>CAWUFW010001211.1:600000-1037500 GCA_963921515.1 Calotriton arnoldi
CCATATTTAAAACTGAAAGTAGAGAGGAAAGATAAAGAATGAAGATGAAAGTGTAGAAGAATAAAAAGTAGCTCTAGAAAGAAATGACAGGAGTAAAAGGAAAGATAAGGACAAACATCAATAAGAAACATAGAAAAATAAATAATACTGCTGAATCACACACATGCATAAGCAAGAGTGACCTGCCTAGACAAACGCCCTAATAGCTAAGCTTAGAAGAAAGGCACGTTAAAATGAATAATTATGCCAGAGGAATCAAGTATCAGGCCCATTTGTTTCCATGGAAAATGGAGAATGTTGCTCTAAGAAAGCATGAAGATCTTCTGGGCATTGAAATGACTTGGAGAAACCTTCTTTAAAGATTTGCATAATAGACGGGTCAAAAAGACCATATTTAAAACCAGAACTACTTAGTTGTGGTCTAAGCTTAGTGAATTCCTTGCAAATTTTTACAGTTTCCTTAGCAAAGTCTTGATGGATATATATTTTTTTACCCTTCACCATTAAAGATGGAATTTCTCTTGCTGCTTTCCTGATCATCACTAAGGGGCCTATTACGAGGTTGGTGATGAGTGGACCGCCCAGGCGGCGGTGGCATGGCGACAGTGGTTTAGCTGGCGTTCCTGACCGCCCAATTACGAGTTACAACCCAAGGATTGCTGCGGACTGCCGTCACTCCGCAGGCACCGCCGGCTATCTTAGACCGTCCAGCTGGCGGTGAGGGCCAATGAGCCTCCGACCCCCACTCCAACATCCTGCCCCATTACGAGTTGCATCACAACCGACGGAAGTACGACGGTCCCACCTCCAGTCAAGAAGCAGCGGAAATGGAGGGATATCAGGCCAAAACTGACCTCTACACACATCTACATGTCCTGTGCCGACATGGAGACTATCCTACCTGTTATACCGTTGCTATACTTCATCCATCGCCTCCAAAGAAGAGCCCGTCGAAGACGACGTCACCGGTGAGTGTCGTCACTCCATGTCTACATTGTGACCCATGCAAAATGAAAGCGTCGCCAGCTAACAAACAATGTAGTCTACATTTACCTGGATTTAACAAGGTCACAGGCCCACATTTCACATTGCACAGATAAAAAATTGTGTTGGAAATTCCGTAATGTGCACTCGATGCCACAAACATTTGAACACACGCACACAGTGTACACAAGTTCACGTGTCAGATAATTATGTTGTCATGTTTCGTTATACACAATACCACCACCTCTTAAAATACACACCAATCTATATCACGCACAACGGTGAAACTAACTATCTTCGCAGACACAATACACCCTTTCCGCTCCAGTCGTCCACTGCACCATTACCAAAAGAATCCAGTGCGTCTCCGGAAAATGACTACAACTACCATGAGGCCTTGTTAATCTAACTCTGAATAAGAGACGTTACTCAAAATAACCTTATTACAATGCACACATCTAAACTCCCTTTGTAATTTTAAGTAGCAACGACTCATCCAAATCCCAAAAAAGTTCTCTGTCACAATGTAGAAGTAAACTCACACACATAGCTCACATCAATAGCCAAGTCATACAATGCCATAGCCGTTAAGCTGTTTGAAACATAACCTAAAGGATACCAATGACACTATCAGGGTAACAAAACAATCCAAGCCAGTGGCCCAACAAAACAACTACCACATGCATTGACAATCACAGAAGCACTGGACCATATAAATCACAGATGTCTTTTTATAAAAGTTACACATAAAAAAACTGAACACGTGTAGGATTTGGAAAAGTGCAAAGCAGCCAAACAAATAGCAAACACAGCCTCTGTCAGACATCAGATGTAAGTAGCCGAAAAGCACACACTGCCCGTTCCACACATGTTCATGCAGACCCACACAAACCTAAGCAATGCTGATGTACTTCATGTCTTTAGGCACACATTGAGTACTCCAAATAACAAAACATAATCAACATATCTCAATGGGAGCAGAGCAAGCAACTTCTTGCTGACTGTTGAAAAAAAGAAATGTATACATCATGCAAAAACACACACTGCTAGGACACAATCAGTCGATGTACAGGACACTAGCCAAATCAAAATTACATCAGAGTACAAGTATGTGCTCCAGGTACCACATACAGCTAAAACTATGTAAAGGACAGGATGGGAGAGTTAACTTTCACCCAAAAAATTATTACTGTTAACAAACTTTTAAGGCCAATGGCCAGTCCAATGTTCCTATGTTATGTTATGTTATTGGCATTTGTAACGCGCACGGCTACTCAAGAGTGTCCCGGCGCGAAAGCCAACTAAAAAGCAGTGAAACTGAGAGAAGCGCAACTTAATTAAACAGCAGAGTCTTTAGGTGCTTCTTAAACAGCCTGAGGTCTTGAGTGTTCCGTAGTTCAAAGGGAAGGGCATTCCAGGCTACTGCGGCCTTAAAAGATAAAGAACTGCCCCCGTGCGAGAAAGACGAAAACGGGGAACCACAACTAAACGCTGCGCAGCTGAGCGCAGTTGTCTCTTGGGCTCATAAAAACTAAAGCGTCTTCTGAGATAGGACGGCCCCGTTCCATGCAACGCTCCATGAGCGAGAATGAGAGCCTTAAACTGGACACGTCTGGCCACAGGAAGCCAGTGTAGGTCCCGAAGGTTTTGTTTCATGCTAGATCTTCCAGGAATGGCAAGCAAAACTCTAGCAGCCGCATTTTGTATTGTATGTAATTTTTTTAGCTGATATCCAGGCAAGCCAATGTACAATGCATTGGCATAATCAATGCGTGACAGGATACGGGCTCGTGTCACCATCTCCTTTGCTGGTCTGGGAAGCAGAGGCAGGAACTTTCTAAGAGATTTCAATATGCCGAAGCACATACCAGCAAGTCTCTTTATCTGAGGAAAGAACCGGAGGTCCTCGCTGAACCACACCCCCAAATTCTTAACTGGATTGCCGGTAGATTTTGGCATGGGGTACTCTGTAGGCCAGATCGTCTCCCTAAAATGTGGGGGGAAAGAGCCATACAGTAGTATCTCCGACTTGTCCTCATTGCACTTAAGCTGTGAGAGTGCAAGCCTTTTGAAAACGGCAGAGGAACAGTTTTTAGCTTGGTCTGGGGACAAGTCGTTTTCCTTCCAGGTAAAAAGAAGCTGAGTATCAACAGCATAAGCTATGATCTTCGCTCCCAGTTCCTCTGCTAAATAGATCAGGGGCGTACCGTAGAGGTTAAAGAGGAGAAGACAAATTAGAGCCCTGTGGAACGCCCGTGGTCACCCTTCTAGGGGCCGAGGAGAACGGAGGTATCCATACCTGCTGAGTTCTATCCTCAAGAAATGATTTAATCCAGCCCCAAGCTAGACCAGAAACGCCAATATTCAAAAGACGAGCAAGTAATTGACGGTGGGGCACCGTATCGAACGCGGCGGAGAGGTCCAACAAAATGAGGGCCGCTCTACCGCCAGCATCCAAACATTCTCTAATCGCCTCCGATATTTCGACAAGGGCCGTCTCCGTACTATACGTTGCCCTAAATCCCGATTGAGCAGGATGAAGGGCTCCGGATGTCTCCACAAAGGTGGCCAACTGCTTGTAGACTGCCTTTTCACACACCTTTGACACGGCCAGGAGAAGAGATATGGGTCGATAGCTAGCTGGCGTATTAAGATCTAGGGAAGGCTTTTTTAATAATGGTAGTAAGTGCATGATTTCATTGCTGCATCACAGTACTTGCCAAACATGACACGGCTGGGGGAATCTCCTTAATGAAGGAGCATCTAGTGGGCAGGCCAGGCACCTAAAAACAATAAATTAGGGAGAACTGAGGTCGGGACTGGGTGAGGTTGGGTTGTCAAAGGAAGGTGGGGCAGTGGTTGGACCAGAAATGACGTCACCAGGTACAGGAGGGACATCCATGGGATCCTGGGCAGGTGGGATGGGAAGGGGTGGGCTTTGGGAGGTTGGGGGACTGTATGTCACTGTAGTGGGTGTGCCCATGGTTGGTGCAAGATTGTCAGTCTGATGTTGTTTGTGACTGGCTTGTGTCTGTTTGGTACATGCTCAGCCTGTATGTGTGGGCTGGCCCTAGTGAGGGTGGTGTGTGTCTGTTCGGTAGGTGCATTTATGTCAATTTTTCTTGTTTGGGCGGGGTTGTGGTGCATGTGGAGGTTGGACTGCATGTCTGCTTATGTTTGCGTCTGTATGGGACAGGTACGGGAACAGGGTGTTGGTTCTGGGAAGAGGCAGGAGGTGGGCTGGAAGACTTGGCTGAGGAGAAGGCTGCCGTCAGTGAGGAGGCCTGAGCCTGAAACGACCACTGTAGTGCAGACATACTACTGTGAATTCCCTCAAGGAACTCCAGCACCTGGGCCATTACGGTGGAATGCCCCTGGAGGGCCTGAAGCAGTGCATCCTGCCCAACAGAGATGAGTCTCAGGAGGTCAATGACTTCCTCGCTCAGGGCAGCCGGGGCCACGAGGACAGGAGATGAGGTGCCTGGACCAAAGGAGACATTCTGCACCTTATGGTTGCGGAGCCAGACCAATTTGTGGGGACCAGCAGGGAGGGTGGATAAGGGAGTGGAGGTGGTGGGCAAGGTTGATGTGGTCTCCAGTCCTGGGCTGTCCACCACCTCCACAGAGCAGCCACTGGAGGGAGAATCCGATGAAGAGGTCGAAAATTGCTCCTCCTGGGCACGCTCCTCACCCTCTGTGCCAGTGTCTCTGTCACTGTCAGTATCCTGACCAGAGCCACTCTGGCCAGCTGTATTCCCAACAAATCTGGCTACATCTCCTCTGCCTGACTCTGTTGATGCTGAAAAGACAGATCCAATAGGTGTAAGGACACTCAAGACATTTCCTTCACTAACATAACACAGCTGCAACATCCTCCAAAGGACACCATGAACTACGTTAAAAAATACTGTAGTAACAATATGGCCCCACCATACCTGACCAGTAGCAGTACATATAGACAGGACTACAAATGCCTCTTACAGCTAGTGACATACCCAATTCACAATGGTCTGGCTGTCAACACCAACCTTGAATTGATTATTTCAAACCAAAGTTGACAGCAGATGCATAGCTTGGTCAGCTTAGTCCGATGTATCCAACATGAGGAGTCACCTGTGGCATTAAGATGGTGCATAGCACACAAAACAATATGAATTTTCTCACCACCAAAAATGTAAGACCATCCTTAATTCCTCAAGATCTGAGCCCACAAAATGACTACATATACTTTGCTCACACATGTAATCAGTCAGTGAGAGCACAACCAACAGTAGAGCTATGAATTCCACAAATATTTCACACATTTAAAACAAGGACATTCAGGTCCAGTGTCTGAGACACAAAGCTCACTACGTCATCATTCTACAATATAGTCATGACATCATGGCATTACAGTGAAGGGAGATTTCAATGACTATGTATCGCCAAATATCATAAATATATCCACACACTTGTCTTTGTGTGGAACTCAACATGTCATCCATTTGGAATGTAAATTGCACATTACACAAAGTACAAGAAATTATCATTTGTAGTACTAAAATCATCCATCGTGAATAACTTAAACGTGTTCAATAGTCTTTCTGTCTCTTGTACAATTAGACAATATACCCATGGACACATGTATTGCAGCTTTACATAAGATCATCGGTCCAATTACGTGTCTTACATGAATTCCTTTGTGCAATGCATGCAATCTCACGTGTCGAAATTTTCACAGACAACATACACAGTATTGTGTGGGCAACATTCCAAAGCATAAAAATAAACATGGTCTGTCTGAGACATCCCATCATGCATGTGTATGTGACATGACCCAGAATTCCTCGAGGTATTACAAGTGCAAAATAAGTCATTTAGCTTCAATCATTTTTGTATCTAGGAGTCAGTTTAGTAAGAACTTTATGGTTGCAGCTTCACTACCCATACATGCTTCAATACAAATCATTCCCACACCTACACTCCCCTACATCGTCTGCAAGGAAAATGCTGCATGTGACAGGAGGAAATAGTTTAAGCACACAGACAAACTCTGTACAATACGTACCCCCCTGTTGTTGCTGTTGGGCCTTCAACAACCCATCGAGCTCTGGTAGGCCACCACCCACCACCAGGATACGGCCCATGAGGGGAGTCAGTTTCCGGCACGCGCCTCGAGAACCTGGGGAGGACTGCCCCACCTGGACTTTAGCGATCTTACGGGTCCATCGTCTAATGTCCTCCCACCTTTTCTTGCAGTGAGCACTGCACCAGTGATAGATTTTCAGGGACCGCAATTTTCGGGCGATGGCTTTCCATAATGCTTTCGTCTGATGGTCGTTTATTTGTACACACAGAAGACATGAAGCAAGAGACAACAAATTCAATTTACAAACTTCATAAATGTCAAAAGGATGAAACTGTATAAACATGTATGTTGAATCTCACCGCACAAGATGGGTACTCAACACAATTCAAACTCAATCTCCAACTGTAGACACAATCTGTAAGAACAAGTTGCACTACACCTCACCCTTGTGGTGTAACGCACTGGCTAACACAACCCATCTAATACATGGAATGCATAAACTCCAGTATTGTACCCTGCTCTGGTTTGCGTGTGCAAATCACACAATAATGGGGTGTCATGCAGGGGGAGGACACTGGAACATGTTAGCATACACCCTTTACTCACCTGGCACTCAACATACACATGCCTCATACTGCCTAACACTGGTGTACATACTGACTACTACCATGAGAAGGCCCAATGCATGCATTTGTTTGTGTCACAGTTACAGAGACTACTCATACATGGCAATCATAATTGTGCCTATCATACATATCACATACCAACAGAAGCTGACATATTTCATGTTGTGAATCACATCATGTCTCATACCCACTGCCATAATAGGCACTCACACATGAAGAGCCAGTAGAGAAATCCAAAAATAGTTGGTACCTGCTTAACCACAACCAGTTCTGGAGTCCAAAAAAGACAAACAAGTCAATTTGTGACACTTGCAGTGCACACTAATGTTCTGGGTACAATGTAATTGACTATGTAACCAATACCCACATGATTGACTGGGTATGAACTATGTAAACAAAGTCAGGTTATGGCAGACAATCACGGAGTGGAAACATACATTCATATCCATTGAAATCCACATCGCAAGATGTTTGATGGCAGGATTACACCTGCTGAACTTGCTAGTAACATGTTGAATACAGTGAGTAGAATTTAACACACACATGAAGTTTTTCATAATACTCAGCCTCTCAGACAATGTCATTTGACATGGCAGTCAATGTGCATCATACATACCCAATCCATGCTCAACTAAAAACACTTTCCTCACATTAACACATTTACATTATCACAATTGCATATGTGCATTCCGGGAACATGACACATGTGACACAACTAGGTGTGGGACTAGGAGGTAGACTTTGGAGTTTCACAAACAACATAGGTTCATGGGCACGAAAAAAGTTCTTGATATATGTAGTAATATGTGTGTGATCAAACCTCATTTGATACTTAAGTGACCATCACATGACTAACATACACCAGTGACTCTGAAATACAAACCATCTAACAAGCTTCCTCCCCATTTCAATACCCAAGTATGTCCATAACCTGATTCCCTTCTACCTGTAGGATGTGTGCACTGGGTACTCATATACACTTTGCAATTGATAATACACATATACAATCTACACATGCACCATATATGACTAGTCACTAGCCACATCCAAGAACCACTGTAAAACCATCAAGTACCAATATGTGTTTGCTTTTGGACATTTTTCCGAAACAACATTTCTATACAACATAGACACTGGGAAAATGAGAATAGAGCACGAAGACAACTGTAACGCCACCCGTGTTCATCCATAGCAATGCAATGTTACAAACGCGAACAAAGCAAACACAAGGAGATGTTGGACGGGGCGCTGAAACTTTTCAGACACTCACCTCAGTCACAGATCTGGTTTGAATCCATCATCGTTCTTTAGCTCACTTTGCCACCTCAGTTCTGACCCAGCCATATGCAAACCAGTCTTGACACTGTGCCTCATGGGAACAGTCCAGCCCGAACTGCAAAGCCAGGTCTTCCCTGGACCGGAAACAAGCATCCTGGGACCGGTTTCGTGGTAACACCCCTCATCAGCCAGGCTAGCTTGAATCCAGTGGCAAAGGGAGCAAGGGACCCATGTCTGGGCATACCCTGCCAACTTAGGGCGAACAAAGCAAACACAAGGAGATGTTGGACGGAGCGCTGAAACTTTTCAGACATTTACACCCAGTCACAGATCTGGGTTGAATCCATCATCGTTCTTTAGCTCCCTTCGCCATCCCAATTCAAGGTACAAGGGCGACACATGGCTCAAAAATGTATTCATCAGACAATTGCAATGACAGAGTACATAGTCCATGTGCACATATGATCAGTAAATTCAAACAGGTGAACATGTATACATACTAACACATAGTTCAACAAGAATTATTACTGCTAGTCAACTCAATCATGCTCACTCATGTCCATTGGTAGGTCCAAAATGACAAGTCTGACACTTACACCAAAAGATGTCTGTTCTGACTTGTCGGGCCCAAATGCATAGGTCTATGCGAAGTGAAAGTAACTATAACGAGTTAAATAGCTTATTGGCTGTCCTTTAAGAACATGTTGACAATGCATGCACACTCACCATTTCAAACACATTAACTTGATAGGTACACTCTCAGCACAAGCACACATAAATATGTCACCAGGATTTTCTCTGCTACATCAATACAGGGAATGGTGTCAGTATGCTAATTCTGAAATCATACTCGCAGGAAACGCATTTTGCACAATTGGTCATGTCCAAGCATATATACATATCAGCCCATGTATGTCATCTTGACTCGCATCATACAACTGTTAGTGAATCTTAGTAGTTATTGTCCAAGGCTCAGCCCCCATAATCACAATTTTCTCGAACTGAGAAGATAAAGGCACATTAAAAGAAACAATTTGCATATTGGTTCTGTGTCTTTCACAAACCTAAATGGTACCTACATAATGTCAAAAAGTCTCTCAAATGTTCACACAAAGTTTGACATGATGGACATACATAATAGCTACAGCTCACTCAAATGGACAACATCAATGAGCAACTGCTAAATAGCATTGTATCTGAAAGAGACACGTTAGTGACAGATTCCTTTCCTTAGAATATCCCCAGGCGTCAGGCTGGATCCGGAAAGTTTTGCGTAGCAGTACCCTTGCGCGTCAGTAGGCGGCGGCGTGCGGCTCCGCGTCCGTCGTCGGGATCGCCGGAATGACGTCGCGGGCAGTACTTAGACGCCGCCCCTGCGCGCTGACGTCGGTTCTTTCTTTTTCCACGCCAGTAAGCGCAGATCCGGGAAGAGCAGTGCCCTAGTCATTTTTTGACTACGTTTTTGTGATTTTTATCACTGTTTTTTCTCGAGTCGTTCGACTCCGACGGTGTCAGTAGGGATGCCCGGCTTCAAGCCATGCGACGCCTGTGGTCGGATGATGTCGATCACGGACCCGCATCGAGACTGTCTCTACTGCCTCGGCCACAACTCCAAGTCGTGCCCCGACTGCCAGGCCTTGCATCCGAAGGCTTTGCGAGAGCGGTCTCGAAAGCTCCTCGAGGTCCGGCAGTCGGCTCCGCGCCAATCTAAGCCCCGGTCACGTGAGGTCGAGGGGCCGGTCGCGGAGTCCTCATCGGTCGTCGGGGTCCAAGTCTTCGCACTCCTCCGGTAAGTCGAAGCACAAGAAGTCGAAGAAGCGTCATCGCTCGACGACTTCCCCTCGCCGGTCTCGCGACTCGGCTGAGGGTCTTGTCGGCACCGTCCCCGCGGCTCCGGGAGTGCCTGTGGAGCCGCCGCCGCATTACCCGCACTTCCCGGGTTCGGGGGCGACTCCGGCCGAAATACAGGAGTTCCTGTCGGCCATGGCCCGCCTCTTAGGGCCTCAAGGTCCCCCCGGTGCACCTTCGGGCCCCGCGGGCCCTTATGGGGTGCCTACGGCGCCGCCGGCGACTCCGGTCCCGGCACCGACACCAGCCTCGGTCCCGGCCCCTGCCTCGACCCCGGCTCCGGTGTTGCTGCAACCCCCATCGACGTCGGTTGACCTGACGACACCACCGGCGCCGATTTCACCGGTGCCGTTCCCGGCGCCGCCTGGGGCTCCGGGCGGCGTCGTACCCCGGTTCTCTCCGGACCCGGTGCCAGACTGGCGTCGGTCGACGCCGGCCCCGGCGCCGATGAGACCTTTGGTCCCGCATGTCCCTCCTCCTTACTTTGAACCTGTATTGGAGGACGAAGAGGACTGGGAGGGGTCTGAGGACCCTCTCACTGCCCAATGTGAGTTCGATCAGGACTGGGCTGAGGAACTTGGGGATGCCAGTGGTCTGGACACCTCTCCTGACTCTGGCATGCTGTCTCCTTCCGTGGCAATGGAGGAGGGAGCAAACTTTGCAACGGTGTTGCGTAGGGCAGCTGAGGCTTTACACCTCCAGTTACCTACAGTGGCTGTCAGGACTAACATCCTGACGGAAGTGCTTCAGCCGGCGGCTACCTCCTCGGAGCCACTGCTGCCTTTCAACAAGGCACTTTCTGACGTTCTTTTGGGCACCTGGTCCAAGCCCACCACAGGGGCTCCTGTGGATAGGAACGTAGCCCGACGCCATCGCCCTGCTCCTGGCGACCCCCTGTTTCTCTCCCAAAACCCCACCCCTGAGAGCTTGGTTGTCCAAGCCTCTGCTTCCCAGAGCGCCTTCCCTACCGCTCCCCGGATAGGGAATCCAAAAACTGGATCAATTTGGGAAGAAGGTTTTTCTTCCTCCAGTGCTGGCTTGCGGTCTGTCAACACCACTTGCCTCTTGGGCCGATATTCCCACTCTTTGTGGGATTCGGTGGCGCAGGTTCTGCCCCAGTGTTCTGAGGAGGTCCAGACACTGCTTTCCCGCGCCATTGCGGAAGGAAGAGATGCGGCAAAGTATACCATCAGATGTGGCCTAGATACCGCCGACTCGCTAGGCAGATCGCTTGCGACGACAGTGGCGCTGCGCCGTCACGCCTGGCTGAGAACCACTGGTTTCTCGGGTGATGTCCAAAACACTCTTGTGGACATGCCCTTTGATGGTGTCGGCCTTTTCGGCAACAAGGCAGACCATGCGCTGGAGCGTTTTAAGGACTCACGGGCAACAGCCAAGTCCCTGGGCCTTTCTGCTGTGCGCCCTCCGCAACAGTCTGCTTTTCGCCCCTTTCGTGGCCACGGAAGGGGCGCCCAGTCACGTCCACTGCCCAGCCACCGGCCCGCGCAGCAGGCGTCTTCGCGTGGCCGAGGACGTGGCTCCCGCTGAGGCGGGTCGGGTAACCAGCGTGCGGGTCAGGCCACCACCCCTGCCCCGTCCGCGGCCTCCAAGCCCTCCTAGTCCTTTCTTTCAGGTCCACAGCACGCCAGTAGGGGGCAGGGTCCGCCATCACCTTCCCGACTGGCGTGCCATCACCTCGGACAAGTGGGTCTTGGACATTGTCCGAAGGGGCTACTCCCTCCCTTTCGTGACCACTCCCCCAGCCATGCCACCTCAATACCACCGCATGTCAGGGGATCACTTGGTGCTTCTTCAGAAGGAAGTTGCGGCCCTCTTGGCCAAGAGGGCCATCGAGCATGTTCCGACCCCAGACGTAGGACATGGTTGCTACTCCCACTACTTTCTGGTGCCCAAAAAGGACAAGGAGGACATGCGTCCTAACTTGGACCTCCGGAACGTCAATCGCTTCCTCCGGAAGGAGAAGTTCAAGATACTCACCCTAGCTCAGGTCTTGACTGCTCTCGACCCTGGAGACTGGATGGTAGCGTTGGACTTGCAGGACGCATATTTCCACATTCCCGTCCTGCCGGCCCACCGGCGTTACCTGCGGTTCACGGTAGGCCACGAGCATTTTCAGTTTTCCGTGCTCCCCTTTGGTCTTACCAGCGCCCCTCGGGTGTTCACGAAAGTGATGGCGGTGGTCGCAGCTCATCTGCGCCGGGCAGGGGTTCCAGTCTTCCCCTACCTCGACGACTGGCTGCTGAAGGCGGGCTCGTCCCAGGCAGTCGTCTCCCACCTCCAGACTACGGCCGAACTCCTGCACTCGCTGGGGTTCTCCATCAACGTGCCGAAATCGCACCTGATTCCTTCTCCACAGCTCCTTTTCATCGGAGCAGTTCTGGACACAACGCAGTTTCGGGTCTATCCTCCCGAACGGCGAGTCCGGGATATTCAGGCTATGATTCCGATCTTTCGGCCTCTATCCTGGGTTTCGGTACGGATGACCCTGAGGCTGCTGGGCCTCATGGCCTCCTGCATCCTGCTGGTCGATCATGCCAGATGGCATATGCGGGCTCTGCAGTGGGACCTGAAGTTCCAGTGGGTGCAGCATCAGGGCAACCTGTCCGATCACGTCCAGATCTCGGAGGGGACTGCAAAACAGTTGCAGTGGTGGCTCTCGAACCGGCAATGGGTCATGGGCAGATCCCTCTCCCTTCCCCAGCCAGAGCACACAGTTGTGACGGACGCGTCCCTTCTGGGATGGGGCGGTCACATGGGAGAGGCGGAGATCAGAGGCCTCTGGTCTCCGGCGGAGTCCCGGCTCCATATCAACCTTCTGGAGCTCCGGGCGATCCGACTTGCACTCAAGGCATTCCTTCCCTCTGTCAAAGGGAAGGTAGTGCAGGTGTTCAGAGACAACACCACCGCCATGTGGTACTGCAACAAACAGGGCGGGTGGGGTCGTGGACCCTATGTCAGGAGGCTCTGCGCCTCTGGACATGGCTGGAACATCAGGGCATATTCCTGATGGTTCAACACCTGGCAGGTTCCCTGAACGCCAGGGCGGACGAACTCATCCGCAGGTGCATGATGGATCATGAATGGCGTCTTCACTCGGAAGTGGTGCAAGGACTCTTTCTACAGTGGGAAGAGCCTTGGTTAGATCTATTCGCCACCGAAGAGAACGCGCAATGTCATCAGTTCTGCGCGTTGGAATTTCCAAGGCGGCACTCGCTCGGCGACGCTTTTCGTCGCGAGTGGAGTTGCGGTCTGTTGTACGCCTTTCCGCCTATACCACTTCTACCCAGAGTGTTGAAGAAGATTCGGCGCGACCGGGCCCAAGTCATTCTTGTGGCTCCGGACTGGGCTCAAAGAGTTTGGTATCTCGAGCTACTCAGTATGAGCGTCGATCCCCCGATCCGTCTGCCTCTTCGGGAGGATCTTCTGTCGTAGCAGCAGGGGACGGTCCTCCACCCGAACCTGTCCAGTCTCCACCTCCTTGCGTGGAGATTGAGCGGCGGCAGTTGATTCCTTTCGACTTGCCTCCCGAAGTTTGTGATGTGATTCTGCCAGCCAGGCGTCCCTCCACTAAGGTGGTATACGCCTGCAGGTGGAACAAATTTGTGGCATGGTGCACAGCAAAGGCTGTGAATCCCCTTTCTGCCCCTCTTTCTGAGGTTCTTCTGTTCCTTCTTTCTCCGGCCCAGCAGGGTTCTGCCCTGGGTACCATCAAGGGCTATCTCTGTGCAATCTCGGCCTTCCTCAGGCTTCCTGATCAGCCCTCCCTTTTCAAGTCCCCTGTTGTTAACAGATTCCTAAAAGGCATTACACACCTCTTCCCTCCTGTTCCGTTTGTGATGCCTCAGTGGGACTTGAATCTGGTTCTTACCTTTCTCATGTGCGCTCCCTTTGAGCCTCTGCATAACTGTCCTCTTCGTCTTCTAACTCTGAAGACAGCTTTTCTGGTGGCTATCACCTCCGCTCGGCGGGTGAGTAAGCTCCAGGCTCTTTCTTGCAAGCCTCCCTTTCTGTCTGTCCATCCAGACAAGGTTGTTCTCAGGACGCGTCCGTCCTTCTTGCCAAAGGTGGTTACTGCTTTCCACATTGGGCAGACCATCACTTTGCCCACCTTCTTTCCGCCTCCGCATCCTTCTAGAGAGGAAGAGAGGCTCCACCGTCTGGACCCAAAACGTGCGATTTCCTTTTATCTAAATCGCACACAACAGTTCCGGGTGGACGACCAGCTCTTTGCTGGCTACATGGGCGCCAAAAAAGGTCGGGCGGTACACAAGCGGACCATCTCCCGCTGGGTCGTCTTGTGTATCAAGGCCTGTTATTCTTTGGCTAAAAAGGAGCCCCCTGTTGGGTTGCGTGCCCATTCCACCAGGGCGACAGCCGCCACCACGGCCTTAGGCTGCGGTGTTCCGCTGCAGGATATCTGTCAGGCAGCTACGTGGGCCTCGCTGCACACGTTTACCAAGCATTAATGCCTTGACAGTCAGGTCCGGAGGGACGGCTTCTTTGGCCGTTCTGTCCTCCGGGACTTCCTTGTCTGATCTTTGTTCGCAGACCCACCACCGGGGTTGGTATTGCTGGGGTATCTATTCTAAGGTAAGGAATCTGTCACTAACGTGTCTCTTTCAGATGCACAAGTTACTAACTTGTGTAACGATATATCTGTAAGAGACAGTAGTTAGTGACAGATTCCTACCGCCCCACCCATCCTCCCCGTTCTGCGAACTGATTTCTAGGGTTAAGGACATCCCTTTCAGGGCCCTAGTATTTTTCAGACACCTATGTCAGCTTCTTGCATGGCTCTGCATTCCTGGCGCGGAAAGTCGTGTACAGAACTGACGTCAGCGCGCAGGGGCGGCGTCTAAGTACTGCCCGCGACGTCATCCCGGCGATCACGACGCCGACGACGGACGCGGAGCCGCACGACGCCGCCTACCGACGCGCAAGGGTACTGCTACGCAAAAACTTTCCGGATCCAGCCTGACGCCTGGGGATATTCTAAGGTAAGGAATCTGTCACTAACTACTGTCTCTTACAGATATATCGTTACACAAGTTAGTAACTTGTGCGTTAACACTGCAGGGGAAAATGTGTCAAATGTGACACTTTAGCACAATACTAATGTGGGACATTGTTGTTTCCAATGAACATATTTATAAGTAGACCAGCATGTGGCTATGAGTCTGTGAATACAGAGACTGTTGCATATACTACTAACAAATAATGTATACAGTTGCATTGTGCAGCCCATTCACATGGTGAGAGTGCTACGCTTTCCAATCTGGCATGCAGGTCACGAAAATGTGGACAGTGGACTCATCAAACCATGCAAATATTGGATCCTTGACACAGGCAGCTCAGCCAGCTGAAAATAGTGTACATCTGTGTGCACATGTGGACTTTTGTACTCTGTCAACATGTGTAAGAATAATGTATCTAGCACCTATAACTGTGATAATTGCCAACCACTAACATTTGCAAGTTATGACATCCAAACATGACTAGAGTATCAATTTATGACAAATCCTCATTGACATGATGATCATTACACATTACAAACATCATCCAGAGTAGCCTCATTAAATGTGTGGCAGCATGTAAATGCATGTGACTTGTGGACCCTTCAAACTGTTTACATTCACTGTTGCCAGTTACGGAATCAGTCCCCTATCTGTTTTCTGAATCAAGAACACACATGTACAAACCTGAGATGCACAAAAACATCACGCAGATCCAGACTGTCGAAATTTATGAAGATTAACCAAGACATCACACTTGACTAGTTATGCAAATGAAGACATGTTTATAATGACACAACTATATACAATAATACGTCAAGCATGACATTCGGACATGACGGTGAGGCCTGGTGGCTGCTCAACAGGAAACATGCCACTTCACTTGCCGAACAAACACTGTGAACACACTCGCATTGAGGGGCATCATATGGGTTGGGCAGGCACCTCAGGGAAGAATTGTGACATGTGGGATAGGGTTTAGAGTGACTGGCCTTGGGCTTAGATGGGGTGGATTTGACTTTGGGGGGTGGGCTTTGCCCTGGGAGTGCACTTTCTGTGGGTGAAATGGGTCCTGCCTCACTTCCTCTTCCTGTGAGTGGATTTAGGATGGGTAGGGCGTGCAGGCATAGGCATGGAAAAAGCACTCCTGGGATGGTTGGGGGGGGGGGGGCGGTAGTTGTCCAACAGGGCAAAGTCAGAGGGACAAGAAGAAATGGTCACAGGTAGAGGTTGAGGGTAAATCAGAGCTTGGGTCAGCTTGGGAGGAAGAGGAAATTGAGGTGTCAGTTGCTTGCAAAGGTGATGTGGATGGAGGTGTAGTGTCTGTGTTGGTAGGTGGAGTTGCTGGCTGTATGTCTGCAGATGTGGTGTGTGTAGTGATTGCTGGGGATGTTGCTGGTTGTGTGCTGCAAGTGTATGTTTGGGTGGGTGCATGCACAGGTGTGTGTGCATGGGGCAGGCAGAGGTGTAGGATTTGGAGATGGGGATGGACAAGGCGTTTGGGTCGGCGAAGGCTGTTGGATGGAAGGCTGGGGAAAGGGTATAGCCGCCATTTATGAGGAGGCCAGAACTGACCCCTGTAGGGCACACATCCCACTGTGAATTCCACCCAGGTAGGCAGCCACTTGTGTACGTTAGCTCCCCAGACCCTGGATGGTATTTAACAGTGCAGTCTGCCCAACAGAGATTTTTTTCAGGAGGTCAATAGTCTCCTCACCAAGGGCAGCTGAGGACATAGGGGCAGGGGTAGAGGTGCCTGCAGCAGAGAAGAAGGGGAACCTAGGAAGGGTGTGGGCCTGTGCAACTGTTTGGGGAGCAGCAGGGAGGGTGGAGAGGTCAGGAGCAGTGGCGGACACTGATGACACTGCACCAGGTTTGGTGGTGGCTGCCAACACCAAAGGAGAGCCCATGGAGTCCAACTCGCTTGATGTTTCCGTCCGGTCTGGATCATCCATGGCACCCCCCTCGCCCTCTTGGCCCATCAGTGTCCCCACTGGAACAACTCGGACCAGCTGCTTCCCCAGCATCCAGGCACATGTCTCCTCTGCTTGGCTCTGTATATTCTGCAGTGGAACAATAGATATGTCATGTAGACTCAAAGGAGGCAACGTTTAGCACTCTGAGCAACTAGCAATGTTAATATAAAAACTATCCCAATCGGTATGACAGTGACACGGAAACATCTAGAGCACATGCATGTCTACAACATGAGCTAGTAATCACTCCACACATGTTGGCATTGAGAACAGAATTAGACAATTGAATGCATCAAGTTTCCTGTCCTCCTCATCCGTGTCTGTAGCAGGGTCTGTTGTTACCTTCTGTGAATGTGTTAGATTCACACATGATTGGGAAACGTGACACCAACACTCAGTCATACCCATTCCTGACATGGACATGGTACAATTACCGAACATGCATAATGAGGCTTGCTATTAGGACTGATTTGCTCCTGCTACATGATTTGCACAGCACTGTATCTGTTACATAATGTTATTGGCAAAGCCAAAATCCATTACAAACTGTCTATAAATACTGGGGTGCTTCCACAGTTGTTCATCGAGGATACCCATTGTCCGGCAGACTATAGGGTGTTTCCCATACTTGGCTACTTTGACTGATGACATGAGTAAATGTGAAAGGAAGTGATCAACATGTTAACTCGACCTTTGAACACATACATCCATATACCCTGACAACACATATGAATTTGCACATCTCCACTTCTTGTCTGGGATTGATTCCTGACTGTTTCCATATGTGGTTATACAAATGACAGCACCTGATAAGTGTGCTGTTTTAAAGGGAATCCTATGCCCATGTGGATTACGTTACATCCGTAGACTATTGGGAAGATACATCAGAGCAACACAACTAGGACTCTCATACATATGTTGTCTGTTGTTTCTTTCTAAAAGCATCCACATATGTACACAACTTTTGTTGTGACAATTACATGCTACTCAGATGCAGGCAATGTCATTTTTGCAATTGTAATCCATTTGCGTGTGCCATTTATATTAAAAGAAAAATCTGATGCATGGGACCACCCTATGTGATACGGTATTGTGAGTCCTCAGACCGAGTACATCTGAGCCTCTACATCAGATTTATATTGTCTCAAGACACTCATGTCAATGAGTATGTGAGATAAACCACCCATGTCCTTACACAACTGTAACTAATGAGACGTATGATGCCGTATCTAAACCTCACAGATGCGTCCTTAACATATTTACAGCCTACTTCTGTAATGTTGGGCAGTGAGGCCATTCCATGAAGAGCCATACATTTAGTTGCATACTGCAGTGTTGAGGGTGGTCCAACACACACGTGTGCCATGCCTGACAACACTACACCGGCATGTACTCTAATGTGACTTTGCATTGGTCACTATAACGAGAGATCTGTTTAGGGGTACCTGTTTGTGTTTTTTGAGTTTTATATAGCGCGAACTAGACCCGAAGGTATCAGAGCGCTTTACACGAGCACCAGTTTTGTTACAGACGGACACATTCATTTTTTTTTTGGCACGGGGAGATTAAGTGATTTGCCCAGAATCACAGAATGTTGAGCGTCCCTGCCGAGACTCAAACCCGGTTCCCCAGCTCCAGGGTCGACCGCCCTAGCCGTTAGGCCGCATTCTCTCTCCTGTGATATTACATGTGTGCTTAAGTGTTGCTTCATGAGTCCAGGGCTATACTCACCCCCTCCTAGCTGCAGTTGGGCTCTCAACTGCCTATCAAGCTCAGGATCGGTCACTGCCAGAATATGAGCCATGAGGGGTGTCAGGCTCTGGCACCTGTCCCTTTGAAGTGGGGAGGACTTTCCCAGCTGGACTAGGGTGATCTTTCGTCTCCAACATCTGAGGTCCTCCCACCTCTTCCGGCAATGGAAGCTGCACCGGCGAAAGACTCCCTGAGTCCGCCCTTTCCTGGGGATGGCTTTCCAAATCCTTTGGTTCAATTGGGCGTTGACCTGGAGAGATGAAACAGATGCTTAATGGACTGCACATGCAGGACCTATGACTTTTAAGACACAGATCAATGCATTTGTTAAGAATTAACATGTGCAAAATCTCCATTACTACAGGATAGAGGTCATTAGAAAGATTGTTGTGCATTTACATATACATATGATAACATCACACATATATGCTTTAAAGGTATTGTTAAATTTAGCTTGGTTCAGGAGTCAGGCTGATTTCACATCCAAACAAAGGGCAGGGCCAACACACACAGTTGGTGTAATCAATCAAGAGGTCACACTAAACACCTTTGGCAGTACAGTACAGGTGGGATGACAATGCCAGACTTTACTATGCTTATGACAAGCTAGTACTATGGCTCCACACATGGCGCACACAACATATTTCTGACTACTGTGACATGTTCAAATATGTTTTTGCAAATTGATTTGCTCCCATGTGGGGTGGCTCATACTTCTATCATAAAACATGGTGTGCATCTGTGTGACTCTGAGAGTGACAAGTCATGAACATAGTTCCTGTGTGCAGTGTCAGATATACAGATGTTCACCATTTTGGTTTTTAAAGCACTGTTACATGTAGGAGTAAGATTAAACAAGCATAATTTTGGGTCTTACAGCCATTGTCTGACACATGTGGATGCTTTGCATGATATGACTCCTTATGATCATGTAGTTGATGCTCAGAAATCGACACAGGATTGTCAATAGTATGACAAATCGGATCAGGAAAATATACATCACATCACACATTAGTAGTTGTGATTGGTATCATGACAATGCAGTGCAAAACAGATTTGAATGATGTTGATGGACAAGTTGTATCAGCTATGTTGACCCAAGTATAGGGTCATCTTATCAGATTTTTCTGTCTGTGAGTTAGGCATCATGCTCCCACTGGAGCTACATATGTTTCAGACTGTTATTATTTTATGCTCATCCAATGTCCCAGCTAAAAAATCTGACTGAATGGGATTGCTCATAGTGACAACTTTTGAGGATGCTTTCACACTAGCACGATACTTCATGCTGAGTCACCTGTTCTGAGACATGTGGATGTCCACACACATACCATCATTCCTCTGATGCAGCACCAACACAGTTCACCCGACTATTATGTATATTTACATGACCATTTTCGTAAGCCTTGGACACATTTCAAATGACTATGCCAATGGATTCTACATTCAAACATTCATCCAGTTGATTATCCCTGCCACAGGTCTCAGATGTGGTGCTGTACATGTTTCGAGATGATGGTTGTTAATTGCATACAAGTTGAGCGCTATCACATGCTAACACATTTCTGGCACACAAAGTTATGAGTTAAATGGACAGATGTTAGTGATATGATTGTCGACATCCTTGTGGGTATGTTTGACTTTGACAGTTGGGGAGAGCGACATCTGCATCCTCAAATCACCAATCAGAACTCACCTGCTCCTCTGGTGAACCATAGACCTGGCCATACTTTGGTAGGACCTCTCCTACAAGTGTCTCCAGCTCTCCTTCTGTGAAGTCAGGAGCCCTCGCACCGGTTTGACCTGGCATGATTGGTCCCAGAGGTTACACACAGCAGCTGAGCACTAGGAGTGGTTAATGGCAGAAGTGTTTGTAGGCAAGTGAGTGTATTTCCGAATTGCAGCATACTTGTACAGCGCATACGCGCTGACGCACATAGCCATTGGTCGACCGCGATCAAAAGTTGCCAATGTTATCCTATGTATGAAACCGCCAAGCCGCAGTCTATGTCCGCTTGCGGTGTTCGCCTATATTTTCCTATTAGCGCACGTTCAGAAAATCGCCATGTCAGCGGTCGAATGTGATGTGTTCGCAATGGCCTCAGACCCCCTTGTTACTGTTGTTTTGACTAGTGTATATGCACCACTACGACCTTAATTGTTAGGGCTTACTTTTTCACATGCTCGTGATCCCAGTCAAAACTTTGGACATGGTACTCATTGTGCAATGCATAGATGTACATGGCAGATAGGAAACTTTGCAACGTGTGTGATGGTGTGCCAGTTAACAAATGTCAGACAAGCCACCCTTTTTGATATGTCAGCTACTTTAACTTGATTTAGTGCGTGATCAAGGTGTCAGAATGTAAATTGTGGCCTTGTAGATGACGGTTAGTGAAGGCAGGCTGGCCAGTAATTAATTCAAAGTACCTACTTTCCTGCAACATATGACATTGATATCTGTACAATGCTTTACATGTCGCGACTTTTATGATGTTGCAAACGGAGTGCAATGATGTTCCACCACTCTCTCACTTAAGTACCCTGGGAGAGGAGGAGGCAGTAATTCCCCAGTGTTCCATTCATTCCCTGACCTCCAGACCATGCAGGAGAGACCCATCAATCAGAAATACAGATTGGATCGTCCGACCATCCTGGATCTGACTTGTCAGTTGGAGCGGGATCTCCGGCCAGAGATTGCATATCCCCACAGTATCACCCCTCTTGTAAACGTTTTGTCTGTTTTGCACTTTTTGGCCACTGGGTCTTTTCAGTTCACTGTTGCCACTTCAGGTGGGATGTCACAAGCGATGTTCAGTCGTGTCCTGACAGAGGTGCTTGCTGCATTGTTTAAAGACATCAGCCGCTACATCCAGTTCCCTGGCCTTGATGATTTGGGCATTGTGAAGGCAGATTTCTATGGGCTAGGTCATATCCCACTTGTAATTGGATCCATTGATTGTGCACATGTTCCCTCAGTGGCACCTCACGACCGTGAGCAAGTTTACAGGAACTGCAAACACTACCTCTCCATTAACGGGCAAGTTGTCTGTTTGGCAGATCTTTACATCTCCAACGTCTGTGCCCGGTTCCCAGGATCTGCCCATGATAGCTTCATCCTGCAGAACAGTAACATACCAAGGCTGATGTCACAGTTACAACAAGAGAGGGCATGGCTTGTGGGTAAGTGTGATGTGTGTTGGCTTGATTATGCATGGATGTCATGCAAATTGATATGAGTGTGTGAATTAATATTTTCAAATTCCATATTTCACATTTAAGAGACTCAGGATATCCCAACTGGCAATGGTTGTTGACGCCACTCAGAAATCCGACAACGCCTGCTGAACACCTCCACATGTGCATGTCATAAGTTTTTGGATACATTTATTGTTCTTCACATGAAGTGAGTTTGTGACTACTTGGTATTCTGATACACAGTTGCAGCAAGTCGTGCTGAGGATGTATAGCTGACCTGACACACATCTAGACAGTCTCTGTATGTACAGATTCAGTGATGGAGATGATGAGACAATGTGTCTCTATCCTCATGTGAGCTACTGCTGTATAAAGGAGATAGCACCGTTGTCATGCAGACAAAACTACATTTCAATAGGAGTAAACTATTATTTATTTACAAACATACAATGTAATTTGACCGTGGATGATTCCTCACATGAAACAATGTTAGAAAGACTACGCTGGACAGTATGATTATTGGTGGATATCTAAATTTATTTGAATGAGAATACAAGTACCAAACATTATGAGTGATTGTGAGGACAACAGTGATAGGAGTGTGGCTGAAAACAAACATTTTAAGTGGAGGATAGAATCATGGTGGATGAAAACATTGAAGTTGAGTCCCTAGTTTCACGGTACCAAAGTCCAAATGACTCCTCAAATCAGAGTGGGAAATATGGGGAGGTCGAGTCATCAACATGAATGTGTGGCACACATAGCAACGACATCAGTGGCAAGGTGGTTCTCTGCCGGTGGTTCTGGTCTTGCCACCCTTCCCTCCTGAAGTCTTACAAGGACTTCCCCTCTTTCTGGGAGAGGGGGGATCAGGAGCTGCTGAGCTTGAGGTGCCTGCAGTTATAAACTCCTCTGTCTGGGCCTCCCTTCCTGTGGCAGCTGCTGAGGTTGTTGGGGGTGATGAGCTTGGCACACAGGGAGGGGGAGCAGTTGGTGGGAAAACCCTGCAGAGGGTGCTGTTGATATCCCTCAGCACCCCTGACATGGAGGCCACCTTGGAATGTAGGCCGGCCACCTTGGTGCGGACCCCTGCAACCATAGTGCATAGGCCTGCTACCTCATTGTTGAGGCCGGCCATATCGCTCATGATGTCAGTGACCTCCTGGTATGTGGACTGGTGCAACTCCTTCATTTCCCTGACTTTGGTGACCACCTGACCAAACGCACCTTGCGAGTCCTGGTACAGAGCCAGGACCTGTGTTATGGCAGCCTGGGCGCACATCTCATCAGTGGACTTACGCTGGCAATCCACATTGGCCCTTCTCTGACGTCTAGCCCCACTGCCCTCGGTCCTAGACACCGACTGCCACACTGACTAGGTCCTGGCTCCTGACTGACTGGGGTGGTGGTGGCTGTCTGAGTAGACAGGACTGGGGGGGCAGGAGAAGGGTACTCCCTGTGCTAGGCATAGTAGTGGTGGGGACAGATATTTTCAGAGTTGTTGCAGCCATGGTAGGAGGTGTGGTCCCAGAGTGGCCAACTGTGAAGGTCTGCCCAGATGTGCTAGGCCATTCGTCGACGTCCAATGCTTCAGGGTTTGTTGGTCACTGAGTGTAGCATGCTGGGTGGAGGTGAAGAGAGCAGGCCTCAGGGTAGATGTGTTGAAGGGGATGTCCCTTTAGCTGAGGCAGAGAAGAGTTGTGCTCCTTGAGTGGAGTTAGTTCAGTAGTAAGATGGCTGCCAGGTGAGAAGGGGGTCAAGGAGTGTAGCATGCTGGGTGGAGGTGAAGAGACAAGGCCTCATGGTAGATGTAGTCACTTGGATGAGAGTTTGCTAACGGCTGAGAAGAGTTGTGCTCCTTGAGTGGAGTTAGTTCAGTAGCAAGATGGCTGCCAGGTGAGAAGGGGGTCAAGGAGTGTAGCATGCTGGGTGGAGGTGAAGAGACAAGGCCTCATGGTACATGTAGGTAATTGTAACTTTCATGATGAGAATTGTACCATGGCTGTATATGGTACAGATCTTTGATTGAATACACATTTACATGATCACACATTACATGCTTCCATTCTTGTAGTATTTGATGCAGCACTTACAGACAGCATTGGAATATGATACTATTTTTGCAATGAATATCTGTATTGTAATTTGCAATAATATTCTTTGTCACATACAAACCAACTTTTGAGATGTAATCTACGTGCCATGTTCAGTTAGTAGATGTAAATGTGGACAGAAAAGGCCTCATTGATTGCAGATTGAACATTGTGATATTGTGTCAGTTCCTTTAGTTTGGCTTATTAGAGTCCATTCCTCCATGTATTCCTTCCAAGCCCTCGGGCTGTAGGATGGCCAAGACCTTCTCCTCCCAGGGCATGAGTCGTAATGGCTCGCTGGGAGGACCACCGCCAGCTCTCTGTGCCTCCAGGAGGTGGTCGCTGTACTTCTTACGAACCTTCTTCCGGAGGTCGTTTCACCTCTTCCTGATGTCTGCCTGTGTGTGCGGGGTGTTTCCAACAGCATTCACACTGTTGACTATGCTCTCCCACATTTCCAATCTCGTGCTATGAGGAGTAGGCTGGAGTTTGGTACCGAAAATTTGGGGCTCAACTTTAATGATTTAATCCACCATAGTTGTTAATCCCTTTCACTGAAGGCTGTTTTTTGGGGCCCAAAGTGAGGGAAGTAAAAAAATTAGGGTGGTGAGTTGAAAAGAAAATGTAATAAGGGAATAACAGCTTAAGTTGTGCAAGTGGACTTAAAGGGTGATAATAGTAGTTAATGAGTGAAACTTTGGAAATGATTGAAAGAGTATTTATGGTTGTGGTGAGGATGGCTGCTAGGTCTGGAATGGCAAAGGATGTAGGTCAAGTTAGGGGTGTGTTTCATAGTTTGTTTTGCTGGCGTGGCCACTTGTGATGAGATTTTATAGGTGTGGTATCTGGGTCCAACCAATGACATTTTACAGGATTTATTTTTGACATTTTTTGATCCTTTGCACATAGTCTATGGACCACCTTTGTGTAACCGCTGTTGGCTGTCTTCCGGCGTGAGACCGCCATAGTTACTTTGTACTCTAATACACTCAGAGGTGGAATCGCTATCCTTGTGGTGTTTGCTGTCTCACCGCTGACAAATCAGTCCGCCACGACTCCGCTGCAGAAAAGCTGACAGGATCTCCAGGCCGGCGGTGTGTATTTGGGACTGCTCAACTCGTAATATGAGGGGTGGTTGTCTGCCGGCGTGGAGTAGACAAACGCGGTTCTCTGGCAGTCAGACAGTCAACGTTCTAATCAGGCCCTAAATGGTGGTGGAGCCTAACTTTAAAAATCCTTTGTAGCTAAGTTTGTCATGATGAGGATTACAATGAGAGGGAATTCTGTGTGCCTTGTCAATTTCGAATTCCAATAAGAACTTTAAATGTAAAAGACCAGGCAATCAATTCTCTAAATACTGTCTGCAGCCATTGCCTTCTACCTCTTCTGGTAAATTAAAGATGCGTAGGTTATATTGTCGATTAAAAGAATCTGATATTCACCACAAAAGAAGAATGTGCAGCAGCTAATACCAGCTGTCGGAGTGGTTTAGGCCTCAGCAGGACCCTTTCCTGAAGCAAACTCCAAGTTTCTGACAGGAACTTCAACAGAGCTGTAACCGAGAGACTGGTGGACTATTCCTCTACAGAAACGGCCCCAAAACATCACAACATGCTTTAAAAAAGCACCAAAATGAAGCACAACACTCCATGAGTTGCTAGACAACTGAATATGCACGTATTACTAACCTTAATCAAACGATCTTCGTATATGCGTGCTTCACGGAGGGCAACCATCTTGTTTTGCGTGCTCACGCAACTCAACCTTTATCTGACACTTTATTGGTAGAAGTGCTTTTGAAGTGTGTGCACAGTAGATACATTTTCATAGAGAACTTACATGCACAGTCCTGCAGTTGCATGGTATAGCAGTGGTGCTTGAAAATATTTTCATGTGGGGTTGCCGACCAGAGACATCACCTTGAAGCACCTGTTTCATATAGGTACCCTAATATAGGCCCGGGTAATATCATACACCTTCACCTACATTATCTCCCTTATACTACACAGTAACAAGCCTTTAGTATTGAACTTTACCTAGTTCTAGTCCTGGGCACAGAAGGAGGGTTTTCCCTGAACAATAGCGTCCTATAACTCCATCAATAGACTCATACAGTATGAATGAATATTCATGAGGGTTCCTGGAAACCAGGCAGGGGCTATACACCACCTGCATAATATCTACGTACAAGGTTCATCCCATACGTCATCCTCAAATCCAACAATGGCTAATACAAGAAACAAGGGACAAACTGGCACATGCATCAAGCTAGGATTTTGCGAGTCCTTAATAGCGAATATTAAGGATTCGTTATTAAGGATTTGCAAAATCCTATGCATGTAGGAATCGCTATAATAATAGCGATTCCTTCACATTCCTTATTTGCGAGTCGCAAAGAATGAATGGGAAATTGCGAGCGCTATTTGCGAGTACCAATAGGTACTCGCAATTTGAGCATGCAATTTCAAGGGTGCAGGGGTGTCAAAAGGACACCCTGTTGCACCCCTGAAATTGATCCGTGCACATATGTTGCGCGCACACATGTCCCAAGGACGTGTGTGTGTAACCTTCAACTTTGAAAAATGCACTTTAGTGCATTTCTCAAAGTTTTTGCAATTTACCATAAAGTTCAACTTCATGGTAAATTGCGCCCCCTAGTAGCGAAATCGCTAATTTTTTTACTTTGTTGCATTGCATTTAAGGAATCTCAATTTGCGATTCCTTAAATGCAATCGCAATTTAAGTAATCGCAATTGTGCGATTCCTTAAATTGCGATTTTTGCATTTGGGATGATGCATCCCAAATGCAAAAATACAGGTCGCAAAGGGGCACCCGTTTGTGACCCGATTTTCGGATGATGCATGGGGCCCAAAGAAACCCTAGATACTTTTTGTATAAATACAGCACATCTTGCTAGGGTTGGGAGAGGAGACCGAGACTTCCAGGCTGACACACTGACCAGAGACGCTGAGGCTCCTGCATGCAGACGCTCCAGCTGACAGTGGTCTAACACATCCCTCGCGGGGTGTCCAATTCGAGGACGGGGTCCCACACTTCGGGTAATGGGGTTAGACTAAATCCTAGAGGGATTCTTGGCTTCACACCTACTCACATGCTAGGTACACTTGGGTACATCTAGATAGGCATCGTAGGAGTACGCGCATTTTTATCAGGCATTTTATATTCATGCATGTATTCATGATTATTGCAAGATGGTAGAACTGTACTATCCTTTTATTTTCACTGTACTGCTAATCATATATATCTGCTACTGTCTAACGGTTGTTGCAGCACATCTATTTTACACTAGAAGAACAACTGTGCAATAAATT
The DNA here is from genome assembly GCA_963921515.1 of Calotriton arnoldi. Classification (NCBI taxonomy): domain Eukaryota; kingdom Metazoa; phylum Chordata; class Amphibia; order Caudata; family Salamandridae; genus Calotriton; species Calotriton arnoldi. The sequence continues at coordinate 627,190 of CAWUFW010001211.1, forward strand.
ATTTTTGTAACTCGCCCGACTGTTTCTTCTGTGTAACTCTGAGACCGAATAAGTGAGCACGAGTGACTGAGCGAAAAGTAGTATATTGTTTCCACGATCGTGGGGGATCAGGGTTGTCATGTTCTGAGGTTGCCAGAAACTATTCTCTCCCCGATAAGAGGAGATTCTAGTGGCACTGTGAGCTAGCTAAAACAGAAAGGCTAACATTCTCGGGGGGGGGTGCTCAGAGCCAGTCTGCCACCAATCCTACAGTTTGTTATCCGAACGCGCAGATCCTGTATGGGTAATATAGGAACTACACGACATGGCGCCCAATGTTGGTTGGGTACTTATTTAACAGTAGAATCTGAGTAGTTCAGTCGTGCTATTCTCAGAGACCCCTACTCACAAACACCAGAGACGTCTGGAGTGGGTGGGCACTAATTACGCCACAGCTGAGTAGGTGAAAAATACTATTTAATGGCTGTTGGTTAATCAAGCTTGAGGGACACAGTGTTCCTAGAATTGTGCAATAAAACCTTATCTTAGTTCCCTTGAACAAACTTCTTCTTTACAAAAATGACTGAGACAGGAGATAACTCTGTAGTGGATCTGCACCTCTCAACAGGAGAAGAAGATGTGGATGCAATACAAATTGCACCAAAATTCAGACATACAATCACCCTGAAACTGTTATTAAATGGTTTATCAGCTAGGGGTAGCTTAGTAGCTTTCGTGATTGAGGCACACGAATCAAACAAAACAGAGGTATTTTATTCGTGGGTTACATTCCCAGCAGCAGATGCAAGAACACAGACATTTCACTCTTACACAGAAGGAGATGCACCAGTGGAATATGGTCCATTTGAGGACATAGAGATTCCGCTCACGTACCAGGAACACTTATACTGGTTTAAAGGCGCCCTACCCCACATAAGAAGAAGAGTAAGATTAGCCCCGCTCGGAGGAGAGGGAGCAACATGGCCGATATTAGCGGCCTACACACCACATCCTGACATTGACACAATGCCACAGGCAGACTTACTCATACAACACAAAGATTTAATTAAAATCTACAGAAACTTGACGCAATTCGTCATGAGGACTTTCACAGTCCAACCAGCAACAGTTGCAACAAATGGAACTCAATCTCAAGGTACAGCAACTAAAATCACACCACAAACATTACACGTGGTAATGGGCAAAATGCCCACGAAACGTGAACAAATGCCATTCTGGGTAGCTCAGAAAATAACTCTGCTCAAGGCAGTATTCCCGAATACAACCCCGTAAAACACAGAATGCTAACAATCTGCTTGCCCATCGGGATAACACCACAAGTAGAAGATTGTACCACTTGGGGTACAGTCTTTGCTGCCATGTATACCAGAACTCATGGTATACCATCCTTAGCTGTAGTACCAGATGTATTAAGACAAATACAAAACGAGTACGGAGCAGAGCCTGCTCTAAACTTAGGGATGAAGTTACTAGGTAACTATGATCAGGTATCGGCCATAATACTAGCTAATATTAAAGGGGAAGCAGCTTCGGTGGCAATCCGCCAACGCCTAAGGGAGTTCAGTCCTATAGATCAACAACACGAACTACCCAAAATAATTGAAACTGCATATGCAGAATTAGGCAGAGACAGTTTAGGTGGGAAAGCTTTAAAACCACAACTGATGGGCAGTCCTGCAAAGGACACTTCCAAGCAGACACCAGCTTCTTCTAAAAAGAAGTGGGATAATAAAAAACAACAAAACTTTAAAGGAAACCGATCTCAATCCCGAGTCAGATCTCCTCTACAGGAGCCCTCCGAAAGGAGGTATAATCTCAGGAATAGGGGTAATATTAGGAAACCTTACAGGTATCAGGATACTGATACACGTTCCTCTCATTCCTTTTAGGGTTCGACGAAAAACTCAGAGAGAGAGAAGGACGGTCAGAACACAAGGAAGAGCGTACAAAGTCCAGAGACAAACAGCACGCTCAAGACTATACTTCCAAAAAAGAAGAAAAGCCAAAATCAAAACCTCAGTTAAAGAAGAAGAAAGTTGCAGGTCTAAAGATCAGACATGCCCAGAATTCTGAGGACACAACTTCTGAACGGGGAATGGGCTCGGACGATGCTAGACAGTGCGGCAGAAGTAACAATAGCTCACCAGAACCTGATGGAATTTCTGGTGACAGCGCACTTGAATGATTACATCACGGTGGAAACACCAGATACGAGGGTAAGCGTCCCACAGAAGTTATATGAAATAACACTCCGAATAAGGGGGACAAGCCCAGGAAAGTTAAAGGTCTCTTTTGGAAGAATCTGTCTTCTGGTTATGACATCCTATTAGCTGAACAAGATTGGCCGCCAGCATTCGTTATGGAGTGCCCTAGGGGAGAAACGGTAATTTTTCCAGCCTTCTCCGACCTCGTTCCTATTCATTTAAAACGCACATATGCACGGGAGCGGGCAGTTGCCCTAGCTCCAGCATTGTACAAAAATCATGCCGGATGGGATGAGGATTCAACACACCACGTGATCCCGTTAAAAGTTTCACCAAATGCACAGAGACAATAACCAATAAAGCAAGACGCTAAAAAACAGATCAGGGAGATCTTAGATCAACTTGAATACCAAGGGGTGATCGAAAATGGCACCTCATCACTGAACAATCCTTTGTTTCCTGTCATGAAACCTGACAATACATATCGTCTAGTTTTAGATTACAGACATTTAAACCCTTGCACTAAGACATTTGCAGTTCAAAATGCACACAGTGCATTAATGAATAACTGTGCAGAAAAATTAATGAATAACATTGTGCAGAAAAAATACAAAACTACACTTGATATCTCAAATGGATTTTTCTGCCAAAGTATAGTGCCTGAAAGCAGGTATTTGACCGCATTCTCAGCGTTGGGGTCCCAGCGACAATTTTTTCGTCTCCCCCAAGGGTATAAGAATAGCCCGGGGTTATTTTCAGCAAGAGTAAACGAATTACTCCAAAATTTTGATGAGGAAGCATTGTCCTATGTGGATGATATTTATCTGACGGACGATGACTTAAAAAGACCCTTGACCAGGGTGAGCACCATAATTATGGGATTCGCCTCTGAGGGCTACAAATTTAATTTTTTTAAATCAAACATCGCCCACCTCAATGTCCTGTTTTTAGGATATGAGCTTTCAAGTGAAGGGAAAAGTCTGGCAGCCAACTTTTTAGAAAAGTGTGCGCTGCTCCAACCTCCAAAATCATTAAAAAATGTACTATCAATACTAGGATTCCTAAATTTCGGCAGAACATACATTTTGGATTACGCAGAAAGAGTAAAGCCTTTCTACGACTTAATAAGACCGGACTTTTCAGTTAGACAATGGACACAGGAACACACAAACATCCTACGTTCACTACAAGAAGACATGATGGCTTCAAAACACTTACAGACGCGGGTAAACGTACGCAACTTAGTGATCCGTGTAATAGCGGGTCAATGCGGGTACACCTACTTAACCTTCAATGAAGGTGAAACGGTACCAATCGCTTACAAATCACACCTATACACAAACGCAGAAATGCGTTTCACTTCAACAGAAAAAATCCTGACAGCAGTTCAGACTGCTGTAGCAAGAGAAAGAGCACTGGCTCAGGGAAAGCGCATAATTGTCGTAACCACGGTACCGGCTTTAGAAGCTGTTACAAAGGCTAGCATTCCAAATGCAAAAGCCTTACATCCGAGATGGCTACAATGGGCTAATTCTCTTACTGCAACGGATGTTGAATACAGATTTGATCCAAGTCTAAAAACACATTAGCATTTCTGCAATACGAACAAGAATACCCTCTGCCGAATGAAATCTTGCCTCTAGATCAGTATGAATATATTATTTACACTGACGGATCTGCTCAACCGGCCCTAGGAAGTAAGCAACAATACAGCGCAGGATGTGCTATTGTTAAAGGTCGCATGCGGGATGGAAAGTTCCATCCAAGTTGCACCAAAACGCAATCTCTAGGAGACTGCACGGCTCAGTTGGCAGAGTTAAAAGCGCTGATACTGGCACTGGTGAATACGGATCACGAATTCCCCACACTGATAGTGTGTGATTCTTTTTACTGTGTGCAATCATACAATGAATATTTACATCATTGGGAACTAAACGGGTTCAAAGACGCAAAAGGTGGCCCAATTAAGCATAAAATGCTATGGGAACAGGTAGTTGAGTTGAGAAACGAACTACCACGGGCTCACGTGATTCATACACTGAGTCATCAACATGATGGCGTTCACGTTGAAAGGAATTCATTGGCTGATGAAGCCACGAAGGGGGCTGTATGCACAGCTTCCGTAGCTGCAATCACTCGTTCAAAAACGAGGATAGACGGTGAGATTATGGTTGCTGTCATTGCTTCACTAGGCAAGGAACAGATGCCTCTTGGACCATAGATTCTGCAAAATGTTTACAACCCCAGATTATTTTTTATCTGCGGGTGAAGTTTCTTAGTTTGCTTCATTTGATACACTTGAATTGTCAGTACCACATATTAGAGCCCATCTCTTTGCGAACACCAAAACTCACAGTGTGCATTTAACAGTGTCGTTATTTTACTTGTTTGTGCTTTTGTTTTCGTTTTGGCAGTTGTAACAGAGTTATACAATCTTTACACAAAACAGTGTACAAATAAATCTATACACAGTTGTACGGGAACAAAACATATAAAACATTAAATTCCTTCAACTTATACATGATCAATTGAACAGTCCTACTGTAATCGTGAGGTATTGGGTCTCTTGAATTGCTAAGACCTCTATACAAACATATTTGTGGGTCCAAAGTGGAGAGGTCAGGGAGAACCTGTGGAAAATCAATAGTGTCTAAGCTGTCTCAATCCAGCTTGTATGTCAGTCATTCTGATGTCTTCAACAAGGGGAATCCCTTGGCCTCTGTGTGGGGGGTGCCGACGCGTTTCGACCTTTGTGTGGGGACCGAGAGGATTTTCAGAAGGTCTTCCTCAGGGCTGGGAGATTCGGTGTAGGACTTTAGTGCGTGTCATCAGTTTATCTGGAACTAGATTCTTGTTCTTGGGCGTATGAGACCTCTTTGGGATCAGTGCTCTTCTCTTCTTTTGCGTTGTCAGAATTCTTCTTAAAACGTGTGGATCCGGTTTTCTTCTTTGTCCTTTAGTTTGTCTCTGCTTCTTAGCGTCGTCCCTTTTGCCGACAGCATTCACGCAAAGGCAGCGCAGCAGTACCAAAGAAATTTCCACTCAAGTACTCCTACAAGTTAGATGCAAACAACATTCCATATGCTCAGATTCCTGGAGTGGGGGACAAAGTAATACCAAATATGGATCGTAGGCAAGGTTTGATTAGTGCAGCACACGAGGGTTTGGGCTCTGCGCATACAGGCGTTACAGCGACTATTTCATTGTTGAAACAGTGCTATTGGTGGCCAGGTCTGACAAAACAAACTAAAGACTACGTCTGGAAATGTGACATCTGCCAGCAGATGAAAGGTTCCACCATAGCACGCCCGGCACAGACACCGTTATTAAAATCAGACAGACCTCTCGCTTGTGTATATCTGGACCACTGCGGCCTCCTACAATCAGATGGGGCTTACAAGTATATCATGGTTGCAGTGGATTCATGCTCAAGATTCTTATGGGTTTGGCCTCAGCGCTCGGCTGACGCTCGAACTGTTATCAAAGATTTGCGAGTCTTTATCGGGACATACGCAGTTGGCACGTTACATTCTGACCGTGGCCCGGCGTTTAGCTCTCGGGCTTACAAAGAGGCCATGGAACGTATGGGCGTAGCATTGCGGTACTCCTCTCCGTACCATCCTGAGGGAAATTCGGTTGTGGAGAGGAAGAACCGGGACCTAAAGCAATCTTTAACAGCTAGGGTATTAGGCAAGGGCAGTAGTTGGGTCAATCATATATATGGGGTACAACGAGCTCTTAATAACCAGCCAAGAAGCTCTCTAAGGGGTGTCACTCCTTACGAGGTCCTATTTAGGACAAGAATGTGGGTACCTGATCTTGATTGTGAAGGTGCAGTGGCGGATGAGAAACCATTTGATATCCATGATCGTTTGGCTGTTTTACAGGATCTAAATGAATCCAGGACACAACAAAGTAACGTCCACCTGAAACAGACCGCCACTGGGGAAGTCAAGGCAGTCAAGGCAAGATCTGTCTGGATCCCAAAAGTTGGGGATCTGGTCAGAGAGAAAATAGCGGATAAAAAAGAATTTGGGCCATCCTACAGAAAACCTGTACCGGTCCTAGCAATTCAAGGGACAAGAACTGTACTTCTACCGCCTCTTGCCGGGAAAAAGGAGAAAAGATTTGTCTCAATCGACTTAATCAAACCCCACTATGTGGCCGATACTGAGCCGTAGGCCTCCTGGACTCCGCTGTAGCAGACGCCCTCCTCTAGCTACAATCCACGAGGTTCAAACAGAAAGACTCATCACGTTTGAAGAGACCTCTCAAAGGAATGAAGGACTATGCTATGGAACTCGTTCCCCTTGAACCCGAAATTCAACTTCAAAATCAAACCCAAAATAACACACAAGTTGCAATAAGACCAAATACTGATGTTTACATCAACGTGCCTCGACAAGACCAAACTACGGTTTCAACAAATCCCGATGCAATTCCTACAATTGCTTCTGGCTACTTCATGAACTTTGATACATTTTCATTGGATCCAAGTGAACCAGAAACGACGCCAGCCCAACAAACACGCAAGCAGCAGATTACGGACTTTCTGAACTTTCTCAAAAAGACTTACCTGGTATCGCCTTGGGTAGAACTTTGGGTAATTACTGGGATACTGTTCTTTCTTTTCTGGCTAGGCTTAGTTATAACTTTTAGCATGCTCATTAATGGACGATGCCTTCAACAAAGACCTGCAGCCGAAAAAGAAAATTTGATTCTGAAACCACATCAATCTTCTCATCGTGAACAAAGAGACTTGTCATCAGTGAACATTACAGCAGTTCCTATACCGGATGGTGTAATCTGGGACAAGGTTTATTTCAATATATTCGGTCCAACTGAACTTTTAAAAATTTCTCATGTATTTAAAATTTCATTGAGTGATATCATTACCTCCAGTACATTTTCTGATGATTGGGACTCTGAAACTGTTAATAACATGTTGTCTGATTTAGAGAAAACTGCCGCATTTCCACACACTGAAATGCTAGAAAGTACTTCAGAATATGACCCTTTGTACTGTTACCAACATTATGGTCATCATTTCCTACACAAATCTATAACACCTAGAAATGTTTTTGAGTACCACCAGTGGGAACATTGCCCTACACCACCGAAAGGTAGTTCGCAAACATTTGCACAGAAATTCTCATATTTTTCAGGGTTTAACATTTCTGACCCGAAGTCATTTTATTATAAAGTCACATCCACATCGGCACAGAAAATTATGTTGACTAACACCAAACAGATTTACTCTGCTTCCTTTATACCCCGATTGTCTGAACAGGGTTTTGACCTATGGAAGGACACAATAGACTTAAAATCAGTCTGGGGTTCTAGAGACTGGCAAGTCCAGGGAACAGAAGCGCTCTTTAGAGCATGCCTCATTCCACAGCAGATGATATTCCTAAATGACACTGTGCAACAGACATCCTGTCTTGGACTAGCCAAGAACAAGGACCTGAACACACCTCGGTTTCCAACACCATCACAGATGGAGGGGTGGCAAAATACAACTTCACAAGAAGGGGTAGAAGAAGATGACATTTTTTGGTACAATAGATCAAATCCTAATTGGAAAGGATGGTTGGTTTGGCCCATAGACACGAACAGATGTCAGCAAAGATTCTGGGGTACCACCAAAGGGTTCAGTATCCATAGGTCAGACCCACACTATGTACAAAGAGAACATCCAGGGGTAGTGACATCCTACAGGAAGTTGTGCCATGATTGGCTAGAAACCTCAACACTCACACAGAAGTGAAACATCACCTATCCTTACTAACACATGACATGAATCTTAGGGATTTTTTACTAGGTCCCAGGAAATCACGTCAGAAACATTTCATATATGCTGGCATTTATGCTGCCTACAATGAAAATTGGAAAATATCCCAACAAGAGGCCGCAGAGAGAATACGGGAAATAGACCGTATTAACTTAGAGAAGGCATTAGCAGTAGTGGATAATGGGTTAACAACTTTGACCTCCAGAATCTATTCCTTAGGCAACATTGTATCTTCTGCAATAGACATACTGGAACAAGATTTGGCCATATTACAACACGGGCAATCTCAGCTACGTTCTATTATGTTGTTAAGCTGGACACTGCAATCTTTGCGTGAAGGCTATGTGCCTTGGCGTTTTATCAACAGTACGTCTCTGCTTTCTGAATATAATCTAACAGATAAACAGGTAGAAATGGCACAAAGGGGAGCAAAATATACAATGCTGCGTATTGAAAAACTGGATAGATTACCATTTACGGTAGCGGAATCACCATCCACAGAATGGCTAATCCATGGCCACATTACTCTATCGGTCACGACTTTTCAGTTTCAGTATTGCCTTGAACAAAAACAGGCAGGCAAATATGAAAAATTGGGTAAGGAATACATTAAGGAATCTTGGGAATTACCGTACAGATTTCGATGCCGGAGTGGGGATCGATAAGTGTTTCTAAGCGGTACAAACTGCAAGAACGCTTTCAGTGGTTCTCTCATGTGCCTGGATATTTTACTACACGGAGCTTGTAATGGTTCAGTAGCGAACTTGTCCTGCCACCTGCAAGGGACTCCAGCAGCCGTGATTACACCGGTATTCAAGCTGCTCTCGAATGGGAGTTACTTGATGCTGAATGATCAAGGTTGTTGTGGGATGCTTCCGGGTATTGCCTATCTGGTCACGGTGAACTCCAGGGTTACTTGCTGTATTCAAGTATTGTTTCCCCCAACAAGTACAGTCAGGGAGGCGCCACTATGGCCTTCGCTAAATGTTTCTTTTATACAGTTTTATATATATTTTTTTTAAATATAGTTTTTATTGGTTCCGTGGCCGGAAACCGTCAACTTCAAATTATCAAAATCAACAGCAATAAACATACAATCAGCCTTCCCCAGATTTCAATGCGTTCCTGTTAGCAGTTCGTCAGCCTGAAACAATCCTTGTCTATCGACTATGGTGATATAGGCCCATTGTGGCTAGGTATTCTGTGGGGAGTCTCCAAGTCTGGCGTCTGTACCTTCACTGTTGCCCTACCAAGCCTTATACGTGTTACATTTGTCTCAATATAAAGCCATGAATGCAAAGGAGTAAGAAATTATCCAATACAACAAAAAGTTAAGGCATCTAGAAAACTTAGATGTCTATCCCAACTTAGGCTCAACTAGAGCAACTAAAGCAACTAGGGGTCCACTATCCATAAAGTAGTTCACTGCAAATCTTTTCCTGTCCACGGGGGTGGGTGGGAGGGGGGACACCCGGAGGAAGGGGGGGGAGGCAAAGAAGGGGATCCGGGAGGGTGGCGGGGGATGAAGGAGGGGGGGGAAAGGGGGGAAGGACTAGAGAAACCACCCAAGGCATCACCGTCTCCCAGCGGGCCCATTCTCATCTCGTCCTCCTGGCTGCTCTGTCATTTAAGCACTCAGCGATACCTGGGCCTGCACTAAGTTATCCCTTGCCTCTCGCAGCATGTCAGTTTCGGAGTTCTCCGTCTGTACATCTGAGTCAGTTACATTACTTCCCACGCCTTAAGTATGTCAGCCCACGGTTCTGCTAATGGCTTACGCCGTTTTGTGACCCTGTCCTCTCGAAGCAATGTTCTCTCTTCTGCTCTAGCCCAACATGTGACGTCGTGTTCCCAGTCCACTATTAATGGGCACCCTGCTGCTCTCCACCTCAGTGCTATTCTCTGTTTCGCTAGTAAGAAGGCCAGGTCTACAAATCTATGCCCCAGTCGCTTGGATTTGGGCCTCGGAAATAGTCCCAATAAACACGCCTTCGGGCAACACTTCAGACTTCGAGCCAGAACCCTGTTCACTGTCTCCACAACTGTGGTCCAGAAGCGGTAGAGCTCCGGACATGACCACACCATGTGCTCAAAATTGGCGTCCACTGTTAAGCACCTGGCACAGGTCAAATCATTTCTCTTATACATAACATTCAGTTTGTGCGGTGTGAGGTAAGTGCTATGCAGGATATTAAGTTGGACCAGTTTAAAAGCTGCATTTCTGGATACCTTCTTAGGGTTGCCTAGAACCTTTCCCCATTCCTTCACAGTTAATGGTCTACCCAATGTGCCTTCCCATCGCTCTTGTGTCTGGAGCAACGGTATCCGCGACATCTCAACTATGGCCAGATACAGCTATTTCACCAGGTGTCCCGCAGATCCCAATGTCACCATTGCTTGGAGCACTGCGTGCGTGGCGGGCTGCCCTGTTTCACCACCCCCACAGCGCCGCAATTGCCCCCCTTATTCTATGATAATTTAAAAACTGCCCTGGCGGTATGTTGTGATATTCCAAAAAGTCATCCAGCGGGAGCAACATCCCATCCTGGTAACAATCTCCGACCGATAGGACTCCTGCCTGTTCCCAACCCTGCAACTGATTTTGTGTGAGAGGAGGGCCCATTCCCCTTTGCGGTATCCCTGTGAGTGGTAGGTTTGGTGCGTATAAGGGCGCTTCAGGAGTCCGCCTCACACATCTGTCCCAACACGTCATTGCTACCTTGAGAAGCACACCCATATGTTGGATTTTCTGGCGAGGATCGAGCATCCTGGCAAGTAGGGTCCCCCGAGCGGTATGAATTGGTAACGTCTCCAGTCCACGGCCCTCTAGCCACCGGGCCAGCCACTGGAGCTGCGCCGCCAAATATTAGGCCTCAAAATCGGGAGCCCCCAACCCCCCACTGGTCAACGGCATTCTAAGGGTCCGCAGGGACACCCTGTTACATCCGCTGTCCCACACCAGATCCCTCAACAGTGTATCCAGGGCCCGAAACCAGCTCCTCTGAATCACCACCGGAAGGTTGACAAAGAAATGCAAAAGTCTCGGTAGCACCACCATCTTAGATAATGCCACCCGGGCCATAACAGGTAATTCAAGTGAGCGCCAAAAGGACACATTCGTCTGCAGGGCTCTCAAAGCTCCTCCCAAGTTCCCCTCCAGCAGATCTAGTTGCCGGTGGTAAACCTGTATTCCTAGGTATTTAAAGGAAATCGGTGCCCACTCGAGTTCCATCGGGAGGTCAAACGGCCTAGTAAGGTCAGGTCGCAATGGGAATACACATGTCTTTTTGGTATTGACGCGTAATCCCGAAAGCTCTGCAAATTCTTCCAGGATGCGCAGCACTGTCGGGACCCCCTGGGATCCGCATCGCAAATACACCAGGATGTCGTCTGCATATAATGAAACAATATGCACCGTCCCCTCAAGCACTAGGCCGATGTTCCTACCCTCCTGCCTAAGTTGTTCCGCCAATGGCTCCATTGCCAGAGCAAAAAGCAATGGCGACAAAGGACATCCCTGACGCGTCCCCCTATGTATAGGGTACTGAGCCGATACCACACCTCCCGTACGTACTCTGGCCCTCGGACTCGTATACAACAGGCGGACCCATTTCAGCCATCGATCTCCCAACCCCATCCGTTTCATCACCGCCAAAAGAAAGTCCCACCTCAGAGAATCGAAGGCCTTTTCCAGGTCCACAGCCATTACTACTGCCTCAGGGAACATCGCTAAGTCTCAATGGTATAACACATGGTACAACCTCCGCAGATTATTAGATGTCGATCGTGAGGGAATGAATCCATTTTGGTCAGTGTGGATCAATCTCTGCATCAGGGGCAGAAGCCGGATTGCCAGCACCTTGCTGAGTATTTTAAAATCAAGGTTCAACATGGACAACGGCCTAAAATCTGTTGTGTCCATGACCTCTTTTTTGGTTTTGGGCAATGGAATCACCAGTGCCTCACTGACTGATGGTGGAAGTTGTTCTTTTCCGAACGCTGCAGCATACATGTGCTCTAATTTCGGGGCCAAGATATCTATGAAGGTAACATAAAATTCGGCCGGGAGGCCATCTGGTACCGGCGTCTTCCCCGCGCCATATCTTTAATGGCAGATCGAATTTCCTGCAAGGCCAATTTCGGCACCAAGGTCTCCTGTGCTGCGCAATCTAATGTCTGCAAACCCAAGCCCTCCAGGTACGCCACTGTCCTAACCCTCTGAGCTTCCCCTGGGTCTCCGTAAAGCCACTCATAGTACATCCAAAATACGTCATTGATGCCCCTCGGGGAGTGGATCACTTGATCAGCAGAGTCTCGGATATTGGGGATCGGGGTTCCTCTGCTCTCCGGCCTAATCAACCATGCCAAAAGTCTCCCTGCTCTGCCGCCCTCTACATGCTGTCGCTCCTGATAAGCTCAGGTGTCCAATGTCCTCAGCCTATCCCAAGCAGAATTATAAGTGCTCTTCACTGCTGCCAAGCGTCTCTGGGTGTCAGTCCCTCCCCCAGTTTCCCTATCTAGTGACAATATCTGGGTTTCTAGGGATTTGAGTTCGCGATTAATATCTTTCCTGGCACCCACCGTCTGACCCATGCATTGTCCCCTGACCACCACCTTAAAAGCGTCCCACTCCACGAGAGTGGAGCTAGCCGTCCCCTGGTTCGTCTCAAAGTAAGCCGTTATTGCCCCGGAGAGCGATTGTCTGAAGCCATCGTCTTCCAGGAGATTGGGGTCCAGCCTCCACAGCGGTATGGGGGCCCTTTCAGGGGTGGGGGCAAATTGCAACAGTAGTGGGCTATGATCTGAAATGGATCTTCCCAAATATTCCGCATTGGTCAACATCGGGGCAAACCTGTCGGAGCAGAGAAACATATCTAATCTAGTATGTAAATCGTAGAGTGTGGAGTAATAGGAGTATTCCCTCTTCTGTGCATTATGGACCCGCCAGATATCTAACAGTTCCCATGCCGTGATCCATCTTTGCAGGCCCTTAGCCGTCGAGGCCGCTGTCGTACCTCTCAGCGGGTGGGTGGACCTGTCTAGACCCAAATCACAAATACAGTTAAAATCCCCCCCTAGGATCAGGTCACTCTCCGCCAGCCCTGCAAGTGGTTTTTAAAGCTGCGTCAGGAAGGCAACTTGGTCCTGATTTGGTGCGTAGACACTTCCCAGCGTCACTTCCCTTCAGCATGCCCTGCACCAGCACATACCTCCCATCAGGATCAATTATTTTACGGGATGCCTGAAACGGGACCCCAGGCTTAACCCAGATAAGCACCCCCCTTGCATATGCTGAAAACTTGGTTGCAAACAATTACCCCCGCCACCTGCATTGCAGTCCACCACTTCCCCCTCTGTAAGATGAGTCTCCTGCAGCATCACGATGTGCGCACCTCTGCATTTAATGTAATTAAGGATGCTATACCGTTTCGAGGGAGAACCCATACCTCGGATGTTCCAAGTCAGGAGCTTAAACTCCTCAGCGTAACTAAAGTTCCCAGCCATAACGCAAGACTATCACACCACCCCCCTCCCCTGCCCCAAGGCCCCCCCAGCAGCAATAGCAGTGGACCCCATGCTACAACACAACAAACCTAACTGTAAAACTCCCCATCCCTTGAGGGACTGACAACGGTCAGCTACCCAAACTTATAAGAAAACATCACGTCTCTCAGAATGCTGCCACCAGCTCAGTGACGGTATTCTCGTAGGGGTGCGGGTGGATGCAAAAGTCAAGTGGAGCAGGTGTGCCGCGTCCCGGCCCTTCTACTGGATACAAACTGCAGTCTGCAAAGGCCGAATTCGAGACCAAGTCCGTAGACTAAGTCGCCCCCTTCGTGAGATCAAGGCTGTCTATCTTCTGAGATGTGTATGCCCAGGGGGGCCTAACAAGTATGCCAGTGCAGAAGGTGTCCCAGATTCCTACTACAGCTAGGCGATATCATCTGCAGATCGCTGCGTAAGCTTCGGTAGCGGGAGATCGGACTCCAAAGAGTCCCTGGATTCAGCCGACGCATCCGCCGATGCGACTGAAGTCCCTGGTGTTTTACTTTGGTGCAAGGGTGAGAGCATTTGTGTCACAGCCTGTAGTGCGGCCTGTCTATCGTGGTGAGTTTGGGAGGTCGTGGGCCTACTCGCCCGGGCAGCTGTGCGATTACGCTTAGGTCTCCGTTTGCACGGCGGCAGTCCCGGCTCAGTACGCTGCTGTTTCTTAGGAGGTGGCGCACCCTGCTTATAAGCTGCCATCCAGTTCCAAACCTCCTCCGGGGTGTCACAGAAGTAAGAGTTGCCATCAACAATGATCTTCAGCCTGGCCGGGAATATTAGGGAGTACTGTATTCCCTCCTCCCTGAGTCCTTTTTTTGGCTGCAAGAAAGGACGCCCGCTGAGCCTGCACTTTTGCAGTGAAGTCCGGGAATATTGACACCTTACTGTTCTCAATCACATACGGGCCATGGGTGCGGGAGTGCTGGAGAAGCCCATCTCCATCCCTAAAATGTAGTAGCCTTGCAATCACCGGCCGGGGGGGCCCCCCGGGGCAGGTGGTCGGCCCGGAACCCTATGTGCTCTGTCCAGCTCGAAGAACCTAGACAGGAGCTCCAGGGGTACTACGGAACGTAACCAGTTCTCCAGAAATTCCACCATGTTGGACCCTTCTATCCTTTCTGGCAGCCCTATGAGTCAGACATTATTCCTACGATTGCGGCCTTCCGCATCTTCAGCCCACCGCTCAAGGATCGTCACCCTGGTGGAGAGGTCATCTATCTTGGTTGCCTGTAGTTTATGTTCCGGCTGTAGATCTTTAATCGCTGATTCCGTTTCCCGGACCCTGTCCGCCAGCTTCCGGTGTTCCGCCTGGAGCAGTCCCAGACCCACAGATACCGCTCCAATGTCTTGTTGCAAGGCATTTTTAGTGTCAGCTATGGCCGCCAGCACCCTATCCAAGTGAGAATGAAGAGAGTCATCGCCTCCAGGGGTTTCTCCACCACCTCTCTCCTGTGCCACAGGAGAGGGCTCCCTGGCAGCGGGCTGGGTGCCCCCGCCTTCTGCTTCTGTTTAGGCATCCTGTCCACTGGCGACCCCCGGATGGCAGAGCAACCAAAGCGACGTCAGAGGAGCCTCGTCCCGGTAACGACGTTGTGTCGGCGTCTATCTGCTCCACTCCCGGGTTACTGTAGCGCTTTCCACTCTTCCCTCTCAAAGCACTGCTCCCGCGGGTGTGATCCTCCGCAACGTCTTTTGTGCAAGAGGGGAATTGCTGTGGTCTCCTGCCACCAGGCTACGCCGAGAGCTGTCCCACCAGTCCTGACGGCTCAGTCAGAACTCCTCCGCCACTTCAAAAACCCCAGGCCTGTATGGGCTCCAGAACTCCAGACCCATCCGTACTGTCCTCCAGTCGCACCCAAGTGTTTCCTCTGCCTCAAGTACTGGGAGGCCCAGGCTCATCCCCAACACAGTCCATTACCCGATTCCCCCTCCACTCGATAGGTCCAACACCACTGTTTCTGGAGGCCTGTTGTGCGCACACTTCTGTTCTTCCCAACCTCTGCATTCACCACACAGTTCTATTGTTGTGTCCCACTGCGTGGCATCCCTCCGGCGTGCACCGCACCGCGCGGTGAATAAGCAGGTCTGGTGCAGCCCCCCCTGCCAGTGGGATCCAGGGCCCGTGGTTCGCCTCGCCACCGTCAGGCCTTGTCCAGCATACAGGCCCCCAGTGACACTCAGGTGCCAAAGCCGAGCACTTGGTACCACCGCAAACATCCGCTGCCGCGCCGCGGGTAAATATATTAATGGGGCAGGCCCCCGCTCTCCGGTCGGGCAGCAGGCCATGGCCGCCTACCGCAGTTACCCAGAGTCCGTGGGTGCCGGCAGTCCCGGGAGCCAGGCCGCACCACAAGGCCTCCCAGACCGAAACACAGCACCAGGCAGAGGTCGATGCACGGTAGAGTGCAGGGGGCAGGGCCTACCTCCAGGCCACCCGCCCCTCCCATAGTCCTTCCCATAGGCCGCCGTCGCACTCACCAGGACTTTCCAGCAGGAATCCGTGCCTCCGGCCCGGTCCTCCACGCCTCACGCTCGGCTCCGATCGAGCGGCGCCAACTGTCACAGCGCCAGTCCCGCCGGCACTCCAGGTGGCAATCGTCTCCCCCAGGGAGCACAGGGCAGACCGGACAAGCTGAGCAGGTAGGGAGCCCTGCAACAAGGGCCAGCCGAGGTGCGTTGCAGTTCAACGGGCTGCGCTCTCCCCGGTACAGGGCCGCTGAGCAGTACCTTCGTGGCAACAGGACACCGCTAAGCTCCCCCCCTGTGTGGGATACCGGGGGGGTCGTTTTTGTGCTGCTGTGGCAGCCGGTGATGCCTTAGCTGCAGGATATTTAGTTGGCCGGGACGGAGCTCTGAGCTCACACGTCTGCCATGCGTGGAGTCTTGGCCACGCCCCCCATACAGTTTGATACTTTGAGCAGAATGAAAGCCATGCTTTTACAGCAAACTGTGCCCTTAACCTCCGCCCGGGAGACCCTTGATCTTCAAATCGCAAGGACCTCGGCTGAGATACAGGCACTCATACGTTCAAACTGCCCCTCTCATTTCACAGAAATGGTGGGACGTATCTTTAATATGTCTGATACGAGTGGTATTGTACACCTATTTAAGACCGTAGGGTCAAAATTTCTGAGCACCTTTCATACTGTCCTCGGAGTTATTCCAAACTTTATACACTCCGTATTGGGAAGTATTTTTGGAGGTCTTCCGCTGATCCTGCTCTCAATAGCAGGTATCCTGATTGGGCCGTCCATTGCGTAGCAAAAAAAATAACAATCACCAACGAGATGGCAAAAGCACTCCTGGAGCGTAAATACCGTGAACGCATGGTACAACATCTGGGCACACCTCTCCTGCGGGAACTGAGCGCCTCTTGGTTCCTATCGTTTAGACCAGTCTGGATGGACTGCATCTTACCTGTTCTTCGATGCCTGTTTTGCGGAGAAGAATGCGTGTTAGATCTCTGTCTGACACTTCCATCGGCAACGCCACCGGACATAAATACCATGCTGGAACCGGTGAGGGTCCATGCTCGGCAATGTCCCCAGTGCATTCCTATCATGATGGCTGCATTCCTCGATAACCCGCAGGTGCCTTTTGCTTCAACTGGGTTGAGCATCAGCTCTTCCACTAGCACTCAGGTATCGACTACAGCACCGGCTGCCTCTGCACCTGCTTTTGGCAGTTCTGAGTATCATCTGTGCTCAATTGACGTGCTCAGCGAGGTGTTACAGGGATCGTCCTCTGCAACAGCGTGCAACAGCGTGCAACAGCGAGCAACAGCGATGTTACGTCTCCCAACCAGGACACTTAATCTATAATTGGCTCATCGTGTGCTGGGAAAGAATTCGGTTTTTCCTTTTTGTTTGAAAACTCAACTAAATTTGGAACATTTCCTTTAATTGACACTTTCGCTGGGAAAGCATGGCCTTCTGACGCTTGTAGTGGTTCGAATTATATAAACGAACTCAACTAGGACTTTGGCTTCGAGTGACATTTCCAATACTAAACTTTCAAAAATAATTTTTCTTCCCCCCCATTAGACTATTTTTAAATGGTTTTAAAGACAATATTTTAAGCTCACTGATAGTTTTATGCGCTGCTACCTAGTACAAAGAGTAGTTCACTTGCATTTTTATCATTATTGACTGTTCAGAAGAGGAGTGGGTGTTATGTTTCATATAGGTACCCTAATATAGGCCCGGGTAACATCATACACCTTCACCTACATTATCTCCCTTATACTACACAGTAACGAGCCTTTAGGATTGAACCTTTACCTAGTTCTAGTCCTGGGCACATAAGGAGGGTTTTCCCTGAACAATAGCGTCCTATAACTCCATCAATAGACTCATACAGTATGAATGAATATTCATGAGGGTTCCTGGAAACCAGGCAGGGGCTACACACCATAATATCTGCATAATATCTACGTACAAGGTTCATCCCATACGTCATCCTCAAATCCAACAATGGCTAATACAAGAAACGAGGGACAAAGAAACCCTAGATACTTTTTGTATAAATACAGCACATCTTGCTAGGGTTGGGAGAGGAGACCGAGACTTCCAGGCCGACACACTGACCAGAGACGCTGAGGCTCCTGCATGCAGACGCTCCAGCTGACAGTGGTCTAACACATCCCTCGCGGGGTGTCCAGCTCGAGACCAGGACGGGGTCCCACACTCTCTCACTTCAGGTAATGGGGTTAGACTAAATCCTAGAGGGATTCTTGGCTTCACGCCTACTCACATGCTAGGTACACTTAGGTACATCTAGATAGGCATCATAGGAGTACGCGCATTTTTATCAGGCATTTTATATTCATGTATGTATTCATGATTATTGCAAGATGGTAGAACTGTACTATCCTTTTATTTTCACTAAACTGTACTGCTAATCATATATATCTGCTACTGTCTAACTGTTGTTGCAGCACATCTATTTTACACTAGAAGAACAACTGTGCAATAAATTCTTATTGTAACACGCCCGACTGTTTCTTCTGTGTAACTCTCTGAGACCGAAAAAGTGAGTCGGAGTGACTGAGCGAAAAGTAGTATATTGTTTCCACGATCCTGGGGGATCAGGGTTGTCATGTTCTGAGGTTGCCAGAAACTATTCTCTCCCCGATAAGAGGAGATTCTAGTGGCACTGTAAGCTAGCTAAAACAGAAAGGCTAACATTCTCGGGGGGGGGGGGTGCTCAGAGCCAGTCTGCCACCAATCCTACAGTTTGTTATCCGAGCGCGCAGATCCTGTATGGGTAATATAGGAACTACACGACAATTGGTAGAAGTGCTTTTGAAGTGTGTGCACAGTAGATACCTTTTCATAGAGAACTTACATGCACAGTCCTGCAGTTGCATGGTATAGCAGTGGTGCTTGAAAATATTTTAGCGTGGGGTTGCTGACCAGAGACATCACCTGACTTAAGAGCCTTGATTTTATTTTTCCTGCAGCTGATATATATTATAAAATATCATATGTGTACTTTACTTTGTAAAGTAATCACATCTTTATTTGCGTATGTGTTAGAAAATCTCTGAAACCCTGTGGACTTCTCCTTTCACCTGCACCCTAGCAAAAGTGTCACTAGTTGAAATTACAAAATACACTGCCCATGCAATAAGAGAAAGGAATTACAAACACAGCTCTTCATTTTAGAAGAACTAGCACAATGTAAATCCGTTTTTATATAGCGCAGCTACTCACCCTTACGGGTCTCAAGGCGCTGGGGGCTGGAGTTGGATTAAGTGAGCTATTAACCAGAGTCACATGGTGCTGAGCTGAGCTGCCGCCGGAGCAGGGGATCGAACCGTGAACCCTGTGCTCTGAAGTCAGCTGCCCTGGCCGCTGCACCACACCTCTCCACCTGTCATGAGACAGCTCGCACTTTAGCAAGCATGAAATCTTTCCGTGCTAATACAGGCCTCTGCATTGCGATTTCCCCACCTTAACACCATCCAGGATTTGTGGGGGTGCTGCAGGCCCCCCCCCCGCCCCCCAAAAAAGAACTCTACTTCCAGGGTTACTGTAGTACAGTAAATACTGTATTTTAATTAATTGTCACCGAGTCGTTATCCATGGAAACGTAGCGCCACTATGGAATTGGAATTCTAGAATGTGTCAAAGTAACATACTGAAAAATTGTCACGAACATAATTGTGTTGAATTTACACGATTTAAAGAATGCATCATTTTCAGCAACCCTGAAAAAGCATCAGTGAATGATGCATATGTGTTGGCTGTCATTTCTGCACTGTGCTTAGATAATGAGGAAGTGTTATCTTCCATATACAATTGATGAATACACACAGTACAAACTGAAATGGGTTAGAAAACAACGCCTCTGAATCAGTAATGAGAACGCGACGCTCTGTTCACGTGGCATCAGCTGATGTGTGGACTACGCATCTGATCAGGAATTGTACAAAACATTACAGATGTTTGCAAGCGATGATCGTCTTCATTTGTGATCTGTGGAGCTGCGCCAGTGTAATCTCCTTAATTACAGTGGGTCCGATTCGCAAAGGTATTTGCGAGTCACCAGAAGCATTTTTTTCTGAGTGTAAAACCACCTCTAATGATCTCCAAAAGGTGATGTTGCACTTGTAAAAATACTTACTGTTGGGATCTGGAGCTCGTGTGTGAGCTCGTGCTGTGGGGATTCTATTCTAGAGCGTGATGTTCCTTGGACGGCAGTTGCTGCCCGGGAGTCGCCTCGACTGGACACAATAAATGAAGCACTTACATTGGGCGTTGTGTACTTCATTTCATTGGCGACGAGTGTTGTCCTATCTTCGGCCTCCCGTGAACATGCGGACCGGCATCCTGTGAACCTCCCGACTCGTGTCCTGTGAACCTGCCGACCGGCACCTCTCCTGCGTGGCTCACAGCTGTGGTGTTGCCCGTACTGATCACTCCTTCTCGTTTGCTTCCCGCCGCTGGACTTCTTGAGAGGTTCACCCTCCATCCAGGTACTTTTGTCGTTGTTGGCTGTGGGGGTGCGAAATCGCTGTGAGCTCCTCGCGCCTCCCCTGTATGTCGGGATGTACTGCGCATGACGCGCATCGTAGAAGAATTTTGCCAGACGTGCCTGGCTCCGCTCCACGCAGCGTCATCCCGCCGTGTGCGGCCATTTTGAGCACTTATCACCACGGCAACGAAGATATTCAACGAGGTGTTTTTTTTGTCGTGCCTTCGCTGATAGGCACAGCTGTAATTCATACCTTCTCAAAGCAGGAAGCAACGTTGCGCGCCTCCGCTGATAGGCACAGCTCAATTCACCATCTCTACCTCCCACTTTGTGAAAATTGCCTGTTAGCCTTCGCTGATGGGCACAGCTGGTGCAATGGTCTTCAGTTGTCACCCTATGTTTTTGTCGTGCCCTTGCGCATAGGTACAGCACTTACAATACCTGTAATATTATAAGTGTTATTACGAGCTGTAATTATTTATCTACTTTCAATCTGCATGATCATTTATTCCTAGTATCCAGAGATTGTCGTGTTGACGTTGGGCAGCAACTCACCCACGCCAAGTCATGGATCATATTAACGCTCCTCCACCCTTTTTGCAAACTGCGGGTTCACCACCTCTTCAGTGGGAACAGTGGAAGGATACATTTGACGCATGTTTGGAGGCGATTGATGGTGAAACCTTCACTTAAAAAAAAAAAGAAAGCGTTATTAATTTACAATTTAGGTACCGAGGGTAGGAACATTCTGAAAACACTACCTCTAGAAATGGTAAGCACTCGTGTAAGTAGTGGTGATGATGGTGACTCCTTCATTGTTGACGACTACGCCTCCATTGTAAAAACTTTGAGCAAAAGATTTAGTCCCATAAGGAATGTTGTCCTTGAGCGCCACAAATTTCTGCAACGCGCTCAAACTCCTGGCGAGTCCATTGACGATTTTGTCGCCGCTCTTAGAAGTCTAGCAGCTACTTGCAACTACAGGGAGTTCAGGGACGAAATCATTCGCGATCAATTAATTGAAAGGACGTCCAACAAGAAAATCCAAGAAAAGTTATTGTCTTCGGACGATCCTGATTTAGAGACTGCACTCACGTTGGCCAAGAGTATCGAACATGCTCAATTCTGTGTAAAGGAAATGAGTTGTACAGCCCCATCTAGCGAAGTTAAACTATTAAATGCCAAACCTGTCGCTAAATCGTTGAAGGGGTCCAACACCAGTGTGGTACGTCCAGCCACACAATTCCCCAAATCCAGAAATGAACAAAGTGAAGCCATGTGTTTCCGTTGTGGGAGCAAATCTCATTTGGGAAATGCCAAATTTTGTTTTGCTTTAAACCAAACATGTTATAATTGTGGGAAAAAGGGTCATTACTCTCGAATGTGTAAGGCTGTATCAGTAAAAAAAAGTCCCTCACATGTAGTGAAAGCCATTGCAGAAGATCCGTTGGATTCCGATGATGAGCATTACGAATTGTTAATGTTGTCTCCCTCATTGTCACATACCGCTGGTGTTGTAGAACTATCTTCCTTGGGTGGGTCTCTGAAGAGGAAATCTCCTTCATGCGAAATCGGGGTAAATGGAGTTAGTCTTACTTTTCTTGCTGATTCTGGCTCTCCTTTTACCCTCATCAACATGAAGGATTTTAGCAAACTTGAGGGTCTTCATTTGCAACAGTCCAACATCAAGATCTTTGCGTATGGGGGTAAAAGAGTGGATGTGTTGGGAAAATTTGAAGGATGTCTAGCCTTTGGTACTGATCTGACAAGGAGTACCGTGTTTGTGGTAGGAGAGGGGGCAAACCTGTTGGGGTGGGATGAGCAGGGGGCCCTTAACATTATACTGGACCCAAATCATCCCGATATGGTGGTGTCCCGTAACGCACTAATTCACTTTTACAATGCATCTTCTCCTGATTCCTCCTGTGTCCCTACTGTTGCCCAAATAGCTAACGACAAGTGGATGCACATCTATCCTGATGTGTTCAAGAGCGAGGTTGGCAAACTTAAGGGTTTCCAACATCGCATCGTACTCAAGGATGGCGCTAAGGCTGTTGCTCATAAGGTACGCAAAGTGCCCTTGAGTCTGCGGGGTGAACTTAAGCTTGAGTTGGAACGTCTCTGTGCTGCGGGGGTCATTGAGCCTATTGAAGGTTCTGAATGGTTGGCTCCCATTGTTTTGGCACGTAAATCCGACAAATCCCTGAGAATGTGTGTGGATTTGAGAGATCTCAACGCCAACATCTGGGTTGATCGTCAACCTCTTCCCAACATCAATGAAATGCTGGCTACGTTGGGTGGTGCCAAGTTCTTTACCTCCCTAGACATTTCCTCAGCCTACCACCAGATTGAGTTGTGCAGGGAATCCCGTCATCTCACATCTTTCGTCACACCTGAAGGGGCTTATCGCTACATACGGATGCCTTTCGGTCTTGCCTCCGCTTCAGCTGTGTTCCAAAGATTGATGAACAACTTGTTTGAAGGGATTGCTGGCGTTGTGTTTTTTCAAGATGACATTCTGATATATGGGAAGACCGAGGCGGAACACGATGAGAGGGTTAAGCGTGTTCTAAGCATAGTCAGATCTAGTGGTCTAACTCTAAAGGTTGATAAGTGCAAATTCCTTCAAGAAGGCGTTGATTACCTTGGTCATCACATTTCACACAAGGGGGTTGAACCTAAATTGAAGATCATTGAAGCCATTCAGGGTGCACCCGCACCTGCGAACAAAGACCAGCTTCGTTCTTACTTGGGGTTGGTGGAGTATTATTCCAAATTTGTCAGCAATTTTTCCAGCAAAACTGCTTCCATGCGTAATTTGTTAAAAAAGAACATTAAATATGTGTGGGATGACGACTGTAACAACAACTTTCAATCAATCAAACAAGAGATTGTACATGCTGGTCCGCTCAAGCTCTTTGACATCAATGATCGCTGCATCATTTCTACTGATGCAAGCAATGTGGGTCTAGGAGCAGTTCTCATGCAAAAAAGGGGTGATGGTCGGGAAGAGACTATAGCTTTTGCCTCAAGAACATTAAGGGGTGCCGAAAGCACCTACTCGACCATTGAAAAAGAAGCTTTGGCCATGTGGTGGCGAGTCCAACACTTTAAATTCTTTTTATGGGGTAACGAGTTTACTTTGAGAACGGATCATAAACCTTTAGTTGATCTTTTTACCACCAGAGGTGGTGGAGAGCAACACCACGCATCTCCAAATGGCAATACAGATTAAGTGAGTTTCGCTATCGTCTCGAGTATGTGGCTGGAGCGAAGAACTTTGTTGCTGATTGCTTATCCAGATTACCACTTTCTCGTGATGAGGATGTGTTGGCGGATGACGAGTTGGAAATAGTGTGTGCAGTTTGTTCCTTGGAGAACACTATTGGTGGTGCCCTTTCTGAACGAGAGTGGTTGAATGGTACTTCCGAGGATGCTGTGGTCTCTAAGGTCATTGACCTTTTAGCCGGATTATGGCCTAATGTGAAAGATTGCCCTTCTGAGCTGGTTCCGTACAGGAAAATTAGTGAAGAGTTGTCTGTAGTTGATGGAGTATTGAGGAGAGGCGGTTTGCTAGTGGTTCCTTTGCCCATGCGCAAAATAATTTTGGATTTAGCTCATGAAGGTCATCCGGGAATTCGGGCCATGAAACGTAGGGTCAGACAGGATTTTTGGTGGCCCGCGTTGGATAAGGATGTTGAACATTATGTTAGAGACTGTTATGTGTGCGTCACCAGTGACAAATCTCAAGTTACTCATCCTTCTCCTGTTGAACCAGTAGTGGTTAAAAACGCCCCTTGGTCCAAATTAGCCTTTGACATTGCTGGTCCATTCGGGCTCATTGGAAGTTCTCCCAAATATGCATTGGTCCTTATTGACTACATGTCAAAATGGCCTGAAGTCCGATTTGTAGACAATGTCAATTCTTTGGCCATCATCAATTTTTTTCATGATGTTTTCCTCAGGGAAGGTGTTCCTGAAGAATTGGTATCGGATAATGGAACCCAGCTAGTCTCCAATGAAATGCAGGCCTTTTTCAAGGACATTGGTGTAAAGCATATTTGTACGTCCCTGTATCACCCCCGCAGCAACGGCTTAGTCGAGCGCTTCAACCGTGTTGTGAAAGAACACTTGCAACTTGCCTTGGTCAATAGCTTGCATTGGCGGCGTGCTGTCAGCGACATGCTATGGGCTGTGAGGACCACCCCGCACATTAGCACTGGGATAGCTCCCTTTACCTTACTAAGGGGAGAGTAGCGGGCTCTAAACTGAACAAAGAGTGGATGTCCAGGAGAGTGGTGGACATGGAGAAGTTGGCTGAGGTGGTTGATATCAGGGCTGCCGCTCAAGCAAAGTATGACACCAGACCTGGGAGTCGCAGTACCTTGTGTGTGAAGGTGGGTGATTGGGTGAGAATCAAGAGACCTGGCCTTATTCGCAAGGGCGAGTCTCGTTTTTGCTCCCAAGAGAGTGTCTGCGGTGAAAGATCATGTTGTGGTATTGGAGAATGGGAAGGTTTGGAACAAAAGTGTTGTTTCCGTGGTACCCGAGTCTATGCTGGGTTATGTCAATCGGAAACTTGGTGTTCACTCCTCCTCTGTGGTAGTACCCACCGTGATCCATGGAAGGGAACGGGTTCTTTCTAGCCATGTTCCCACTAGATGTGCATCCACAAGATTGAAATCTGTTCCTTCCAAATTTCAAGATTATATGATGTTGTAATCTCTTACCTTGTAATAGAAATTTCTGCCTTACATGGTTGCAGCATTATTGTGTAGTATTACTATAGTTGAAGTTATGTCTCTTGCCTTACAATATGTTTCTCAATTTTTTTTTTTTTCTTCTTCATTCGCTCATCTCTGTTAACTATTGTGTTTCTTGTTCTTTATTGTGAAGGAAGGGGGGTGTGTTGGGATCTGGAGCTCGTGTGTGAGCGTCTGTGGGGATTCTATTCTAGAGCGTGATGTTCCTTGGACGGCAGTTGCTGCCCGGGAGTCGCCTCGACTGGACACAATAAATGAAGCACTTACATTGGGCGTTGTGTACTTCATTTCACTTACTCACACAAAGATTTTCGTACCAGTAAATATACACTGGAAGGGGCATGTACTTGCGTTGCAGGGCAATATTGCCCTGGAAGAGTGTGCACAGTGATGCCCACAGGCGTTTTTTTTTTACTATCCATTTCTCCCAGGAGGCAGTCAAATTTGTATGCACTTCAAATACAGGGGTAATATTTCTCAAAGGTGGGAATGAACAGTGGACACCATCAAAACTGGTGGCTGAGAATGGGATAGTCTTTCTACTCAGGGAAAAATATTTCTCCATGGAGAAAAGAAGTTCCCTGGCACACTTGGCCAGGTATTTCCCCATTCGGATTTGTGCACATCATATAATTAGGCATGTGAAAATGCCGTCCCTTGGTCACATGTTGGGGTTCACAGAAGTTTTCCAGGAGTAAGGCTGGAAATCATGCGAATGCCAAAAAATTGTTAATCTGGAACCATTTAAGGTTGTAACTCTGTGATGTAGATTTCAGATTTTCATTAGGAATTGGGCCTAATTTACATTGATACATCTCTTGTTTTAAAAACAATGCAATCCTGTAGTCGCACACGAGTGTTAATTCAGTCTGATTAGTAGTAAGGTTTTATCAAAATCAATACAGTAGCAAAGGGAAAACCATAGAAGAAGCAAGTGGCAGAGCTCGTGCTCTGATTTTAATGTCTATTTGGACGATTCGCTTAGCTTCGCATCTCATTTTGTGGAAGATCTAAAAGTGCTTGGGCTTGATCAATTAGTACAGGGCCCTACGCATGTAGCAGGCCATGCCTTAGATCGTATTTTTATAATTTATCCCTGCTTGAGGTTGAACCGCCCATCACGGTGCTGTGGATGGATCACTTTGCTATCTTGGTCAAGTTAGTATACAGAAAAATGCTGGCACACCCAGGAGTTACTGCTCGACCCGTTGGTGTTTAATCTCCATCTTTTAATAGCACCCCAAGGTAAGAGGGCCTATATCGATAACAGGGTTCGGCAAGCTAATTATTGGATGGAATCCACGCTTGACACACTCCTCCCGAAAATAGTGGTTATCAAAAGTAGGTCTCAGGCTCCGGAACCATGGTTCTCTTCCTAGTTTCTCACACTTAAAAAATCTTGTAAGCGCTCTTAATATATATGGCGGAGAAATTTTAATGTAGATGATAAACTGAAGTACTGTCGTTCACTGAAATCTTGCCATAAAGCTTGTCGAGAAGCGTGTGCAATCTATTTCAGTAATAAAATCAATTGCTCTAAGAATCCAGCCAAGGAGATTTTTCGGATAGTCACAACCATGTCAGATCCAGCTGGTATGGTTCTGGAGGTGCCGCTATCCTCAGTAAGGTGTAATGAATTGGCTGACTTCTTTCATAAAGTTGCCAACATCTACATCTCTTTGATGCCCCAGTAAACAAGGCCTCCCTTCTATGGCCAAGGAAGAAATGGATGGTGTTGCAGAATCAGGTGTAAGTACTTCTGAATCATTTGCATTAATTGACTCTCATAGCTTTGAGTCACTGCTCGACTCTGTTAAATCAGGATCACCATCGTTGACCCTGCTGCCTTGTGGATTTTCAAATTGGGCTGTGGCTCTCTTTCTTCTAGCTGGATTGACGTGCTCAACAGGTCTTTGATACAAGCCTTGGTCCCCATTTCTTGTAAACACGTCATAGTTTTACCTTTGTTTTAAAAAACAAAAAAACACTCTTGATGCAGACAAGCCAGAAAACGTCTGCCCCATCTCTCACCTCAGGCTTTAATTAAAGTATTGGAAAAACATGTTCATCGTCAGGTGCCCTCTCACTTGGAATCCAACCTTCTTCTTCATGGCTTGCAGTTTGGTTTTTGTCACGGCCATAGCATGGAGTTGCCTCTACTAGGGGTCACTGAACATCTAAGAGCAACACTTGACTCTCGACCCACAGCTGCGCTGATCATTCTTGATCTCAGTGCAGCCTTCAATACCGTGTCCCATGCTGTTCTTCTCCAATGGTTGGCGACCGTGGCATCAGGGGCTGCTCCGTTCTTTGGTTTTACTCCTTTTTGGATGATCAAACTTTTCAAGTGATCTTGAGTACCTTTTCCTCTTCTGTGCGCAAGCTGCCTTATGGAGTTCCTCGGGGTTCTTCCCCCAACTCCCCCGCTTGTCATTGTATACATTCGACCCCTGATGGACATTTTAGAAGCTTTTGGCATCTCCTTATGTCCTTATGCCACCCATACCCAAATTCTTTTCTTTATCACTACTAAGGATAAGTGGCCCTCAGTTGAGGCCCTGACTAGTGGCAGTGGCCCTCTGGATGAAAAACAATTGCCTAAAGCTGAATGGTAATAAATCTAAGGTCCTGGTGGTGGATAATCAACCTCTGGATTGGCCTGCAGCTCTAGGTCCCGTCCTTTCTTCCAAGCAGGTGTTGAAGGATCTAGGATTTTACCTAGATTGCAGTTTTAGGGTGGACTCTCAGATTAACATGAAGGCCTCTACATGTTTTGGGCTATTTAAAAGCCTGTGAAAAATTATAGGGCTTCTGATGATCCCTGCTCAGAGAACTGTCCGCCGAACCCTCCGACCCCGACACCGCCGCCCGCAACCTCAGACAGTGGATCGACGACTGCGCCAACACCCTCGCCCCGCTCAAGAATCCGCCCAACAGCCACACCAGCAAGAAAGCCACCTGGTTCACCGAAGACCTCCAGGCCTCCAAACGAACATGCCGAAAACTGGAGAAGATCTGGCTCCACGAACGGACAGCGGACAGCTACGCCGCCCACAAGAGCGCCACCCGCAGTCACCATCACCTCATCAGATCCGCCAAAAGGGCCTCACTCAAAGACCGCCTAGACAACAACGCACACAACAGCAAAGAGCTCTTCAACATCGTGAAGGAACTCTCCAACCCCAGCTCCAACACCAACGACATCCAGCCATCGCGAGACCTGTGCGACTCACTGGCCACCTTCTTCCACCGCAAAATCGCCGACATCCACGACAGCTTCAACACCACGACCACCCCGGCAACCACCGAGACCACTGCCCCCACAACCACCAACCGCCTGCTCTCCTGGACCAACATCAACGACGAGGACATCAGCGAGATCATGAACACCATCCACTCCGGTTCACCGCTAGACCCGTGCCCTCACCACATCTTCAACAAAGCCAGTACAGCCATCGCGCCCCATCTCCGGAAAATAATCAACATCTCCTTCGAGACAGCAACCTTCCCGGAAAGCTGGAAGCACGCCGAGATCACCGCCTTACTCAAGAAACCCAAGGCAGACCCCAAGGACCTCAAGAACTTCCGACCCATCTCTCTGCTCCCGTTCCCCGCGAAGGTCACCGAGAAAATCGTCAACAAACAACTGACCCGCTACCTCGAGGAGAACAACATCCTGGACCCTTCCCAGTCCGGCTTCCGCAGCAACCACAGCACCGAAACCGCCCTCATCGCCGCCACCGATGACATCAGGACCCTGCTAGACAACGGAGAAACAGCAGCCCTCATCCTCCTGGACCTATCAGCCGCCTTCGACACGGTCTGCCACCACACACTACGAACACGCCTTCACGACGCCGGGATCCAAGAGAAGGCCCTGGACTGGACCACATCCTTCCTTTCCGGCAGAACACAAAGCGTCCGCCTCGCCCCCTTCTGATCCAAGGCCACCAAGATCATCTGCGGCGTACCCCAAGGCTCCTCCCTCAGCCCAACGCTGTTCAACATCTACATGGCACCCCTCGCCCACGTCGCCCGACAGCACAACCTCAACATCATCTCCTACGCCGACGACACCCAGCTGATCCTCTCCCTCACCAAAGACCCTCACACCGCCAAAGCCCACCTCCACGAAGGAATGAAGGCCGTCGCCGAATGGATGAGGACCAGCCGCCTGAAGCTGAACTCGGACAAGACGGAGGTCCTCATCCTTGGTTCCAACCCTTCAGCCTGAGACGACTCCTGGTGGCCAACATCACTGGGAACAGCCCCGCCACCCACCGACCACGTACGCAACCTAGGGGTCATCCTCGACCCCACCCTCTCCATGACTAAGCAGGTCAACGCCGTTTCCTCATCCTGCTTCAACATCCTCCGAATGCTCCGCAGGATCTTCAAGTGGATCCCCACCGAAACAAGAAAAACAGTCACCCAGGCCCTCGTCACCAGCAGGCTGGACTACGGAAACGCCCTCTACGCAGGAACGACGGCTAAGCTCCTGAGACGGCTGCAACGCATCCAGAACGCCTCTGAACGTCTTATCCTCGACATCCCCCGATGCAGCCACATCACACCCCACCTGAGAGACCTGCACTGGCTCCCTGTCAACAAGAGGATAACCTTCAAGCTCCTCACCCACGCACACAAAGCACTCCACAACTCCGGACCAGCCTACCTCAACAGACGACTCAGCTTCTACACCCCCACCCGCCAGCTCCGCTCGACCAGCCTCGCCCTCGCCACAGTCCCCCGCATCCGGAAAACGACCGCCGGCGGCAGATCCTTCTCCCACCTCGCCGCCAAGACCTGGAACACCCTCCCCACCAACCTCCGACAGACCCAAGACCTACTGGCCTTCAGAAGACTCCTCAAGACCTGGCTCTTCGATCAGTAGCAGCACCACCCCCCTCTTCCCCCAGCGCCTTGAGACCCTCGCGGGTATGTAGTGCGCTTTATAAGTGACATGATTGATTGATTGATTGAACTGTTGTGCAGGTCCTAATAACTTCAAATTTGAACAATGGCAACGTGTTGGATCTCGGGATCTCGAAGTCTCTTTTGAACAGACTGCAGATAGTGCAGAATGCGGCTGTTAGACTCCTCTGTCATGTCCCTCGTTATGTTTCAGTCTCTGCCCATCTGTGGGAGCTTCATGGGTTGTCCATTGAAAAACAGATCCAGTTTAAGGCATTGTGTATTATGTATATGGAAATGGCCCTGAGGAATCCTGAATATATTAATAAGTTGGCCACTCCTTACGTCCCTAAGCGTGGTCTAGGCTCATGCAGCCTGAGCATTGTGGTCAGTCCTCAGGTGAAGTTGGTAAGGCAAGGAGGCCGGTCCTTTACATACCTTGCCCCTAAGCTCTGGAACTCGCTTCCCCCTGGAGTTCGAACTGCCACTTCCCTTGAGGTTTTTCGTAAGAAACTAAAGACTTTAAAAAAATAAAAAAAATCTTTAATGGGTGCTTCTGTTGTTTCTGACTTATTGCTGTGAAGCCCTCTGACAGCAATGCGCTCTACAAATGCACTAAATAAATGAATAAATGCCAGACCTAAAGGTACCTTCAGTTTGTTTCAGTAAATAACTTTGGTCTTCTCGGGAAAACTCTTCTATCAGAATGGCCATTTTCTCCCTTTTTTGAAGTAGCCCACAGGTATCAATACAGAAAATCAAAAAGAACCGTTTCTGACAACAGTGACTGAGTTTTGTTAAGCAGTGAACCTAGCAGAAGTCACCTACTGAAACGGTCTGATGAACCAACCTGGTTAAACAAAGAGATGACAGTAAGCACTGGCACCTGTCAAGCATGCTATGACATTTGATGCACTAGAGAGTCTGGTGCATGATAAGCCTCTGACACTAGATACCTCTTAGGAAGTAGGTTGTATACCAGGCACACCTGTAATAACCAATCCAGTATTCTGTTAAAGTGATTGCACTGGTCTGTATGCATCCTGAGGTTTGTGTATTGCCTTGTCTTATTACAAGACTGCCCTCTAACATGATTACCCTTGAGTTGGTATGGAGATAGTGGTGATTATTTAAACAATTATTGTTTATATCTGCATCCGAAGAACAAATCACAACTGTCCATGTTTGTAACCACAGAGCAAGCATATTAGCAAAAGAACACTTTCATTAGTAGTAAGCAAGGCGTTAAATATAGAACTGTTTTATTATGTCACAAGTTATAATATGCAAAATCCCAAAAAGTAATTTTAGATATATCAAACAGTAGAAGTGAATTCTGTAGCCCTTAGTGGACTAATGTTTTCTGTAAACCTCAGTGCTATGAAGATTCATTGATTTTGTTTTCCACCGGGGAGCTAACTTAGCTCTGAACGCCCTGTGGTGTATTCCATCGAGCCACATTTGTTTCTTTATATTTTGTTGCGCTCGCCCCCATCTGGCCGAGGTAGCAACAATCTAGGTATTTACCTGTTTACTAATGTTTTGAAAAATATCTTTTGGAACAGTGCCCGTTTCTCTCTTGATGGGCCCTGAAGCAGTACTTCGCGTCTAATGTAACTAGTTCCTCAGACGTCGGATTATTGAAGGGAAACCTTCCTCCTACCTCTGCTTTTCTGTCGTATTTTATTTTTACTCTATTAGGTGCGTCGTTCCTTTGTAGTGACAGCTGTGACCTATATGCACCACCACATAAATGCAATATTAAATAAATATTTGTTTTTTGTTTTAATGAGTTGAACTGCTGTTTCATTGTTTTTCTTTTGTTGTCAACAATTGCAGACTGTAAGGACCTGGTGTTTGCCGAATATTCTTTCTGGTCTTGGGACCACATCCGCCTGACCTTGTGTGTACAGGGTCAGGCAGAACAGTTGTTTGTTTGTGTTAGCCATCTTGTGATATAAGATGAAATACTTCTTTGCGTCCTTTTGTGTTCTAGAGCAGACTACAGTTTGTAGAGACAGATAACTACGGATTCGATTAGTTGCTATGTTGTTGAACATGAGTTAGTCAAGTTTTAATATTGAGGTATGAATTTCTATTAAAAGAAGCCAGTGTTATAAATGTAATTAAGAATTATTACTGGAGGTCTATTATGACAAAATTTAATTTATTTAAAAAATGTACAAATGCAGTATGGTATTATGATTATTAAAGGGCAATTCAATGGGCCAAAACCATAAATTATGTATGAATATTTGATTATCAAGCCAGCAATCCGAAAGACTTGACCGTTCACTGAATCTGTAAAATAAGCAGGAACAATGCAGCCAAGTGTAAAAATTTAAGCATTAAGATTTTGAAATCCTCAATTCTGAATATTATGTTTTAATTATTCAAATGACGACAAATAGTCTGTTAGGCAGGTTCCCCTTCCTATGTCCCATTACACCATTTCAGTTATAGGTGTCAATCTACGTATCTAGAAACCACATTTTAGATACCTGGGCCAGAGCATGTAGCCTGGCCACTTCTCTAGGCCCTTCTGCAATGAAGTTGACCGTCGCATGGCACATTGCACTATGAAACTCTGAGACCGTACATTGGCAAGAGCAGACAACCTACACTGCCTCCCATCTTCTTAGAACTTCGCACTTCAAGAAGCAATTATCATTCCGATTTGGCCAACAAACCAAATGGGGCAAAACCTGGGCATTCAGATCTTAGCCTTCAGGTATTATAGTTGCAGGGGGGCCTTCACACCAGCTGTTAATAGATGGCTTCTAGCAAAGTAAGGTACAATACTCTAAATAGTCAAAAAAGTACAAATAAGCCTTTATGTTCTAGGTGATTGTCTTCACTAGATCTTTCAATGTCTTCCACCATTATAGTTATTTAGATGTAACAAAAGGTGTCCACTACTAACAAGATGCTATCTGAGCCCCCTGGCTATTTTCTGCCGGACAAATCAAGAGCAAGAAAATACTTTGCTTCAACCTTCGTGTTCAACATAAGGAGTATGAGTTACACCTGAGGCCCTTCTACAAATCACAGTTCTTTCTCATCTTTCACCCCCCCTTGTGACGTATTTGGGCTGCCACAACAGGATCCTCTAACTGCATTTTATGGGTAGAGTGTGCTGAGGTGAAAGGCCGTTTCTTCACATTCACCTTGGCTCAGCATCCCTCCTCTTCGGCCATATAACATCACCCTCTATCGCTCCTCGGTTAACCTGTCGGTAACCTCAGTATGCATAACTGATAACACAACTTTGTCTTCTTTTGAGTGTCAAGAAAATCAAATTCAGATGTCTCCTTCGCCAGTTGCTTTTTCACTGCCAATCCTCTCTGTTCTGGTGGCTCACGAATTTCAATAGTTACGATGGAGGAGCATGTCTTCTGCACTCTGATTCCTTTGAATTTCACCTGCAAAGCAAACAAGCATTAGTAAATGCATTAGGTTTCACCTATGTCACTTGTAAATGATTAAGAGGCATGCATAGAAAAGGCCTTGGCAAGTGCAGTGTAAACAGTAAAGTATGTACAATGTAACTACCAAGACTAACTGAAATTGCTTCAGAAACATCGGCGTTTCTGGGTTCCAGTTTGACGAATGTGGAATAAAATAATTTAGACTGACCTTAACAACCTTCCCAAAATCCCAACACATTCATGGATCGTGTGCTCTCAATAATATAGCCCTTCCTAGGGCGCTAGAGGGCGCCAAGAAAGATGGCCGCACCTCCGTGAGGCTCTTGCAGCACGGGCTGAAATCCGCCAATAATCCTAGTCATTCCCAGCGGTATTTGCCCAAAAACGACCGTACTGGAGGGTTGGCCCGTCAGGGACTAGACTGTAATGCCCGGAAGCTGATATATCGGCGCGGATGAGCCCCTAGACGACCCTGCCGGTGGACCGACGAAGTGGACAAAATGGCGGACTGCTGATCCCGCAGACGGAGCTGAGCCCTGATACACCCGTGCGCTGGAGGACGCGGATCGCGCGAACGGGGTGGACACTGCCATCTGCCTACCGAGCACGCACTGTGTGGCTGCCCTGACAGAACCAGCGACACTGGCGACCAAGGAGCACCTGGCGAGGTAGGGAGTCAGCAGGCTCCGCCGCGAGCTACTGTCCCGCTGCGATCATCTGGGGCGGCGCGGAGGGCAACTGGGAGACGCCTCTGCGACCGGGGCGACGCTGCTGCGGGGGCGGAGAGGTGGTGGACTGCTGGCCCCCTGATGCCTGTGGAGTCGGAAACACCGTGGTGCCTACTCCGGACCGCGCGCGAGGACAGGGGGCGCCACCCCCCCCCCACCCTGGTGATCGCCGCCGGAGGCTCACTTACAGCGCCAAAAAGACCGGGAGCGCCGAGATGACGCCTCTGCTGCCGCTCTAAAGGTACGGGCGGGCTGGGGCCCCCTGTGCACGAACATTTACGCCAATAGCTGCACCAGGGGCTGCGAAGCGCGGCTTTCCCCAACGCTGCACTTGTCACTGCACCACCCGGCGGGCGCTGGGACCGGGGACTGAGGCGCGCGCTCCTGCCGTTTTGCCTCACACCCACATACGCCAGCCTGGGGAATCCTAAACCATATCTCGGCCCCCTCCTGGAAGCAGCAGCCGACTTGAAGAGACCAGGAGGTGCCCCCTGTTGGAGAGCGTGCCCGGTGTGATTCTTACGGGAGCCGGCGGCCACCTGCGAGGGGGAACGGCACAGGGGGCTGGTAACAGGCGCCACTGCAAACCTACAATATTGGGAACCTGGGGTGTCCCGAAGACCCACGCACTGTGCTGTGCCCAGCGCTCGCCGCTACATCCGCGCGCGGTGTGGAGGATCAAAGATAGTGAAGGGACCCTGAAGAAGAAACGCGACTGACCTTCGGTACTGGCCCCCTGCCCCGTCTACATAACCTATGACCTGAAGGGGCGCGTCCGGCCCGCAATCGGCCCTACTCGACACTGGCCTTAATCTTGGCCGGAGGACAGCCTACACCACAGCTTGAGTTCTATACCTCACACCGCTAATAGCGCCGCAATAGACGCCGGACCTCGTGTTTTGCAGCCATGGGGAAGCCGGACGGGCGACAGCCTAAACTAAACTTCGACACCCGTAAGTCGACCCGGTCCCAGTCGGAGCCTGATGAGGACCAACAGGATGCGCCGCCCCCTTCGACCGCGGATCTCAAGGACCTGCTACTGGCGATGCAATCCAGCCTAACCTCCATAGAATCCAAAATGGACTCCATGAACACCAGACTCGAGGGACTCATGCATAGAGTGGAGAAACACGATGACCGCCTCGTAGAGCGGAACGACAAATCTCAGACTTGGAAGATACCACCAACGCTACTACTAGTCGCACCCTTGAGATGGAGAGAGTCTTGAAAGTGATAGCAGCCAAAAATGAAGATTTGGAATCTCGCTCAAGGAGGAACAACCTACGGATCCTAGGAATATCGGAATCCACGGCCACTGGAAAGATGGAAGAGTATGTTGAAAAACTCCTCATTACACTCTTCGGGAGGGACGCCTTTTCACAACTACTGGTTGTAGAGCGCGCGCACCGGTCCTTGGCGAACCGTCCAGCCCCAGGCACTCCCCCTAGGCATATCATCGCCAGGATGCTCAATTACCGCGATAGAGACACTGCCCTCTGGCTCTCCAGAGATAAAGGACAACTGCACTATGACGGCATGGAAGTATCCATATATCCCGACTTCACCATGGCTGTCCAGGATCAACGACGTAAATTCTTACAGGTGAAGAAAAAACTGCAGCAGCTCAATATGCCCTACGCCATGTTGTTTCCTGCCCGTCTTAGGGTAACGCACAAGGGAAAACAGCATTTTTTCACAAACCCGCAGCACGCCCAAGACTTTCTTAAAACACTGCCCAAAACTGCTGCAGGACACCTGTCCCCGGCGCATCGACCCGCAGACAATGGACACATGTCGGATATCGAATTACATACTGAGATGCAGACTCCAACCATTCATGCCAGATGCTCTGATTACTTCACATGGGTACCTCCCCCCCTACAGTATGGGGAGTGGGGACACTTATCCAAGATATGGTCATCCCTGCGGACCCGCTCTTCTACTAACGGCGGGATGCCACCTAGTACTGCTGATGGAGCAAGGTTTCAAAAATGAAACTTGCTTGTATGCAATCCTCCTCATAGTATTAATTTATTAAACTTGTACTGTCAATACTAATCTTTGCATTCACAAACACAAAAGGGATAGACGCTTGCCTATGTGTTTTACTAATGAATAACGCTTGTCTATAAACCAAGATGGCCGCTAAAAGCGCGGGACTTCATTGCGCATGTCGCAACCTGATCACATGGTGTGACGTCTTTCTTTGCTTGGTGGGAAACTTGTGCTTCTGCGCAGTGTGCACTAAAATGGCTGCTAAATGTTTTCACATGCTTCAGCTTGCTCTAATGTCATTATTAAATTGTCGTTTTTCTTAATGCTACTAAGGCAGGATAGTATTATAATTAATTGGGAATAGAGTAGGGAAAGTGGGCATACAGTGAAACTTTTTATTTGTGATTTTAATATTTTCTTCTTGCACTTTTAGTAATTCGTAAACTTGGGCCTGGGTTGGTGTTTTGAAACTCGAGCGACAGATGGTTCTGCGCATGTGTCCTGTATGCCTGCCAAGTGAAGTCAACTTGGACGTCTCCCAAGGCCACAACCTATTGGCCGAAGATGATGTACTCAACGTTTCCGGCGGACAAATTGTTACTTTTCTCCTGTAAAATGTATAACATTTGTCGTGAGACGGGTGGGAAATAAAGCGAATGTATTCATTTGAAGGGGTGGGAACGTAAAGACAATAGGCTTTACAGTTTAGGCCAAATCCATATGGTACGAGAATCCACCCCCTGTCCAATCAGAAGTAGTGGTCCCATAATGTTAGCAACATTAAGGGGCGGTACATGGGCGTAGAAGGGTATAATAGAATATAGCATTAGTTAATTAGTCAGAGCATGCTTTCACGAAGAACAGGCGTCCATGCTGCGAGAGAGCTCTTAGCTCCAGACTGCCATGCTGATCGGTTGCTGACTGAATCCCTGTCCAGAAGAGGTCCTGAGGAGGGGGCGGCGGAGTCCATTAGACGGGAGAATCGAGAGAAATCGAGTATCAGAGAGGGGAACGGCGCAGGCGTCGTTGTAGAGAGGTCACGGGTCCTGTCCTGATCCTGGAAGAAGCCTTTGCTCTTCATCCTTCCTGGGTCCTATCTTCTCCAACTCCTTGGTTAAGGGGCTTGGTTCTCGCATTTAGGTAACTATACTGCAACCTTTAGTTGCGCTGCTGTCTCTATCTTCTCCTCTTCCTTAAACACCGTCATTTATTAGCAAAATCATTTCTATGCTTTTTCTTGGGTATTTCAATCAAGTACTGTGTTTTCTCTATTTTACTCTGCTAAAACTTTAGATAAACATTTTAAAACTTCCTGACTCAGTGATTATTTCAGGATTATGTACTATAATGAATGTCACTCATTTTAAACTTCCCAATTAGCAAAGGATCCATTGGTAAGTTATTACTCTTCAATCAGAAGGTAATTGGTAGCAGGGACTTTGATAAAAGAGTACATCTGACACCCAGCGTAAGTATTAGTGTAGTATGAATGTATGGGCCCAAATGAGTATATGGTGTATGAATGTTGTTGGCTAATATTGCGCTGGATCAGTTTTCTGGTAAGCAGAGGACGGTTTTTGTTACTCTTTAATTGGGTAATGAGAATTTTAATTGTATTTTTATGAACTAACATCCGCTTAAAATTTAGAGTTTGTTACATGTTGTCCAGAATACCCGGGGTAGGTAAAAAGAATAGTGGGTGGCAAGTGGAAGCCATACTGCAGTGAGGTTATCTGTCAGGCAGAATTAGTACTGAGAAGTTAAGCAGGACTTTCAGTACTCGTTAGGGACTCTATGCGTGTGAGTAATAGCAAAAGGGTACGCTGATAAAAATTTGATGTTATATCACCTTGTAAGGGTAACATTGGAGAAGTAACAGGTACTTCTGGAGCTTGTGTGAAGAGTAGACGGAAGTGTTTTACTCGTAGTATATGTTTTAGTAAACGGAAAGGTTTTACTAAAGTGTGGAAGAAACTATCCTTTTCAAAATTAGTGGAAACTGGCACGATAGCGAATGTTTTATGTTGTTACTGAAATTTAATTAAGATTTATAGAGAAAATAAGTTTGCGTACATTTTTGTAAAGGGAGGGTCAGTTGCCGGAGAGGGAGCTGACGTCCCAAAACGCCGCCCTGTGGTAGGTTGAAACAGCGGGTGTGGAGAGACACTTGTAAAGGAGGGGTCAGTAGTCAGGAGTAGTACTGACGTCACAGGTGCCGCGCTGGGATTGGTTAAACCAGCGAGAAGAGAAAGGAGCAGATTGTAAAGGAGGGGTTGACAGAGAAACGTCACCAAAAGACCGCGCAAGGATTGGTTCGGAAATAAAAGGTAGCAGACATTTGATTGGTCGAGAATTTAGAAGCAAAATTCTTAGTGGATAAAGATTGCATGCTAAAACGCGATCCGCTTTTAACAGGAACTCGTCCGGATAGGAGATTCCTAGGTTTTGCAGAATATAATTTTGTACACAGAAGATTAGATAGAATGTACGGAGAAAGGAGAAAAATGTCATTCTTACAAAAGATTAAGAATTATTTTAAAAAGGACAAACCAATCAAAACTAGAGAAGGAATTATTATTCCACCAGCTAAAACGCCAGCATCATTTATGATGATGGAGAGAGGTTATCATACTTGTGTATGGATGGAGAATTGGATAGAATACACCAAAAATGATGGAATACTAGCATTTCCCCAGAATGGCACGTTCAATGGGCGAATTCTTCAGAACTTGAGATTGAGGATGAATGACTTAGAACCCAGACCTAGATTAACTCAGTACGAAGCACTAGAGGAATGGGAAACCGAGGCAATTGAGCGGGATAGATCTAGAAGTAATAGGAGTTACCCAGGATTTTACCCCAGATATTTACGTGAGTCTAGAGAGGGTCAGATGAAACAATGGAGAAGGGCAATGATTACAGAAGGACTGTATCCATTATTCACAGAAGGAGAGAAATCAGGAGGCAAATGTATAGAAAAGACAAAACATTTAATGAGAAATGAGGAATCTGAAGACGAATTTATGGAGGAAATGTTAAGAAATCCCCCACCATATCAGGAAGGGACAAGTGGATGCACCCCAAGTGCACCACCAAAAACTCCATTAGTGCCACAGGTAATGCATGAATTCACCCCGAATAGAATACTACATGATAAAGAAAAAGAAGCCCTAGAAAAAACCAGAGCAGACTTAATACAGAAAATAACTCAGATAAAAGTACATCCTGATTCGTTGACTATTCCTGTAACAATTGGTCCAGTAGTTCCATTATATGGTACTCAAGGAAACTGCCCTCCATTGATACCTGTACCGACTCCTATGAATACTCCTGTGAGTAACCCCAGACCTGAAGCTCCAGTTATAATTGAGGATCAATTTAGTGACTGTGAATCCACAATATCACTCATGGATTTACCTATTCGAGGTTCTGTAAATAGTACTCCAAGAAAAGATGTACCTGGAGGTTCAAAAGATGTAAGTTTAGTAACTTCATCAGGAGCAAAAAGTGCTACCATACTAACACCTGAAGATCTAGAAAGATGGGTGCAAGGGTCAGTTAAACAGTGCACACCTCCAAAAGTACTGGATATCCATAAATTAAAAGTTGAATTAGAATAATTAATAGCAGGAAATGTAGGAGTAGAACGCTTGAATACCTATGATGAAGAAGAATTATTGTTCCTGTGCAGAAGTATCACTAGAAATGTGAGGGTATTTCATGAAAAATTGTCCAATCTAGCACTACAGATGGGAATTGAAATAGGGAGATCAAAAGTACTACAGAAACCCTATAGAGCAGAATTTTCAGACAAAGATTTAGAAAATATGAATGCATCTGGAAGAAGACTGCAAATAAGAGAATTATTGTTAGTTTTACAAAAATGGGGAGACCTAGATAAATGGAAAACAAGTTGGGCCAAGAAAAAGGAAGAAGCACGAACAAGTAGAACAGCATCAGAATATGTGATGAAGGAAACGGGGAAAGCAGATCAAATGTATCCAATGCGAGAAGTTGCGGGAGGAGGATATGTACATGTCCCATGGAGCAGACAGGATATTTTATCATTTACGAATGATTTTCCAAAGCTGAGGGAAAAGCCAATTGAATGGTACAAGCAGGTTGAAAGGTTTGTGAAGGTGTCAAAGGTATTGTTGAAGGATTTGGATGGTCTGTTTGACATAGTGGTACCTGCCGATTTGTGGACAGATTGTAAAATCACAGTGGATTGGCCAAGTGATGAGTATCCCAGAGATCCGAAAACAGGTGCCCCGTCAAATGACGTAATGAAAAAGTATCAGCAGGTGATAACTTACCTGAAAGGGAAAATACCACCGAATGAAACAGATTGGGTGAAAATAGATCGAACTACCCAAGAAGCTAGTGAAACAGTACACTCTTATTATGAGCGTCTATTGCAGGTGTTTAAACAGTATAGTGGATTTGAGGACATTGGAGACAAAAACATGAGTCAGTTTGTGTATCGGTTTGTTTACGGTCTGAAGCCAGAGATTTGCCAGATGATTAAACAACACATGCTGTGTTGGCAGGGAAAGCCCATAGATGAAATTCTGAAATATGCAAAATATTGTGGAGACGATATTGAGGATAGACACAAGAAATTACAAGAAAAGGTGATGTGGGCACAGGTGAAAATGGCAGAGAAGCAGGGAATTAATTTGGAAAATCCAGGAAAAGATTCTGGAACGAGTGGTGATACTGGGAATGGTGGAAAATTTAGAGGACGAATGAGTAGAGAAGAAGCTAAAAAGACATTTCCTTGTCATGGATGCGGAAAATTGGGGCATTGGAAGGACGAATGTAAAAAGATTCGGAATAATAATGGCCCAAATCAAAAATTAAATCCACAGACGCAGAATGACTCACAGCAGGGTGTAAATCCCCAGAGTCAATTACCACCTCCACCTGTTCAGGGTAATGTAAGCAGAGCAAAGCATGGTACAGACATTGGATACCCAGGAGGGAGTGGTAAGAATGATTATATGACATCACAATTTCTTTTGCAGGACAATTACTGTGAATTCAACTCATGACGGTGCCTAGGAGAGGGGAAGAAGGAGTGCATACTTGGCGCATCCTTACAGGTAGATCAGTCTGGTCCAAATGTTGAAGGAAATGTGAAAGGTAATGATATTACTTTCCTTTTAGACACTGGTGCTACCAGGTCTACGGTGAGATCAGCAGACATCCCAGACCTTCCTCTCTCTGGTGAAGATATCCAAGTAGTAGGGGTAGCTAATCAAAGAATTAGAACGCCTC
Organism: Calotriton arnoldi; assembly: GCA_963921515.1. Lineage (NCBI taxonomy): Eukaryota > Metazoa > Chordata > Amphibia > Caudata > Salamandridae > Calotriton > Calotriton arnoldi. Next base: position 668,818 of record CAWUFW010001211.1, read on the forward strand.
TTACAGAACCAATGGAAGTTAAAATAGGAAACTTCAGAGAAATGCACCAATTTGTAGTATGCGATTCTAGCCCAATGAATTTATTAGGTAGGGATTTATTGTGCAAAATGAACTGTACAATTTTCTGCACGCCAGATGGTGTGGCAGTTCAGACACCAGATGAGGACCATGTATATAAAATTATGGTTGCAAAACAAGGTACAGAAATAGACGAAATGTTTTCGTTAATAACAAGAGATGAGTTACCAGAAGAATTAAAAGGTACAGTAAACCCAATAGTATGGGATTTCACAGGAAAAGAAGTAGGACTTATGGCAAAAATAGATCCAGTTCAAATTACGGTAAAAGAAGGTGCAATTTCCCAAATACCAGACAGTACAAAATGAGTGCAGAAGTAAAAGCAGGAGTCATTGAAGGAATAAAACGAATGGTAGAACAAAACATCCTAAAAGAAGTAATGAGTAGCCCATGTAATTCACCAATCATGGGACTAAAGAAACCTAGTGGAAAATATAGGATTGTTCAGGACCTGCATAAAATAAACAAGATTGTGGAACCATGTTGTCCCATAGTACCAAATCCTGCAGTAATACTATACCAGATCCCTTGGAATGCAGGATGGTTCACAGTAATTGATGTGTGTCAAGCATTTTTTTCAATTCCATTGCATCCAGACAGCCAGTATCTTTTCTCATTTAAATTTGAGAACAAAGTCTATGTGTGGAATCGTGTTCCTCAGGGGTACACAGAAAGTCCTTCCATCTTAAACCAGATACTGAAAAAGTGCTTGGAAAAATTAGTGATGCCAGGAAGCTCAGTATTAGTCCAATATATAGACGACTTATTGGTGGCGTCAACCACCAGAGAAGACTGTGTTGTTGATTCCATAGCATTATTAAATCTCTTGGCTGAGGAAAGGCATAAAGTCTCACCTGAAAAGTTACAGTTTTGCAGGACAGCTGTTAAATATCTGGGACATCAAATTGAGAGGGGAAAAAGAAGAATAACCTCTGAAAGAGTAGAATTAATAAAGAGTATGCAAATGCCTGTAACCCAAAGACAAGTGTGGATGTTCCTAGGAATAGTAGGCTACTGTCGACAATGGATACCAAATTTTTCCATGTTAGCTAAGCCCTTAATTAACATGACGAAAAAGAAAGCAAAGGACCCTGTCGAGTGGGAGGATGAAAGTGTAGAAGCTTTTGTAAAATTGAGAAACGCACTTTGTTCAGCACCTGCCTTAGGCATGCCTGATTATAAAAGAGAATTCGCATTATTCTGACAAGAGAGAGAAAATTGTGCACTTTCTGTCCTAACTCAGAGACATGGACTAGACAGACGTCCTATAGCGTACTTTTCTGCTACATTGGACCCAGTAGCAGCCGCGTTGCCAGGATGTTTAAAAGCAGTGGCAGCAACTTGTTTAAGCATTGAACAAAGCGAGTCAATTGTGATGGGACATCCTGTAAAAGTGTATGTTCCACATGCAGTTGTGATTCTGTTGACAAGAACCCGAACTCAGCATCTTACTCCTAGTCGGCTGACTAAATATGAAAGGATAATAATGGGTGCTGAAAATGTGACCATGGTAAGGTGTACCATAATAAATCCAGCAACTTTATTGCCAGACCCATATCATGAAACAAATAAAGATGACGAAGAAGATGAACATGATTGTGTACAAATTACAGAATTATGTACAAAACCACGCCCAGACATAGAGGAACAGCCTCTTAAAAAGCCAGACAGGGAGCTATTTGTTGATGGTTCATGTCAAAGACATGAAGATGGTAAACTAACTGCTGCCTATGCGGTATGTGAATTAACTGGAATAGTCGAAGCATCCTATATACCAGGAGTAAAATCTGCACAAGTAGCTGAATTGATTGCTTTGATAAAAGCTTGCAAAATTGGGAGGAATCAGAGAGTGACCATATTTACAGATAGTCAATATGGTTACGGGGTTGTGCATGATTTTGGCCAACTGTGGATGCAGAGGGATTTCATGACTTCTTCAGGATCCCCCATTAAAAATGGACAATTTGTAAGGTAATTTCTAGAAGAAATACAATCACCAAAAGAATTGGCTGTGGTGAAATGTGCCGCACACCAGTCAGGAGATGACTGGGTGGTAGTCGGCAACAGATATGCAGACTTGGTGGCTCAACATTGTGCCAAAACCAGAACGTCAGTCAATAAGAGGGTGGAAAGAATGGGAATCAGCTGCCAACTTATGCTGTATATGCCACCTGAAACTTGGAATGAGGTGAAGAAATTACAAGATGAGGTTGATGAAAGTGAGAAACATTTGTGGATCAAAGTGGGTTGCTCCCAAAGAGGAGAAGATAAAGTGTGGATCAGTGCAGATGGCAGACCAGTCATGCCAGATTGTTTACTCTCACAAATGGCCAGAATGCATCATGGAGACACACACATAGGGAGAGATGCAATGATTAGGCTGTTCAGACAAAATTGGTACAATCCCAAATTCAGGGCTGTTGCAGAGAGTCTTTGCCAGAGATGTCTAACTTGCCAAATGCATAATCCAGGCAGGAAAACGATAATTGGGTTTGGAAAGATTGGAAAGGCAGAGGGCCCATTTATAAGACTCCAGTTTGACTTCATACAGTTACCACCATGTAGAGGGCTGAAATACGTACTAGTCATAGTGTGCCTGTTTTCAAAGTGGGTGGAGGCTTACCCTACTAGAAGAAATGACATCATTACAGTTGCAAAACTGTTGTTACGAGAGCTCATACCTAGGTTTGGTTTCCCAGTATCTTTGGAATCAGATAGAGGAAAACACTTTAATAGCGAAGTGATCCAGATAATATGTGAAGCATTTCAAATCAAACAGAAATTGCACTGTGCATATCGCCCAGAGGCTTCTGGAGTGGTTGAACAATTAAATGGCACTATAAAGTCAAGATTGGGAAAAATGTGTGCATCAACATCATTAGAGTGGCCAGACGCATTGCCACTTGTCTTGATGGGACTCAGAAGCTTACCTGACAGAACGACAGGATTGAGCCCCCATGAAATAATGATGGGAAGAGCAATGAGACAAACACATGTTCCCACAAACAAATTAGTAAATATATCTGATGATATGGTTCTGGATTATTGCAAAGGATTGGCTGACCTAGTGCGTTCTGTCTCTCATCAGGTTGGAGAAGCCGCAGTTTCCAGGCAGCCTGAACTAGAACATGATCTGAATCCTGGTGATTGGGTGGTAGTGAAGAATCACACCAGAGAAACGTGTCTATCACCCAGGTGGAGCAGACCGTGTCAAGTTATATTGACCACCAATACAGCAGTGAGGTGTGCAAGATTTCCTAATTGGATTCACGTAAGCCACACAAAGAGAGTACCAGACCCTGAAGAGGAGAATTCACAGACAACACCAATCACTGAAGAAGCTGAAGGTTGCTCAGCAGAGGAATCTCAGGATCGAGGTTCGAGAGAAGCTGACGGAGAACAACCGAGCACAAGTCAGGATTGGATACCAGTGGTAGAAGTTCCTGAAGTATACCACAGAACAAGAAGTCAAGCGAAATTGGAAGAAATTGAAGATCAGATAGGTGAAGAAGAAGCAGTTCAGGATCAAGAAGAAAAGATAGTAAAAGATCCTGAACAAAATAAGATAGGGAAAGAAAATTGGACACAAAACAGTGAAGATTTAATTGACTTTACAAAGGGAAAAACAGGTTTAGAAGAATCCGGTCAGGCTGCAGAAGTTCACAGTGCAATAAGCCCTGATCAGAAGCAGTTAGATCAAGAAGAATTCACTAAAGAAAAAGGGGTTGATACAAATGAACATAAAGAAATAAAAAAGGAACAAGGTCAACATCTTGAAAGTCATTGTGGAGCTACTGAAGAGAAACCAATCAGACCTGAAAAAGAACAAACAAAAGAAGCAGTAATCAAAGAAAACAAAACAGTATTGAGCAGTGAAAATAACGAGATCTCTGAAGACGTAAACAGAGAAACAGTGCCAACCAAGAAAACAAGAAAAGGAGATCATTGGCCAAGTGTCATTAAAAGAGTAAAGTACCACATAACAACCAGAAGTGAAGATCCAGAACAAGTACCTGAAGTGACAAGTCAAACTGAACAAGAGAAAAAGTCAGGAAAAAGTAAAAGACTGAGACTTGTGAATAACAAATTCAAGGGTCCTGACTGGACTTATATTATTCTGGAAGATTTTGAAAGCTCAGAGTCAAGTGACAGTGGTGGCGAAGGAACAAGTGCAGAACTAACATACGAAGAAGAAACAAGACCACCCTGACTAAACAAAAGAATCCTCTAAAGAAAAGAAGAAGAGATAAGAAGAGCAATCTTCCTTGTCGAAAAATGCCTGACGATAGAGTTACTGGGAGACCAAAACGAAATTGTTGTAGGAGATGCTGTGCAATCTGCATATGTAGTCTAGTATTGGTGCTTATAGTATGGTTAGTCCTGATTGTAGCAGTTCCTTACCTTATGATAATAGATAAGAAGATTAATAATGAAACTAAAGGGAGGACAGCAAACATGAAGGGCAATAGAGTAGAATTAATGACAGAAGATGAGGCAGAAATTCATCATGAAATAGCTGTTAACGACACTAGTTTAAATGTTTTCACAAAGTTATTGTTTCAGTATGTAGACACAATGGAAGTTAGTAATTGTTATGTCTGTATGAAGTTACCTGAATCAGTAGCGGAAGGATTAACATACCATCATTTACCACTGACATATGGCATCTCATGTAGTGTATTAACAAGTTTATTTTATAGAACAGGTAGGCTACAGCATTATTATTCAAACTTAGATGTGATATTTTCTGAGGTTCCGATTTGCAAGAGTATGAACCCAGTGCTTAGTAGTCAAGACGCACAGTTTATGGGAGAGTTTTTCTTAACAATGAAATCGATAGACATAACACATGCACATAGACACAATCTAACATGTTCTTTACTAGAATAAGAAAAGATATTTTTGAATTTAGTAGAAGATAGAAGACATGATTTTCTAAAGAAAGCTTCAGAGCATAAGGCTCAGTTGCCACCTTGGGCGGAGAAGGAAGGGAATTATACACCTGGTAAAGCTCAAGCTGCAATGGCTCTGGATTTCGTAAAGAAAGGGAAAATTTGTCTACATAGGTTAAAGACTGATTATAACAATGTTTTCATCGGTACCAGTGAATGTGAACACAATTTTTTAATTCTTGGAGGTTGGGGACTCAAAGGAGGAACAGATTCAGTTTTTCCTGGAATCTATTATGTATGTGGGAATAAGGCTTACTTTAGGCTTCCTGCACGGTGGTATGGAAGTTGTTATTTTGGAATAGTTTTTCCAAAGATATACCACGTAAAAAGAAACACTGCAAGCAATGAAAACAATAATGAATTAATACGTTGTAAAAGAGCTAGTTTTTCAGAAATTGTAGGTGATATATTTGGTGCATTGATACCTTCAGTGGGAATAATTCTGAACTCAAGGAAAATATGTAAATTGTCTACAGTGGTTGATCGTTTATCAACGGATACTGCTGGAGGTTTTCTAATGATTAATACGGAGATGGTTGCGATTAGATCTATGGTGATGCAAAATCGACTTGCTCTTGACATTTTATTGGCAAAAGAGGGAGGAGTCTGTAAATTATTGAAGACGAAACATTGTTGCACTTATATTCCTGATAAGAGTGCAGAAATTGGAACGTATATTCAGAACATAACTAAACTTGAGAAAGAACTTAAACCACTGGAAGTTGATAGTGTATGGGAAAGATTGACAAATAGTATCTCGTCAATTGGAACCTGGTTTGCTAATATAGGGAAAGGACTTATAGGTCAAATATTAGTACCCCTAGCAGGGATAGCAATAATAATGTTGGCAATAACAATATGGTGCAAATGCTGTAGAAAGAATGGAACATATAAAGTGACAGGAAAAGGAAAGAAGAGAAAACTAGATGAAATAGAACTTGAAGAATGGAGAAGTGAATTATACAAAAAGTTGAAAGGGGATGTGAAAAACAGAAAATGTAAAAATGAGAATGAAACGAATTGCTAGAAGTTGGCATCTGATTGAGGGTAGTATTTTTGATGGCTCAAACGCCATCAGAGAGGGGATTGATGGAGCAAGGTTTCAAAAATGAAACTTGCTTGTATGCAATCCTCCTCATAGTATTAATTTATTAAACTTGTACTGTCAATACTAATCTTTGCATTCACAAACACAAAAGGGATAGACGATTGCCTATGTGTTTTACTAATGAATAACGCTTGTCTATAAACCAAGATGGCCGCTAAAAGCGCAGGACTTCATTGCGCATGTCGCAACCTGATCACATGGTGTGACGTCTTTCTTTGCTTGGTGGGAAACTTCTGCTTCTGCGCAGTGTGCACTAAAATGGCTGCTAAATGTTTTCACATGCTTCAGCTTGCTCTGTCATTATTAAATTGTCGTTTTTCTTAATGCTACTAATGCAGGATAGTATTATAATTAATTGGGAATAGAGTAGGGAAAGTGGGCATACAGTGAAACTTTTTATTTGTGATTTTAATATTTTCTTCTTGCACTTTTAGTAATTTGTAAACTTGGGCCTGGGTTGGTGTTTTGAAACTCGAGAGACAGATGGTTCTGCGCATGTGTCCTGTATGCCTGCCAAGTGAAGTCAACTTGGACGTCTCCCAAGGCCACGACCTATTGGCCGAAGATGATGTACTCAACGTTTCCGGCGGACAAATTGTTACTTTTCTCCTGTAAAATGTATAACATTTGTCGTGAGACGGGTGGGAAATAAAGCGAATGTATTAATTTGAAGGGGCGGGAACGTAAAGACAATAGGCTTTACAATTTAGGCCAAATCGATATGGTACGAGAATCCACCCCCTGTCCCTGTCCAATCAGAAGTAGTGGTCCCATAATGTTAGCAACATTAAGGGGAGGTACATGGGCGTAGAAGGGTATAATAGAATATAGCATTAGTTAATTAGTCAGAGCATGCTTTCACGAAGAACAGGTGTCCATGCTGCGAGAGAGCTCTTAGCTCCAGACTGCCATGCTGATCGGTTGCTGACTGAATCCCTGTCCAGAAGAGGTCCTGAGGAGGGGCGGCGGAGTCCATTAGACGGGAGAATCGAGAGAAATCGAGTATCAGAGAGGGGAACGGCGCAGGCGTCGTTGTAGAGAGGTCACCGGTCCTGTCCTGATCCTGGAAGAAGCCTTTGCTCTTCATCCTTCCTGGGTCCTATCTTCTCCAACTCCTTGGTTAAGGGGCTTGGTTCTCGCATTTAGGTAACTATACTGCAACCTTTAGTTGCGCTGCTGTCTCTATCTTCTCCTCTTCCTTAAACACCGTCATTTATTAGCAAAATCATTTCTATGCTTTTTCTTGGGTATTTCAATCAAGTACCGTGTTTTCTGTATTTTACTCTGCTAAAACTTTAGATAAACATTTTAAAACTTCCTGACTCAGTGATTATTTCAGAATTTTGTACTATAATGAATGTCACTCATTTTAAACTTCCCAATTAGCAAAGGATCCATTGGTAAGTTATTACTCTTCAATCAGAAGGTAATTGGTAGCAGGGACTTTGATAAAAGAGTACATCTGACACCCAGCGTAAGTATTAGTGTAGTATGAATGTATGGGCCCAAATGAGTATATGGTGTATGAATGTTGTTGGCTAATATTGCGCTGGATCACTGCTACCCTAGCACCCTCGCTTCGGTGAGGAGAACTTGACCGCCCTCTGACGACCACCCTACAGGTGAACCCTAAACACTTCATACAGTAAATGGTTGAACGTTTGCCCTTCACTCCCCCTGTTGGCTAGCTGGTAATAGGCCTTCTGTTGGTGGGAGGGGGGTGGGATGGGGCACGGCGAGATTGGGTCGCTGCTGTGGGAGGGAGGGGGGGACGGGAAATGTTTGGTTTTTATATATACACACAGCTTCACTGTTTCGCTTCACACGGCTCTGCTCACACAGTAAACCAAAGATGTACACCACACGATTCTCCACCACGTAGTACACACGCCATAAATGGGGACACAATCCGGACCTTTACACTATAACTTCTTGACCTGGAACATCAGGGGACTGGGGAACCCGAGAAAACGTCGACACATACTCGCTTACTTGGAGCAACATAATATCCACTGTGCCATGCTTCAAGAAACTCACCTGGCTCCCACCCCACTTTCTACCTTCGCGGCCAGATGGGCCACCAGTACCTGCTTTTCCTCCTACTCCTCATATGCCCGAGGCACCCTCATATTGGTGAAACGCTCACTCCCCTACACCCCTATTGGCTCCTATGGAGACCCACAAGGTAGATACAGTTTCCTATGGGGGAGACTGGCTGCACAATCCATTACGCTGGTCTCCTGTTATGGACCCAACAATGATGACCCAGAATTTTTTCGCATCCTCTGGGGCAAAAGTATGGACATCAGCACCACACACCTGATATGGGGGGGAGATCTAAACGTGACTGTCAATCCGGCCCTAGACAGATCCCACCCACAGACCAGACACTACACTGCAGCGCAAGCAACCCTCCGCGGCATCATAGAGGATAATAGCCTCACAGATGCCTGGCGTACGCTTCACCCGCAAACTCGGGAAGGGACATGCTACTCTACTGCCCATTCCTCCTGGTCACGAATAGACACCTGGCTCCTGGATAGGGGGTTAGCAACTTGGCTGACACACGCATCCCATCTCCCCCGCACATATTCGGACCACTCGCCGGTCCTCCTTTCTCCTACACCTTCCCAGGCTGACCCGCCTTAAATCTCCTGGCGACTCAACCCTCAGTCGCTACTAGACCCAGTGTTCAAAAATGAACTCGAACAAGAAATAATGGATTTCTTCCCTCGCAACGATAACTCAGTTACACAATACTAGACGGTGTGGGAGGCCTTTAAGGTCACTATACGGGGCATATGCATAGCTAAGAGCATGGGATATTAAAAGACATTCGCAACACATTGAAAAAAATAGAACAAAATCTCAAACAAACGGAGCTAGCCCTGGAGGCTGCACCCATCCCTGAACAGAAGGCACGTCTTCGCGAACTCCTGACTGAGTATCAAGAAACAGCAGAAAGGGAATGTAGATTCAGGGTGAAGTATCATCAGGCGCGACGATACGGAGAGGGAGAGAGACCGGGGAAGGAGCTAGCCTCGGTGATTCGCCCCCCCCCGATTCGCCAATAAGGTGCTGGAGATAGAGGACGACGATGGTCAGCTACATAGAGACAACTCGGAGATAGCGAATACATTTTACAAATTCTATAAACACCTATATAAAACGCACAGAAAACAAACGGTAGATTTCGCCCCATTCTTTGAGGATACTGCCATAGCCTGGCTGGGTGACGGTCAGAGAGAGTCCCTCCTTGCGCATCACGAAGATGACGAGATGATTATGGCAATCATGCAACTGCAATCAGGCAAAGCCCCGGGGCCAGACGGCCTCCCGGCCGAATTCTATAAAACATTCCGACACCTTCTCATTCCTATCCTGCGACATGTGCTTGAGGAAGCACGCAAGACGGGCATTCTCCCAAGATCAATGCGGGAAGCGCTCATTATATCCCTGCCCAAACCAGGAAAACCGACTTCGCAGGTGGACTCATAACGGCCCTTGTCCCTCATCAATGTGGACGCCAAGATTTTGGCAAAGTTAATTGCTAACCGTATAAGCCCCCTCATGCCTGCCCTTGTCCTCCCAGATCAATCGGGGTTTGTGCCAACTAGGAGCACCTCCCACAATTTGCGTACCCTGTTCGCGATCCTCCATGACATAGACCCTGCTATTAACGGTGCTGCTATTTTCTTAGACGCTACGAAAGCGTTTGATTCCCTGGAGTGGGATTATCTCGCCTATGTTTTACAGCGCATGGGTTTCCCCCTCCCATTTCTCGCCTGGATAAACCTATTATATACAGATCTACACGCCACAGTTTTGCTTAATGGCAAACGCACACCTGCCTTTACTATAGCCAGGGGTACCAGACAGGGATGCCCTCTGTCCCCCCTTCTGTTCGCCTTAGCGGTTGAACCACTGGCCGCCAAAATACGTCAACACTTTCGGGACTATGCCATTGTATATCCACAGCGTCAAATTTTAATCTCTCTATACGCCGATGATATCACCCTTTATTTGCGAAACCCGGCGGAGAGTCTAAATCCCACCCTCCGACTGTTCATCCTCTTTGGACGGCTATCCGGCATAAATATCAACTAGGGAAAGTCCCAAATCTACCCCCTCACCGACTCCTCCCCCAGGTTTATACCAGAATACCCCCTTAAATGGTGCGACGACACGCTTACTTACCTTGGCATAATAATATCCCGCAACCGAGAAGAACTTATGAAAGCCAACTATGGTCGCGTACTAACCTCGCTGACGGACAAAATCACACAGTGGATTGCGATGCCACTGTCAATAGCGGGCAGAGCTGCTCTTATTAAGATGGTAATACTGCCTAAACTATTATACTTATTCGTGAACATACCATATGCCCCCGGCCGTCACTTTTTCTCGGCTATCAAAAGCCAACTCATTAGGCTCACCTGGGGAGGTAAACAGGCCCGACTTCGCTGGGATGTCCTTACGCGGCCCTTCAGCGATGGGGGGTTTGAAATACCAGATCTGGAGCTGTATTTCATCTGTGCCCAAGCCCACTTTGCCACATACTGGATACACCCACCCCCCTAAATGCCGCTTCTGGCAATTGAAGATGGGTACATGAACCCCATCCCTTGCACTGCATACCTGAGCACTCCCGCGGTCCCACGGCGTCTTGCCTCCACCACCGTCCAATGTACCACCAGCGCATGGCGCGACATAGCGAACATTACACGCACCACGCTGCTCTATTCCCCCCTTCTGCCCCTGGCCAGCAGATACGACATTCCAGTAACGCAAGAGGGAGGATGCCGCAAACTCCTTCGTAGACTATCCATACGAACCTGGGGACAGTTATACGACAAGGCTAAATTCCTCACAAGCGAGGAATTTTTTGGCCCCATACACCCCTCCCCTCTGGAGAGATTTTATTATGTCAGATTACGACAAGATGTGAGGGCACTCACACCCGATTTTCCGCTTGAACCTCCCACTCTGATTCCCCTGCATGCCCTATTGCAACAAACTGCCCCTTCTCATGTCATATCACTACTCTACCGCACTGTACAGCGAGATAGAGTCTACGACCCCCCTCTGGCCAAAGCTAAATGGTAAGCGGAACTGGGACATCCACTGACGGAGGACCAATGGACCTTCTGCTGCAAACAAACGGGATAAATCTCGGCTAACAGCAAATTCCGTATCCTCCATTATAAATTTGTCCACCGCCTCTATTATACCCCAACACGCTTACACCGTCTAGGTCTTCGAGATAACGATAGATGTGATAGATGTGGTGGTGCGGCGGCCGGGTTTCAACACCTCGCCTGGGACTGCCCCCCCGTTCGTCAGTACTGGAGAGAAGTCTTCATAGCACTAGTCCAAATGACGGGGCTACATATTCCAGACGACCCCCTGACTGCAATCCTAGGATACACTGCACCTATAGCTGCTAAAATACGAAAGTACACTTCCCTTGCACTCCTCCTCGCAAAGAGGCGAGTGGCCTGCAGATGGGGGAGAGGGAGGGCGCCGAAATTCAAGATCTGGCTGCAAGACCTCATCTACTGCCAAGAACAATTACACCTCTATGCGGAACTTCTACCCCCCTCCTCCCGACCACGGGACATATGGGCACCCCTACAGACATACCTGTTAGAACACACTGATGACGCAGACACCACTGACCCCCGGCGCCATGAGAGAGGAGGGATCACGACGAATCCCCATGTAGGACATCACACACCCCCCAGGATAGATAATGGGCCACTCTGGAACACAATCTTTATGTCCCCCTTACTCGGTACAGCATACTCACTACACTTTGGGGTCTACGCATGCAACATGTGAGCAGAGCGAAAATGTCTCCTTGTTCTTCTTTAGTTTTATAAAACTGTTGCGTTGAATTAGACGCGCAAAGGGAAATCCCTGATTGTTGGTAGCACCACAGTCCCTCAGACGCGGCCGGCCCGGTGTGGTTGTAGGCGACATGCTGTGTTACTCTCCAAACATCAATGACACATGGATACGCGCTGCCTCGTTGTGCCGGCCCACTTAGGGATGTAGGCATTCTACTGTGTAACCTATTCAACTACCAATAAAGGTTTTCAAAACTTTAAAAAAATATATATATATAGCCCTTCCTATTCTGGCACAAAGTTACCCTGAGCTGGTTCCAATAAATACCATGGAACAGTTATGACACACTGAAAGACTGAATTATAAAACATTTACCACATTACTCTGAAACTGCTGAAAGATATAAAACATACAAAATGTCAACTACAAACGCGCACATATTAGTGGTGCGAAGGCAGAGTTCTCTAAACACATGCCAAAAATCTACAGACTCCAACACAAAGGTGCTCTTTTAAGACTTGAAATGTGCTGCATTACACCGCATAATTTGCCTTTTCTTGCCACCGTATTAAGTCAAACCTGCTGCTTAATTTGGGCCTCTCCTACTGCTTGATTCTAGTGGCCTTGAATAATGACCTTCGGCTAGGATGTGATTCAAGATGTTCAATGTATATTACATTATTTATTTGCATCTAGCTACTTTTTTATTGCAAATTGTTATTGACCTTTGGTACATGAATAACAAATTGTGCATGCACTCTGCGACATATCGTATCTACCATCTTATTTTTAATACAAATTGACCCTAACACATTTTGTTTTAAAATGATTGTATGTATGGCCTCTTCATTGTAAAGCACTGTTGCTTCCATTGATGTAGTTCGCGCTATATAAGACTTCAAAAATAAAATAGTTCAGAAACACTTAAATCACAGCTCTGCCACCCCCACCCCCCTCGGAGTTAATCACCCTATTAGAGCAGGCACAGTGGCAGTAAGCTGATCAACACCGATATTCCTTACATTTGTAAACGAGTCCTGTCAATTATCAATCCAAGTCAACGGGGAACTTACATTCTCCCTACTATTTTTTTTATCTCCCACTTGCATGCTCTAAAATGTTGGCATGTATGAGATACGGTGTCCGTAATAAACTACAGTGGGGTGGTCAGCCTAAACGTACAACAAAGAAGGTGAAATCAAGCATTTGTGCCAGACGATCCGATTACAGATTAACCGGGTTTTTTTAAAGTTTTTTTTTTTTTTTAGAAGTTTTAGAGGTTTAGGGAGATTTGAAGAAGGGATGTCCCCCACTCCAGTCTGTGGGAAGCATTTTGAGTTTTTGGGAGGGTAAAGTGATTCCAAGGAGGGTGACCGTGTCTAGACGAGTGCAATCTGAGGGATACACTTAAAGGCTCTAACATGAACACAGTTAAATGTTTGCAAGCTAGTGGGAGTGACTGCATTCAGTTGCGCTTTCCTGAATGATGGAGCACACTAATGCCAAAAGCCAAGGCTCGAAATGAATAACTGTGCCAGCTGTTTGTCGGCGCAATGTTTGCAGACTGCATCAAATTGGGTTGGGGTGGTACCTTAGTGTCTCGCCTGGGGGGGAAATAAATGGAGTTTGTGGGAGTGAGGACGACACATCTAGTTAAGGGGGCATGAGGCACCTTGGGAGTAGATTAGGCAGGGGAGTTTATAGCTCCCCTGTGGAGAAGTGTGCAGTGTGGATAGGTCAGCTGGCGGGTACTGTGGCAGAATCGCCCAACACGGAGTTGAAGTCATCTGAGGAAGAGAACGAGTCTGCCCTAATCATCAAACAGCCTAAAAAGATAGAGAGCTAGAGGGATACGTACAGCAGCCATCTTATCCATCTCTGTTTTTGTTGTTACTGCGTTGATGTTATAGACTTTCATGTAGACATAGAAGACAGTACTGGCGCTAGAAGAGGACTCTACTATCTGTAAATAAGGCAACCATGTTTGTGTGTGCTTTTTGTGGCTCATGGAAAAACGTTACACACCAGAAAAGTTGAAAAGCTATAGAAATTGCTATTGTTAATTCAAACAGTAGTGCATCAATACACGTTCATGTTTGAAACATTTACTGAGCTATTTAGTTGCACGCAATAACTCTTGACACAAATTAAAAGTCCTTCACCTTGAAATCCCTCGTGATTTCTCAGCAGAAATCACACATTGTTCACCCGTTATGAATGCTGGCAGTGGCTGGAACCCACAGTAAAACACAATCTGAAAGAAACAGTTAGTTATAGATTCCTTACCTTAGAATCTCCCCCAGGCGTCAGACTGGATCCGGAAAGTTTGTCAGCGGTACCCCTGCGTGTCTGAAGGTGGCGTCTGTCGCGTCCGGCGTCGTGGTCGCCGGGATGATGTCGCGGTAGCTGCATAGACGGCGCCCTCGCGCGCTGACGTCAGTTCTTTTTCTTTCCGCGCCAGCAAGCGCAGATCCGGGAAGGGTGGTACCCCCAGTCACTTTTTGACTGAGTTTTTTTTTGCCACTTTTGTCAACTTCGTTTTTGAGTCTTTATCCGACTCCTGGTGCACGAGGGATGCCCGGTTTCAAGGCATGCGGTTCCTGTAGCCGAATAATGTCGGTGACGGATCCGCACCGCGTGTGCCTCTTCTGCCTGGAGCATGACCATGACCCCAAGTCGTGCTCCGACTGTCGAACCATGGCCCGAAGTCTTTGCGGGAGCGGTCCTGAAAGCTCCTCGAGGCCCGGCAGTCGGCTCCGCGTCGCGCAAGGTCCCGGTCGCGTGGGAGGTTGCGGAGTCATCATCACTCCTCTTCTAAGTCTTCGCACTCTGGGTCAGGTAAGTCGAAACACAAGAAGAAGTCAAAGAAGCATAGTCGCTCTTCGACTTCCCCTCGTCCGTCGGCCGACGCGAGGCAGGGTGCTGGTGGTGCCCCTCCCACGGCTCCGCGTGTGGATCCTTCAGGGTCGACTCCGGCCTTCCCGGGACCGGGAGCGACCCCTGCCCAGCTTCGTCAATTTTACGAAGCGATGCACTATACTCACAAAAAATATCGGGATGTCGTCTATTATTTCAATAACTGAGCTTGGTGTCTGTGCGGGGTAAGGGGCAGGGCATAAGTCTTTTAAAGACGAGAACCCTCACCCACCCAAAGGTGACATGCTTCATCATTGGGTTCCCTCTTGCACACTGTGACCGCAAGGTTCACAGTGTGGGCTACAACTCTCCTATAAGAAGAGGAGCGTGAGGTGTTTTGTTTGTAAATCATCCAATGGAAGTCTGGAGTGAGGGGCAGAGTGCAAATAAAGTGAAAAAAGTGTATTAAAACTAACTCATGGGAGACACGGCTGGGGCCCCTAGGCCTTCGACGCCGGCGGATTCGGCCTCGGCACCGCAGGGCCCCCTTGGATCCAGGCCTGGATCCGGATCGGCGCCGGTCGACCTCGTTACACCTCCACCGGCGCCGACTCCACCGTCACTACACCCGCAGCCGACGTAGGCTGGACCGCCAGCCGGCGTCGATCCCTGCTCCCTGTGTCGGCCGACGACGGATCCAACACCGATGGGTACTTTAGTCCCTGTGTTCCACCCTGGCCATTTTCAGCCAGATTGGCAGCCAGAGGAGGGTAAGGAAGACTGGGAGGGGTCTGGTGACCCTTTGACAGACCAGTTGGAGTACGATCCGGACTGGAGAGAGGAACTGGGGGATGCCAGTGGTCTGGATACCTCCCCAGACCTAGGCATGTTGTCTCCTCCTACCGTGGCTACGGAGGAGGGAGCGTCATACGCAGTGGTGTTGCGTAGGGCTGCCGAGGCTCTCAACCTCGAGCTTCCTACGGTGGCAGTCAGGACTAACTTCCTGACAGAGGTGCTTCAGCCGGCAGCAAGCTCTTCGGAGCCCCTGCTTCCGTTTAATGAAGCCCTCACTGACATCCTTTTGGACACTTGGTCCAGGCCCAACACAGGGGCTCCTGTGGACAGGATGATTGCCCGACGCCACCGCCCAGCTCCAGGCGACCCCACTTTACTCTCCCAAATCCCCACCCCTGAGAGTTTGGTGGTTCAAGCCTCCACCTCTAAAGGCGCCTTCCCTACCGCACCATCAGAAAGGGAATCCAAAAAGCTGGACCACCTTGGGAAGAAAATGTTTTCTTCCACCGGCTTGGGACTGCGGTCGGTAAACACCGCATGTCTGTTGGGCCGTTACACCCACTCTGTGTGGGATACGGTGGCGCAGGTGCCGCCTCAGTGCCCAGAGGAGGCCCGGGCCATACTCTCCCGTGCAGTTGCCGAGGGGAGAGACGCAGCGAAGTTTACCATCCGCTGTGGGCTGGATACCACCGACACACTTGGCACGACGATTTCAATGTCAGTAGCCCTTGGACGCTACGCCTGGTTGCGTTCGACTGGTTTTTCTGGGGATGTCCAATCCACCCTTATGGACATGCCCTTTGATGGCCGTCGCCTTTTCGGCGACAAGGCAGACAACGCGCTAGAGCGCTTTAAGGGCTCTCGGGCTACGGCCAGGTCCTTGGGCCTCTCCACCACCCGCCCTGCGCATTCTGCCTTTCGCCCCTTTCGTTGCTACGGAAGGGGTGCCCCGCTACGTCCCGCCCAGAGCCACATGCCGACGCAAGCTGTTCAGCCACAGCGTGGCCGGGGATGTGGGAACCACCGGCGTGGTTCTGGGGGCCAGCGGGCTGGCCAGTCCACCACAGCCCCCTCTGCAGCAGCCTCCAAACCTTCCTAGTCCGACCTTTCAGGGCCACCAAATGCCAGTGGGCGGCAGGATCCACCATCACCTCCCCCACTGGTGCATCATCACGTCGGACAGGTGGGTTTTGCAAATAGTCCGAAGGGTCTACTCCCTCCCCTTCGAGACTACCCATCCCTCCATGCCACCTTAGTACCATCGCATGTCGGAGGATCACCTGGCCCTTCTCCAACAGGAAGTTTTGGCACTCTTGGCCAAGGGTGCCATCGAGCGCGTTCCTGCCCCAGAAGTAGGTTGTGGTTGCTATTCCCACTACTTTCTGGTACCCAAGAAGGACAGAGGCCTGCGTCCTATCTTGGATCTCAGGAATGTCAACCGCTTCCTCCGGAAGGAGAAGTTCAAGATGTTGACGCTCGCTCAGGTCTTGTCTGCCCTCGACCCTGGAGACTGGATGGTAGCGTTGGACTTGCAGTACGCTTACTTTCACATCCCCGTCCTGCCGGCCCACCGGCGTTATCTGTGGTTCATGGTAGGCCACAAGCACTTTCAGTTTACCATGCTCCCCTTTGGCCTTACCAGCGCCCCTTGGGTGTTCACGAAGGTGATGGCGGTGGTCGCAGCTCATCTGCGCAGATCAGGGGTTCCAGTCTTCCCCTATCTCGACGACTGGCTGTTGAAGACGGGCTCGCCCCAGGCTGTCATCTCCCACCTCCAGACTACGGCCGACCTCTTGCATTCGCTGGGTTTCTCCATCAACGTGCTGAAGTCACACCTGACCCCCTCTCAGAAGCTCCTTTTCATCGGAGTGGTTCTGGACACGACGCAGTTTCGGGTTTATCCTGCCGAACAGTGAGTCCGGGATATTCGGGCTATGATTCCGATCTTTCAGCCCCTATCCCGGGTTTTGGTCAGGATGACCCTGAGGCTGCTGGGCCTCATGGCCTCCTGCATCCTGCTGGTCGATCATGCCAGGTGGCATATGCGGGCTCTGCAGGGGGACCTGAATTTCCAGTGGGCGCAGCATCAGGGGAATCTGTCCGATTGCGTCCAGATCTCGGAGGGCACTGCACGAGAATTGCAGTGGTGGCTCACGAACCAGGATTGGGTCAACAGCAGATCCCTCTCCCTTCCCCAACTAGAGTTCACAGTGGTGACCGATGCATCACTTCTGGGATGGGGCGGCCACAATGGGGAGGTGGAGATCAGAGGCCTCTGGTCTCCGGCGGAGTCCGGGCTCCATATCAACCTTCTGTAGCTTCGGGCGATTCGTCTTGCACTCAAAGCATTCCTTCCCTCTGTCCGGGGAAGAGTAGTGCAGGTGTTCACGGACAACACCACCGCCATGTGGTACTGCAACAAACAGGGCGGGGTGGGGTTGTGGACCCTATGTCAAGAGGCCGTCCGCCTCTGGACATGGCTGGAACATCAGGGCATATCCCTTTGTTGTTCAACACCTGGCAGGTTCACTGAACGCCAGGGCGGACGAACTCAGGTGCATGATGGATCACGAATGGCGTCTTCACTCAGAGGTGGTGCAAGGTCTCTTTCAGCAGTGGGGAGAGCCTTGGTTAGATCTATTCGCCACCGAAGAGAATGCGCAATGTCAGCAATTCTGCGCGTTGGAATTTCGAAGGCGGCACTCGCTAGGTGACGCTTTTCGTCGCGAGTGGAGTTGCGGTCTTCTGTACGCCTTTCCGCCTATACCACTTCTGCCCAGGGTGCTGAAGAAGATCAAGCGCGACCGGACCCAAGTCATTCTTGTGGCTCCGGATTGGGCACGAAGAGTCTGGTATCCCGAGCTGCTCAATATGGCCATCGATCCTCCGATCCGACTGCCTCTTCGGGAGGATCTTCTGTCGCAGCAGCAGGGGACTGTCCTCCACCCGAACCTGTCCAGCCTCCACCTCCTTGCGTGGAGATTGAGCGGTGGCAGTTGACGTCGTTTGACCTGCCTCCCGAAGTCTGTGATGTAATCTTGGCAGCCAGGTGTCCCTCCACTAAGACGGTATACGCCTGCCGATGGAACAAATTTGTGGCATGGTGCACAGCAAAGGCTGTGGATCCCCTTTCCTCCCCTCTTTCTGAGGTTCTCTTGTTCCTCCTTTCTTTGGCTCAGCAGGGCTCTACTCTGGGCACTATCAAGGGCTACCTCTCGGACATTTCAGCCTTTCTTAGGCTTCCTGATCAGCCTTCTCTTTTCAAGTCCCCTGTTGTAAATAGGTTTCTTAAGGCATTACTCATCTTTTTCCTCCTGTTCCCTTCGTAATGCCCCAGTGGGACTTGAACTTGGTTCTTACATATCTTATGTGCGCTCCCTTTGAGCCGCTTCATAATTGCCCTCTCAGGCTTCTAACTCTGAAAACTGCATTTCTGGTGGCCATCACCTCTGCTCGCAGGGTGAGCTCTTTCTTCTAAGCCTCTTTTTCTTGCTATCCATCCGGACAAGGTCGTCCTGAGAACTAGACCTTCCTTCGTTCCCAAGGTGGTTACTTCTTTCCACATTGGCCAGACCATCACTTTGCCCACCTTCTTTCTGCCTCCGCATCCTTCAAAAGAGGAAAAGAGGCTCCACCATCTGGATCCAAAACATGCGCTTTCTTTCTATTGGATCGCACAAAACAATTCCGGGTGGATGACCAGCTCTTTGTTGGGTATGTGGGCACTAAGAAAGGTCGGGCCGTGCACAAGCGGACCATCTCCAGGTGGGTCGTTCTGTACATCAAAGCCTGCTATTCTTTGGCTAAGAAGGAGCCTCCAGTGGGGCTGCGCGCCCATTCCACCAGGGCGACGGCAGTTACTACTGCCTTGGGACGAGGAGTCCCCCTGAATTACATCTGTCAGGCAGCTACGTGGGCATCGTTGCACACGTTTACAAGACACTACTGCCTGGACACTCAAGTCCGGAGAGACAGCTTCTTTGGCCGTTCTGTTCTCCAGGACCACTGGTGTGAACTTGGTTCGCAGACCCACCTCCGGGGTTGGTATTGCTGGGGTATCTATTCTAAGGTAAGGAATCTATAACTAACTGTTTCTTTCAGAAGAACAAGTTACTTGCCTTCGGTAACGATATATCTGTAAGAAACATAGGTTAGTTATAGATTCCTTACCGCCCCACCCATCCTCCCCATTCTGCGAACTGACTTCTAGGGTTAAGGACATCCTTTCAGGTCCCTAGTTTTGTGCACCAGTGGTCAGTGTCTTGCATGGCTCTGCGCTTCTGGTGTGGAAAGTCATGTACAGAACTGACAGCGCGCGAGGGCGGCGTCTATGTAGCTACCGCGACGTCGGCGTCTATGTAGCTACCGCGACGTCATCCCGGCGACCACGACGCCGGACGCGGAGTCGACCGACGCCACCTTCAGACGCGTAGGGGTACTGCTGACGAAAAACTTTCCGGATCCAGTCTGACACCTGGGGGAGATTCTAAGGTAAGGAATCTATAACTAACCTATGTTTCTTACAGATATATCGTTACCGAAGGCAAGTAACTTGTTCATTTGGCTCAAGTTGGCAGTCTCGTTCTGGAGACTGATGGAAAACAGCTGTTTTGTGTGGGAGAAAGAAGTGTGTTTTGAGCTTCAGTTGTGAACTGTAATTCACCCATGTTAATCATTCTCCCATTGGCTGAAGTTCAATCAAGCAAGCGCCAGCCTGAGAGAGACACTGTGATTAGCTGAAATGGTGGCAGCTGTGAATGCTCGGAACTAAAAAAGTTCTACCTTACACAATAAGAATTTTCAATATGTAGCCCAAAGAGAGAAGCCTTGAATATGTTTGCGAGTCTGCACACATTTTTAGCACTAACCAATGGAAGAAAGCAGGCTCATCTGAGTAAATCCGTGCCTGCGCTGCCTTCTGGTGCAACTCAGGGCAAACAACTCGACCTGGTCATTGGGCTGTTTCATGATGGTATTGCAGGTTGCTGCTTTCAAATGTGCCCTGGGGCAGCACATGCTCTGATTGACGCACATTATTCTGGCTCCTTTTGGCAGCAACTCAAGCAACAGCAACGCATTGGTTAACAAGTACGGAAGTGGATGCCTGCTTGTGCCCCGGAGGCACTAGGTAGTGCGTGCTTCCTTTCGAGTGCAAAGAAGGAATAAATGACACACAGAGTATCCCACAGCAGGGCAGCACTTTAATTTTTAAGCAAGGTTGTAGCTCTTGTTAGGTTTTATTTTGTTTTCTCGATAGTTGCTTGAGACGCTTAAAAGAAGTTCCACCAAAGTGCATGAACACAGTAATTTGCCGATGGGAAACTGATAAGAGAAACACATGGAAGAACAGGAAATAGAACGCCTACAACCAATAGAAATGAGGAAAGGTAAAGTTACAAGCACAAGAACCAATACGAAGTGAAGTCGGGCTGTAAGTCCCATTTAAGATATATTTAATACAATAGATTTCACAAGCACAGTGCAAGCGCTGTGCAGGTGAAATCTAAAAATGACTTGAAAAATACTACTTGTGGGAACACTAGAGTTCATCAGTCATAGGGGTGGGATGCACTCCATATGTTTCTCATTGTAATCTGCGTATTCCAAGGATGCGTGCTGAATGGTGAGTGGCATGCCGTTAAAGAAATGGACTGGTTACGTATTTGGTGTGGTCAAAAGATTAATGTTTAACAACTATGATTAAGTATTCAGTACACGATCGTAATACCCAAGTTGAAATGTTACTGGTGAACAGCATTATGGGAAATGGAGTTTGCATATCTCACATCGGCGGGAAAAATGATAGAATTGGGCCAATCGGGAGTATGAGGGGAGGGGGAGAACGTTGATAAGTGGGAGGGAGATCGGGGTAAAGGTCACAGTTTGGAAACGATGGGAAGGACGAAATGATTTTAATTCACACAGCAGGTATGAGAAGAGTTAAGATGTTTGCTGAAGTGAGTTCAAAGATCGTGTAACGAAGGGGGACTGTTTAAATTTAACTTAATAGAAAAAAGTTTATTAAGAATTACGTTTGTATATATGGGTGGTGATTCAGACAGTACTGAGGGGATGTAGAGAGAGAGGTTGATAAAAACGAAGGTTGGCAGGTTGTGAATTAAAAGATGGTTATATATGAAGGGAGGGTGATAAGATAGAAAGCTGTGATTTATTTGAGTGGAGTGATGGGCGCAATCATGAAAACAGCTGCTGATTGAAGAGTACATCATGGGGAAAGCAAATGAGGAATAACAGATTTGACATGGTGTTTAATTCGGAACAAGAGTTTGTGTTGTTAAATCAAATGTAACATGTGAGTTCAAGACTAGAACACTAACGGGTGATTATTTTTACGATTGTTTATAGTGACCCCTGACGAAGGGCGCTTCGCAGCCCGAAATGCATTGGGATTTTATTGAATAAAACACTGCTTGTGATGAACCTTGCATTACTCGTATTTTCACAAGAGGTCCGGAGGGGCACAGTGCAAATATCAGAAGTTTTGGGAAAAAGGCAAAATATACCGAGTGCGGATTTGCATATAAAGAAATGGAAAAGAGGTTTAAAGAAGAGAAAACATGTTTAAAGTGATTAAATGAATGAAATGAAAATATATGTCATAGCCAGTAGATGGCATGCAGCAGTGCGTCTGGTTGGGTGCAAGAGGTTGCACCCATTTCATGCAGTAACACTAGAGTTCAGTCACCGAGATGCCGCCCTACCTTCTCTCAGTAATGGGCTCCACAGCCTGCTCTTCTTCTTGTGTCAATGCCCAAAAAATGTCACTCACCGTGCAATACGCCACTGCTCCTCCATGTGCATTACAGCTATGGAAGAATTTCCAATGTTCAACCGTGTTACCCAGCTGAGCTTCCAAAGCTGGTTCGCCTCACGAGTTTACCTCTACTCCAAGTGGCACACCGCAGGTTGCTGCTAATCTTGCCACTAATTCTCTCCACTATCACTCATGTGGCACTGTGGCAAGAGGCCTGCCAATCCACCTGTTGGTAACATGCCCTATCTTATCGCGTCAATATGAAAATTACAGTGTGGGTGTTATACTCTCACAACTGCTGTTAATTAAGTCATATCTGGGAGCAAGATATGCTCTAAGTGTTTGGCAGTTGCTCCCCCATTACTGTTTATGCCATGTTGCATCACACGGAGCACTGTTTTCTCTGGTGCATCCCCGAAGGAAGGGATTCTCCTTTGTCTCTTGGACCAAATTATCTGGTCACAAGACCCCGTCTGGCCAGATCTGCAGTGAGTTTGTTATTAAGCATCCCGCACCTTCTGGACTCTAATTTTAAATTAAATTCACATTGGACTGTCTCGTTCAGAGCAGATATAGATCCTGGCTACCAATGTGAAATGCAACACTATCTTAGCTTCCCGACTAGGTATCAATCCAAGGATCTATTTCAATTCAACTCCGACTCACTCATCCCCTGCAACCACTGCGAATTGATTTACTATTGTAGTCAGCTGATTAGGTACCACTTCTACCATGGAGATAATAGATTACAGGTTGGCATAAGAATACTGATCCTTCTTGGACACCCACCCTGATATCAATCGATATTCAGGTCCTTCTCTCACCATTTAGCAAGACATTGAACATTGATCCTACGCTGGACATGTTAACTGATCGTCTTGAGTCCCCAGGAAATCCTTGTCCTGAAGAGACCCTATTATCCTCTACTGGGTCGAAACGTCGTCGACAATAAATAAGGGTAGTCTTTAAGCACTAGAAAACAAATCTGAAAACTGAATCAGTATCTAAAGACATCCTTTCCTTCCAATAACCCTTTGTAAATAAAGTCAATTTTTTTTAGATGACATTATGGTTATGGTCACTTCTCTGGGGTCATATATGTCACAAATATATGAAACATTCTTGTACTGTATATATATTCATGGTGTGTGTACTTTCTTTTTTTTAAATATAACTCAAAAATAACTCCTTTTTGCAAAAATTCCTGTTTATAAATGAATAAATATGTCACTCATTTCGGCTGAAGTGAGTGAAACCAGTTAAACCTTGTGGGCTACTATTGTTCTGATTTTGTGAATATTGAATGAAACTACAAGTTCAGAATAGATTTTGTTATTCTACACTTATCTCTTCATTTTAGCATTGAATCTTTGCGAGAACATATACTTGCTCAAGTTTAATTCTCTTAAGAATGAGTTCCTTGTGAACAATTGTTGAAAGCTATATGTTGCATCACAGGGCGCGTACATTATTTCATTTGCCCCATCACTGCTGTTTTTCATGTCCCATATGTTTGTATCCATAACTTAATAAGTTTGGTGTTGCACTCCCATCACTGCTGTTGCTCATATGTAACCTGGGTAGACTCCAAATTGTTCATATTTAGCTGTGGTGCTCATGTCACATCTAAATAACCTTGCATGGTGATTGTTTTGCTGTTTCACGGTCACACGTTGATGCCCCTTACCTGATTATGTCATGTGTAAGTGTTTCATACTTGATGACTCCGCTAATGGCACAACTGGGTATGTTGATACAGTATGAGTATTCTGTGAATTTTTCATTTTTTTCTGGCTCCAATCTTTGATTATGTCTTTGTGTCCTCTCTCGTTCAGTGATTTTACAGACTTCCTTTCTGCCCTGGTAAAACCTCTGCCCTCAAAATACCCAAATGACTTTGTCTGCCAAAGGTGAAAAGGCCTGATTTTTATGCCAGTGATAATGCAGCCTGCGACTGCTTTTATCAATGTAATTGTTACTGGTTCACCTCTTAGCGGGAATCATTCAGAGACTTAGTAGATTTGCAGCCAGTTAATTTAATAAAACACCACCTCTAAAGGTAAGAGGTGTCTACCCTTTCCTCTTGCAAAGGTATTACGTAATATTTGTTTATTCAATGTGCTGCCTTGCTTTTGTTGCACTTTTTTAATTAAAACCTAGCATCCAGTAAAGTACATTAGACCATCTCACCTACAATCAGCACAGCTCTGATAACTCATATAGTTGGCTATCGCCAGACTCACAACACTATTCACCACTTACTGTTCAACAATGCATCTTTTTTGATAGATACTTCTAACCACACATTCCTCACCTTGGACTTTTCCTCAGGCATCAGACAGGATGTGAAGATTTTTCATAGCAGTGCATGTGGCTCTGTGCTGGACCCATATACTCCTGAAGAAATTGAGGGGGAGCCTAATATAAGCTCCACCCCTGTGTGCTGATGTCCGTTCCTTTCTTTTTGCAACTTTTGATGCAGTTTTGGAGCTCCTTTCGTGAAGTTGTCAGTTCTTACAACAACTTCAAAACTTTTCACATTGTGCTAGGGATCAATGTCTTCACTGAAAATGTCAGTCACGGATCCGCACAAGGTGCCTCGGCTTGAAACACAACTCTAAGTTATTGGTGCAACCAAATGTAATTGAAGACCGGGAGGCAAAGTTGTATGTAACCGAACTCAAGAAGTTACAGCCCTTACATAAGTCTCACTCTGCTCCAAGTCATGGGCCCAGGCTCAGTCCCGGTCACAGGACCATTCTCGGTCCTTTTCACTTCCTTCTCAAAGTCTTGCAATAAGTCCAAGTCCAATGCAAGCATAAAAAAGCAAAGCAAGATTCAACTCCCACCCGCACCTCAAAGAGAAGGCACAAGGGCTTCTAGAAGCAAGTCACACTCTATCGAGGTTGCCAGTTACTGAGGCAGTTTCTCAGCTGCTTCTGACATGACTCGAGTTTCCGGGCCCATTGTTGAACTCATAGATAATTGGGGTCTTAAAGAGGCTATTCTGCAAAAAATGCATTGCACTTCCGGCTCCCTTTGGCTCTATATTAGGCCCCACCGAGCTGCAAGGGGTTTCTAGTTTCATGAGCGCTGGCTGGTCCTGCCTGGCACTGTCCATCTCCTTGGGACCCAATACTGGGTCCGTACGGGCTCTGGTACAGACCTCCACCCCAGCTCCATTATCTACTCTGGTTCCTGCTGCTCCAACATTGGTGCCAATCCCATTGGCACCTGAGGATGACCTGGTGCAGACACCTATGTCAGACCTCAAACTGAAGTCCACTCAATCTACGAAATTTCAAAAGTGCAAATGGTCGTCATGCAGCTCAACTCTAACCTCTTCCCCTTCTGTGTCGCAGCTGTCAGCCGATGCCCCATTATCTTTTTATTTCTAACTGAGTATATGTCAGAGCAGGGTGCACCCGGGATGTTGAATATGATGATGATGATGGAGATGACTTGCTCCCCCTTTGTTACACTGATGATGCCTTATACTTTGGCTTACAACACACCAGTTGGATTGAAACCTCTTTTGAGACAGAGGGTGACTTGCCACATGGAGCACCAACAGAGAACTGTGCATCATTCGCATTGGTGGTTTGTAAGGCTGACGAGGTGCTAGAGCTACAGCTGCCCTGCATGGAGACTAAAATTAACGTTTTGATTGGAATCCTACAGTCTGGACTGGCAACTGTTTAGCCCTTGCTTCCATTGAATGAT
Source organism: Calotriton arnoldi (assembly GCA_963921515.1). Taxonomy (NCBI): domain Eukaryota; kingdom Metazoa; phylum Chordata; class Amphibia; order Caudata; family Salamandridae; genus Calotriton; species Calotriton arnoldi. The sequence continues at coordinate 694,955 of CAWUFW010001211.1, forward strand.
GCGCATACAGATACTCTAATGGCTGCCTGATCAAAACCATTTACTTGAACACCTGTGAAACCGACATGTGGCCAAGCGTCATTGATGGCCCTTGGCAACACTGACTTTCTCACCAAGCATCTCACTCCATGCAGCCTTATTATACAGACCTTCACCAGTAAAGTGTAATTCATTCCCCTCCACTCCTTCAGAGAGAGAATCCAAAAGTATTGATGCTTTTGGCAAACATATGGTCTGCTAACGCAGTCTGTCTGTTGGGCTGATACGCCTATGCCCTTTTGGACATGGCCAGTGAGATCTTGCCAGTGGTTCCAGAAAACCTTTAGGCCTCCTTGGCCCAGACAATACACGATGGGCAAGACAAAGCCAAATAGGTTATCCTCGCAGGTTTGGATACCACAGATTGCCTTGGCAGGACAGTTGGTAACAGTTTGGTACTTCATCGACATGCATGAATGAGGTCCACTGGTTTTTCTGGTGATCTGCATGCTTCACTGTTGGACATGCCCTTTGATTGGTCCTCTCTCTTTGGTGAGAGGAAGACTCCACTTTGGAATGCTTTAAAGACAGTAGTGCTACACTCCATTCATTGATGTTGGCCCCAGACAAGCAATTTCTGCACCAGTTTCAGAAATGTAGGGGCTACTCCAGAGGGCTGGCATATATTTAAAAACAAACAAAGAAGGAGGGACTGGGGCTTTTTGAAATGTCCAGCACACGGGCCCCACCAGTGATGAGAGTGTGCTGTTCCTGAGTGAGGGACTAGTAGAGGGCGGGGGTGCTCCTTTTAGGAGCAAGGGCCCTCACACACCCCGAGAGGTGTCATGCTTCATCAGCGGGCAGCTCCTCGGGCCGGCGCTGCAATGCCCAATGGGCCCCTCGAGGGGGCTCTTTACCGGAGGTCTTTTCTTTTTTGCCGATGTATGTTGGCATTAATGAGTGGTAAAAAGTGAGTAGAATGGGTGAGAGAAATGTGTTAAAATTGACTGAAGGGATCCAGACATGAAACAGAGTTTTACCACTCTGGTCCCTTTGTCAAGGTTAAAAATGTGATGCAAGCATAAAATAGATTTAATTATCTATTTAGCTACAAAGGTAGTGGATAGCAAGGTCAACATGTTTCATGCCTATCACAGCCCATAATGGATCATTGCATTTCTTCAGGACTGGGAAGACCTAATTCTACTCCTCACAGGGATGGTGGAATAAGAAATGTGTAAACCATGCCCTGTGAATGATATGCAGAAAACGAGACGTCAGCTATATATCTTGTATGCTTTACATAGACACGGGCAACGTCTCTTTGGTTGTAGAACTAGATAAAAGGGGTACAAAGATGACATTAAACAAATGTCCACAGTCGTATGTCGACCTGGTTAGGGTGGGAAACCATTGGTATGTAGATTGCATGGTACACCGGTGTAGTGAGGTGGTTTCAGTCAGAAGGTGTGGGTGTCCTAGAGATACAGGTATAAGTTGACGCAGACAATATCCGTCACTTTGCCTGTATGTCAAAAGGACATACTATACAAATATTTAATAATGAGTGAGAAACGCATTGGAGACACCAATGGTGAGCCCAGTCTCAATTGTCACTGCTTCGCTAGAGAAAAAGAGAGGTTGCAGCTTGGCAGTTGCTGGTTGCATGGTATTCACAAAGGTGGGAAGGTAAGAGGATGCCTTCCAATGAGTTGTACCCCGTGAAACATTTGGGGCTGTAATAACCAATCAGACAGACATGCAAGCCTTCAAACGTTTGTGCCTTAAGACAGTGAAGGAGTTGCCGATAGGAGAAAGGGTCGGGGGGAGAGGGTATGGAGGAGAGCAAGGGAAGAAGGGAAGAGGGAAAGGGGACGGAAAAGGGGGAGGGGGTAGAGGGATACTGACTACGAGGAGGTCATCACTCACGAGGGCAAAGGCTAACCCGTGTCTGTTGTCTGTGGCGGCATCAATCGGACCGGGCAGCGGGAGTAGTACGCGGCATATTGTCGCTGCTGAGGGGCAGAAATGGAGGATAAATGAGGAGGCAAAGCGGGAGAGCCGGGGGTTGGCATGGCTGAGAGTCCGGGTGACTGCCCAAGACTGCCGGGTATTGGCTCTCACAGCGGGGGCTGTGGAGGAAAACACTCACTGTGTCGGTGCTCGGCTATGGCTATCGACCAAACAGGGGCCCTGCCAGTGCCGGAGTGACGACCTTGCGGAGGAGATCCCAGAAGAACTTAGTGGCATGGCAACCAGAAGCAGGTGCGGAGACCCAGTATGGCCAGGAGCCGGAGCCATGATGGAAGGAATAATCAGCTCGGGGGCCTGGGAGGACATCAGAGGGGGCATGGATCGTGGCGTAAGAAGGGGGCGTGAGCAGTGAAGGGGGCCCAGCATGACCGAGGGTAGGCGCCGTAGCGGACGATGTGATCAGTGTCGGGGCCAGAGAGGATGTGGGAGGGGGTGTGGGAGGGCGGGGTTGCTGGGGGAGGAGGGCCAGCATCTTTGTGTGCACCAGGGAGGGAAGACGGGGGAAGACTCCGCAGAGGGGTGGACAGGAATCAATGGGCGCGCACAAGGACAAAGAGGGGGGGAAGGGGGTGAAACATTTGGGAGGGGGGAGGGAGAAGGGATGGAGAGGAGAGGAAGAAGGGGGGGGGAAGGGGGAAGGGGAAGGAAGGCGACACTTGATGGCACTAGGTCAGGAGTGAGGGCCGTGCTCAGCGATACCGAGTGGTGTCAGGGCCCGCAGGTGGAGAAGGGGCTTGAATACAGGTGATGCCTCTACTGCAGAGGTCTTCAATCTGTGGGGCTCGACCCCCAGGGGGGCCCTGGAGTCATGAAAAGGGGGTCGCAAAATTTCCAGGCCTCACTTCTGCCTGGAATCCAAAATGTGCTTTTCCTTTTGGAAAAAGACAACAGTCCGGGACGCTTCATTCTGATCTGTAAAATGCTTCTGCTGAAGTTAATTGCTGATGTTAATTGAGCCTCCTGTGCTGTGAAAAAAACAGGCTGGGCAGACAGGTAAAACAATCCTTCACACCTGGGTGCCTGCTTGGCTGCCTGGCTGAATGAAATGCAAATGCAGCTATGAGTTAATCTGCAAATGTAAAGGGTGCTTGGGAGTGGTAATCACTCCAAGCATATCGATTGCAAAGATTTTTTTTCTTTCAGTGGTAGTAGGAAGAGTTAATACCTGGGCTGAGAAGTGTGTGCTTTTAATTGAAACTGTATTTGCACCGCGCTTAGTACCCCTGAGGAGGGTTGAAGGGACAGTTATGCAAAGCAACAAAAAAAATTGCATTACTTATGTACTGGTATTACTAAAATCTACATTTTGGAAGCTCCATTTTATCCTAAAATATTATAAAGTAATGACTTACGCATTCACAGTGATTTCTGTCACAGGCTGTGACCTCGTAGCACAAAAAATTACACGTCACTATTCTCCACTGGACCAACCAAATGTAAATCTGTGGCTCTCTGGTTACAGACCTCTGCAGTGCATTAACTAATAGAGGTTTCATAATGTACTACAGTGCATTTCCCACTGAGTAACATCTTTTTAAAATGTATTTTTCATTTAAGCTATCCATTATTTTATATGTAGCTACCTAATTGTGAAAGTTCTAAAAAACGAACAAAATATTTTGGGGCTTATTTATGAGACGCTTGTGCCGCTGAAGAGTCACTTTTTTTTAAGCTCCGGCAGCGTAAGCGTCTCAATTATATCTATGTGGCGGCGCAAAGTCACCCAGCGTGGCTTTGCATGGCCTCTTAGACATGGAATAAGACAAAGCAGTGCAAGTCGCTGCATTGCCTTACTCTGTGTCAAGTATGCGTTCCATGGGCATTGCGGTGGGTGTTCCCACGCAACGCCCATGGATTTTGACGCTGCCCCAGATTTACAAAACCATGTAAACCTGGGGCAGCGCCAAAACTTTACGCCTCCACACAGCAGGCAAAACGGGGAGAAATGTTTTAATTTCTCTTCATATTTCCACTTTCCATGTGTGCTGCATTCTGCAGCACACATAGAAAGAGGAAAACTCCTCTCTGGATTGTTTTTGTGCAGGAAGGGGCCCCTTCCTGCACAAAAACGATCCTGCCTATGTTGGCGCTAGGCAGCAATTTGTGCGCCAACATAGGGGGAAAGGATAGGAATGTACCATATTTCATAAATAAGGTGCATTCCTGCCCTTTCACATTGGCGTAGGGCAGAGCAGCAAGAAGACTTACGGCGCTGCCCTACGCCAATTCCTCATAAATGAGGCCCTTCGTTTTTAGCCACACCTTTGACCACGCCCCCATGATCATTGACCTTTGCTTTGCTAAACACTGTTTAATATTATTTCCCCACTGCAAAAATGATTTGTTGTACGAATTGGGGGCGTTTATGGTTGTTGATAGTTGTCAATGATGAGGAGTACCAAGTTCTAGAAATATTTGTCAGGATGGGGTCCTTACGCCGAAAAGATTTTAATTGGGGGTCTCGGCATCAAAAAGTTTGAAGACCTCTGCTTTACTGAGACCTCTCCCCATGAAATCTCATCGTTGAGGCCATGGATGGGAGTGGAGAGTCTGAACACCCACTGTTGCTCTTTTCTAAACAGGTCATCGCTGCGGATGTGTGTGTGTGTGTGCCTCAATGATAGTCCAGTGGAGATCATCCGATGTATGACCATTCTCGATAAAGTGGGTACTCATTTTGGTGGTTCGTCTCCTGCATCTCACATTGCTGCGATGTTCAGTGATTATGATTTTCACTGTTCTGGTGGTCATGCCTATGTATTGTTTTTTGCAAGGGCATGTAATCATATACACAGTTTTTGGTGTTGCAGTTAGTGTGTGTGTGTTGTACCCATGGTTTGGAGGTGTCAAGATAAAGTTCCTTGGAAGCCTGTGTGAGAGCACATACACTGCATGATCCGCATGGGCAATGTCCCATCACTGGGGGGAGAACCCAGAGTGTCCGTTGAGTGTCGGGTCTGTGTGTTCTTGGTCTTGTGTGGACAATGATGTCTTTTATATTGCTGGTGCGTTTAAAGGCAAAGCGTGGAGGGCCCAATGTCAGGTGCCCTGTATTCAATTTTGACCAATGTTTTTTTATGACCTTCTTAAGATAGTTGCATTGTGGAGTGAAGGATGTGACACGTCAGGACCTCACTTGTTGGGCACTCATGTTGTTCTAGAAGTGCGTCCCTATGGTTATTCCTTGCTCTTATACAAGCGGTGTTGACTACGCGTGGTGGGTATTGACATGCGATAAGGTTGGTAGCCAGAGTATCTGCTTGGTCTTGAAAGTCGTTAACTGAGCTCCAGTTGCAACGAAGGAGAAGGAATTGATCAAAGGGGAGGTTGACTCTGAGATGTTTAGGGTGGTGGCTGTCATATCTGAGTAGACTGTTACAGTCTGTTGGTTTTCTGTATGTGAATGTGCAAAGTTTACCATCTTTGAGGGTTATCAACAGGTCAAGGAAAGGAATGTGTGTCGCAGAGACGTGTTTGGTGAACCTGAGGTATGGGTTGAGTGTGTTGGCCCATTCATAGAACCTTTCGCAGGTCTGTACCGACCCTTGTCACAGGATCAGTATATCGTCTATGTAATGACGCCAGAGCAAGATGTTGTCGGTGAAAGGGTTTGTCCCACCCCAAAGATGTTGTCCTTCAAAGTCTGCCATGTAGAGGCAAGCAAGACTTGGGGCAAAGGTGCTGCCCATAGATGTGCCCTGTGTCTGGTATTATAGCTGGTCTTTGAACTGGTAAAAGGTCTCTTTGATTGCAATGGTGGCGCATTCCAAGATAAAACTAACTGGAGTGGGTGACGACCATTACTCTAGGAGAAGAGTGTTGTCTATCACCTCTAATGTTGCATCTTAGGGTATATTGGTGTATAATGCCTCGACATCCAGAGAGTCTTGGAGACCAAGAGTTGGAGGAAATGGTCGCAGAATTGCGATAGGGACTCTAGAAGGGAGCCAATCCCTGATACAATGGGTCTACCTGGGGGTAGGCCGTGTGCCTTTATGAATTTTGGGGAGGGTATAGAAATATGGAATCTTCGGGTTCTTGTTGATAAGGAACTCTGATTCCTTCTTGGTGATCCAGCCTTGAGCCAAAGCTGAGTTGACTAGTACAGAGATCTGTTGGCTCAGCATCTCAGTGGGGTCCTGCGTGATAGGTGTGGGGTATGTCAGGTTCCCCAATTGTTGTTGACATTCGGCGGTGTAGTCATGGGTATTCATGATCACTATTGCACCCCCTTTGACAGCTGGTTTGATGGTGATAGTGGTATCATTACCCAGAGTTTGCATGGCTATGTTCTCGGGGTTTGACATATTATGAAAGGTGCGTTTGTTGGGGTAACTCTCAATGTCTCCCAGGACTTCCTGTTCAAACGTTAACACCTCATTTGGTACCATGCCTTCCATAGGGGAGAATGTTGATCTTGGGTGTAGGCCTGAGTCCTCGTTTGTAGTCTGTGGTTTTGCTAGAAAAACGCTTGTAGGCGTATTTTCCAGAAAAATTGGTGTAGTCCATGGGTGGTCCGGAACCTGTCTACTTTAGGCGTAGGCACAAAGCCCAAACCTTTCTGAAGTACAAGCTTCTCGGTGGTCGTAAGAGATCTGTCTGACAGGTTTACTATCAATTTTTCTTCAAGCTCGCTTGGCTCCCCGTCTGGCGGGAGGTTTCTCCCGGGGTTCCTTCATCTGGACCTGATTGGTGTGGGCGCCTCTTCTTTTTCCTCTCCCTCTGCCCCAACCTCTGCCTAAAAAAGGAGGATAGTAGGGTTGAGGGAAAGCCTGTGGAGGTATGTGTCCCTGGGGGTATCCTTGATAAGGGTGCCATCCCATTGGTGCCCCATGGTAAGGAGGTGCTTGGTAGAGGGGCGCGCCGTAGCTCATTAGGGGTGGCGGTCAATGTCCTGTCCTTGACTCATCACCACTACGGCTGCCTGTACTTGAATTGCTACTCCAAGAGGCGTTGCGGCTGCCCGGGTGTTGCTTTCATCAGATGAAGTTTCTCCACCGCCGACGTAGTCTTCACTTAAGTATGGGTAGACCGTTTCTTTGTCAAATTTCTTATATCCTTTTGGAGTTTGGTAATCTTCTGTTTAAGTAGGTACTCCTGCTTTCATTAATCTTGTTGTTAAGTTCAGCCAATTTTGTCTTGTAGGTTGAAATTTGGATCCCTGTTTTTAAAGCATTTTCCGCAATGGTAATCCTTATGGTCAGTGCATCTGCCAGCCTTTCTGCCGTGTTGATGATTAGGATGAGCCAGTCCCTTGTGCATTTCCATGCTATTAGGGACCAGTGTCTCTTAAAAAGGTGATCCTCCCAAAAAATGGGTGGTAGGTTAGTAACTATCAGGAAGTTTGGTGCAATGTTTGCACGTAAGTACTCTGTCATGAGTGTGCCGTGCAGAATGATCTTAATGAGTTAGGGTTTCAACGTCATAAGCGAGGACCAGTCTTCGTGGAGCCCACCTACGGCACTAGTACCATCCATACTGAGGAGTGGGGGGGCTTTTGGTATTTCTGTTATCATGTCATCATCGAAAGATAAGCCCGGATGGTTCTCCATGATAGGGCAGAGAAGAGTGGGTGGAAAGAGGGAACAAGGGGATAGGAAAAGAGCAGACAAAGATGCTGCTACTGGAAAGGGGGTCAAGTCCCACGGCTAAAAAACTGTACTAATTATCAAACAAAGAAGGAGGGACTTGGGTTTTTGAAAGGTCCAGCACATGGGCCCCACCAGTGATGAAAGAGTATAAAGTGTGCTGTTCCTGACTGAGGGACTAGTAGAGGGCGGGGAGTGCTCCTTTTAGGAGCAAGGGCCCTCACACACTCCGAGAGGTGTCATGCTTCATCATCGGGTAGCTCCTCGTAGGGCTGGCGCTGCAATGCCCAATGGGCCCCTCGAGGGGCTCTTTACCGAGGTCTTTTATATTTTGCCGATGTATGTTGGCTTGAATGAGTGGTAAAAAGTGAGTAGAATGGGTGAGAGAAATGTGTGTTAAAATTGGCAAAAGGGATCGAGTTTTAATACTCTGGTCCCTTTGTCAAGGTTAAAAACATGATGCGAGCATAAAATAGATTTAATGATCTATTTAGCTACAAAGGTAGTGCATAGCAAGGTCAACATGTTTCATGCCTTTACAGCCCATAATGGATCATGGCATTTCATCAGGATCGGGAAGACCTAATTCTACTCTTCATAGGGATGGTGAAATAAGAAATGTGTGAACCATGTCCTGTGACAGATATGCAGAAAAATGAGACGTCAACTATATATCTTGTATACTTTACATACACGGGCAACGCCTCTTTGGTTGTAGACCAAGATAAAAGGAAAAAAGGGGTACAAAGATGACATTAAACAAATGTCCATGGTCGTGTGTCGACCTAGTTAGGGTGGGGAACCATTAGTATGTAGATTGCATGGTACACCAGTGAAGTGAGGTGTTCTCAGTCAGGCAGGTGTGGGTGTCATAGAGTTACAGGTATAAGTTGACGCAGACAATATCCATCACGTTGCCTGCATGTTAAAAGTACATACTATACAAATATTTAGTAATGAGTGAAAAACGCATTAGAGACACCAATGGTGAGCCCAGTCTCAATTGTCACTGCTTCGCTAGAGAAAAAGAGAGGTTGCAGCTTGGCAGTTGCTGGTTTCACGGTATTCACAAAGGTGGGAAGGTAAGGGGATGCCTTCCAATGAGTTGTACCCCGTGAAACATATGGGGCAGCAAAGGGATCGCTGGCTGTAATAACCAATCAGACAGACATGCAAGCCTTCAAACGTGTGTGCCTTAAGACGGTGAAGGAGCGGCCGGTAGGAGAAAGGGTCAGAGGGAGTGGGTATGGGGGAGAGGAAGGGAAAGGGGGAAGGGAAAGGGGAAAGGGGGAGGGGATAGAGGGATACTGACTATGAGGAGGTCCTCACTCACGAGGGCAAAGGCCTACCCGTGTCTGTAGTCGGTAGCGGCCCCAATCGGACCGGGCAGCGGGAGCAGTATGCCGCGTATTGTCGCTGCAGAGTCGCAGAAATGGAGAAAAAATGAGGAGGCAAAGTGGGAGAGCCGGGGGTTGGCATGGCTGAGAGTCCGGGTGACTGCCCAAGACTGCCGTGTACTGGTTCTCACAGCGGGGGCTGTGGGGGAAAACACTCACTGTGTCGATGCTCTGGTATGGCTATCGACCTAACAGGGGCCCTGCCGGTGCCAGAGTGACGACCTCGCGGTGGAGGTCCCAGAAGTACTTCCTGGCATGGCAACCGGAAGCTGGTGCGGAGACCCAGTGTGGCCGGGATCCGGCGCCATGATGAAAGGAATAATCCGCATGGGAGCCTGGGAGGACATCGGAGGGGGCGTGGATCATGGCGTAAGAAGGGGGCGTGAGCAGTGAAGGGAGCGCAGCATGACCGAGGGTCGGCACCGTAGCGGACGATGTGATCGGTGTCGGGGCCAGAGAGGACGTGGGAGGGGGTGTTTACTGGGGGAGGAGGGCCAGCATCTTGGTGTGGACCAGGGAGGGAAGATGGGGGAGACTCCGCAGTGTGGTGGACAGGTATCAAAGGGCGCGCACAAGGACGAAGAGGTGGGTAAAGGGGGGGAAAGAAAGGAGGGGGTGAAAAATTTGGGAGGGAGAAGGGATGGAGAGGAAAGAAAGAGTGGGGAGGAGATAAAGGGAGGGAGGGGGAACGAATGCGACACGTGATGGCACTAGGTCAGGAGTGAGGGCCGTGCTCAGCGATACCCAGTAGTGTCAGGGCCCGCAGGTGGACAAGGGGCTTGAATACAAGTGATGCCTATACTGAGACCTCACCCTATGGAATCTCATCGTTGAGGCCATGGATGTGTGTGGAGAGTCTGAACACCCATTGTTTCTCTTTTCGAAACAGGTCAACGCTGTGGATGTGTGTGTGTGCCTCAATGATAGTCCGGTGGAGATCATCCACTGGACTATCATTGAGGCACGCTCACACATCCGCAGCGATAACCTGTTTCGAAAAGAGAAACAATGGGTGTTCAGACTCTCCACACACATCCATGGCCTCAACGATGAGATTCCATAGGGTGAGGACTCAGTATAGGCATCACCTGTTTTCAAGCCCCTTGTCCACCTGCGGGCCCTGATACCACTGGGTATCGCTGAGCACGGCCCTCACTCGGACCTAGTGCCACCATGTGTCGCTTTCCTTCCCCCTCCCCCTTTTTCTCTTTCCCTCCCTCTCTTCCTCTCCTCTCCGTCCCTTCTCCCTCCCCCTCCCAAATTTTTCATCCCCTTCATTTCTTTCCTCTTCCCCCTTGCCCCCCTCTTCGTCCTTGTGCGCGCACATTGATACCTGTCCACCCCTCTGCTGAGCCTCCCCCGTCTTCCCTCCATGGTCTGCACCAAGATGCCAGCCCTCCTCCCCCACCACGCCCCCTCCCACTTCCTCTCTGGCCCGACACCAATCACATAGTCTGCTACGGCGCCGACCCTCGGTCATGCTGGGCCCCCTTCACTGCTCACGCCCCATTCTTTCGCAACGATCCACGCCCCATCCGATGTCCTCCCAGGCCCCCATGCTGATTATTCCTACCATCATAGCGCCGGCTCCCGGCCACTCTGGGTCTCCGCACCAGCTTCCGGTTGCCGTGCCAGGAAGTACTTCTGGGACCTCCACCGCGAGGTTGTCACTCCGGCACCGGCAGGGCCCCTGTTAGGTCGATAGCAATACTTGAGCATCGACACAGTGAGTGTTTTCCTCCACAGCCCCCACTGGGAGAACCAGTACCCGGCAGTCTTGGGCATTCACCCGGACTCTCAGCCATGCCAACCCCCGGTTTTCCTGCCTTGCCTCCTCATTTTTCCTCTATTTCTGCCACTCAGCAGTGACAATATGCCGCGTACTGCTCCCGATGCCCGGTTCAATGGGGGCAGCCACCGACTACAGACACGGGTAAGCCTTTGCCCTCGTGAATCAGGAACTCCTCGTAGTCACTATCCCTATATCCCTTCCCCCTTTTCCATCCCCTTTCCCTCTTCCCTTCCTCTCCTCTAAACCCTCGCCCGACCTTTTCTCCTACCAGCCGCTCCTTCACTGTCTTAAGGCACACACGTTTGAAAGCTTACATGTCTGTCTGATTGGTAATTCAAGCCAGCGATCACTTTGCTGCCCCATATGTTTCACGGGGTGCAAATCATTGGAAGGCATCCTCTTACCTTCCCACCTTTGTGAATACCATGCAACCAGCAACTGCCAATCTGCAACCTCTCTTTTTCTCTAGCGAAGCAGTGACAATTGAGACTGTGCTCACCATTGGTGTCTCTAATGCGTTTTTCACTCATTATTAAATATTTGCGTAGTATGTCCTTTTAACATACAGACAACATGACGGATATTGTCTGTGTCAACTTATACCTGTAACTCTGACACCCACACCTGTCTGACTGAGACCACCTCACTTCACTGGTGTACCATGCAATCTACATACTAATGGTTCCCCACCCTAACTAGGTCGACACACGACTATGGACATTTGTTTAATGTCATCTTTGTACCCCTTTTTTTCCTTTTATCTAGGTCTGCAACCAAAGAGGCGTTGCCCATGTCTATGTAACGTATACAAGATAAATAGATGACGTCTCGTTTTTCTGCATGTCATTCACAGGGCATGGTTCACACATTTCTTATTCCACCATCCCTATGAAGAGTAGAATTAGGTCTTCCCGGTCCTGAAGAAATGCCATGATCCATTATGGGCTGTAATAGGCATGAAACATGTTGACCTTGCTAGGCACTACCTTTGTAGCTAAATAGATCATTAAATCTATTTAATGCTCTCATCACGTTTTTAACTTTGACAAAGGGACCAGAGCCTTAAAACTCTGTTTCATGTCTGGATCCCTTTAGCCAATTTTAACACACATCACTCACCCATTCTACTCACTTTTTACCACTCATTCATGCCAACATACATCGGCAAAAAAGAAAAGACCTCAGTAAAGAGCCACCTTAAGGGGCCCATTTGGCATTGCAGCGCCGGCCCAATGAGGAGCTGCCTGAGGATGAAGCATGACACCTCTCGGGGTGTGTGAAGGCCCTTGCTCCTTAAAAGGAGCACTCTCCGCCATCTACTAGTCCCTCACTCAGGAACAACACACTCTATACTCTTTCGTCACTGGTGGGGCCCGTGTTCTGGACCTTTCAAAAAGCCCCAGTCCCTCCTTATTTGTTTGATAATTAGTACAGTTTTTTAGCCATGGGACTTGACCCCCTTTTAGGAGCAGCAATACTGCCCCTTTCCAGTAGCGGCATCTTTGTCTGCTCTTTTCCTATCCCTGTGTTTCCTCTTTCCACCCACTCTTCGCACCCATATCCTGGAGAGCCATCAGGGCTTACCTTTAGATGATGACATGATAACAGAAATACTAAAAGCCCCCACGCTCCTCAGTATGGATGGTACTAGTGCCGTAGGTGGGCTCCACGAAGACTGTCCTCGCTTAATGTAGTTAAAACGCTAACTCATTAAGATCATTCTGCATGACACTCTCATGACAGAGTTCTTACGTGCAAACATTGCACCAAACGTCCTGATAGTTACTAACCTACCACTCATTTTCTTGGAGGATCCCATTTTTTAGAGAGACTGGTCCCTAATAGCATGGAAATGCACAAGGGACTGGCTCATTTTAATCATCAACACGGCAGAAAGGCTGGCAGATGCACTGACCATAAGCATTACCATCGCGGAAAATGCTTTAAAAACAGTTATCCAAATTTCAACCTACAAGACAATATTGGCTGAACTTAACAACAAGATTAATGAAAGCAGGAGTACCTACTTTAACAAAAGATTACCAAATTCCAAAAGGATATAAAAAAATTGACAAAGTAACGGTCTACCCATACTTGAGGGAAGACTACGTCGGCGGTGGGGAATCTTCATCTGATGAAAGCAACACCCGCGCAGCGGCAACGCCTCTTGGAGTAGCAATTCAAGTACAGGCAGCTGTAGTGGTGATGAGTCAAGGACAGGACAGCGACCGCCACCCCTAATGGGCTACGGCGCACCCCCCTACCAAGCACCTCCTTACCATGGGACACCAATGGGATGGCACCGTTATCAAGGATTCCCCCAGGGACACATGCCTCCACAGGCTTTCCCTCAACCCTACTATTCTCCTTTTTTAGGCAGAGGTTGGGGCAGAGGGAGAGGAGAAAGAAGAGGTGCCCACACCAAGCAGTGGCAGGAACCCCCGGGAGAAACCTCCCGCCAGATGAGGAGCCAAATGAGCTCGCAGAAAAACTGATAGTAAACCTGTCACACTGATCTTACGACCACAGATAAGCTTGTACTTCAGAAAGGTTTGGGCTTTGTGCCTACGCCTAAAGTAGACAGGTTTCGGACCACCCATGAACTACACCGATTTTTCCGGAAAATACACCTACAAGCGTTTTTTCTAGGAAAAACCACAGACTACTAACGAGGACTCAGGCCTACACCCAAGATCCACTTTCACCCCCATGGAAGGTATGGTACCAAATGAGGTGTTAACGTTTGATCAGGCAGTTTTGGGAGACATTGAGAGGTACCCCAACAAACGCATCTTTCATAATGTCAAACCCCGAGACCATAGCCATGCACACTCTGGGTAATGATACCACTATCACCTTCAAGCCCGCTGTCAAAAGGGGTGCAATAGTGATCATGAATACCTATGACTACACCGCCGAATGTCAACGACAATTGGGGAACCTGTCGTACAACACACCTATCACGCCGGACCACACCAAGATGCTGAGCCAACAGATATCTGTACTAGTCAACTCAGCTTTGGCTCCAGGCTGGATCACCAAGAAGGAATCCGAGTTCTTTATCAACAAGAACCCCAAGATTCCATATTTCTATACCCTCCCCAAAATTCATAAAGGCACACGGCCCACCCCCAGGTAGACCCATTGTATCAGGAATTAGCTCCCTTCTAGTGCCCCTATCACAATTCTGCGACCATTTCCTCCAACCCTTGGTCTCCAAGACTCCATTTTTAAAAGATACCACCAACGCCCTCAACCTGCTGGGTACTTTTGACAAAGACTCTCAGATTGACTTGCTCTTCTCTCTGGATGTCAAGGCATTATACACCAATATACCCCAAGATGCAACATTAAAGGAGATAGAGAACACTCTACTCCTAGAGGAATGGTCGTGACCCACTCCAGTTAGTTTTATCTTGGAATGCGCCACCATTGCATTCAAAGAGAACTTTTTTCAGTTCAAAGACCAGCTATATCACCAGACACAGGGCACATCTACGGGCAGCACCTTTGCCCCAAGGCTTGCCTGCCTCTACATGGCAGACTTTGAAGGAGAACATATTTGGGGTGGGACAAACCCTTTCACCGACAACATCTTGCTCTGGCGTTGTTACATAGACGATATACTGATCCTGTGGCAAGGGTCAGTAGAGACCTGCGAAAGGTTCTATGAATGGGTCAACACACTCAACCCATACGTCAGGTTCACCAAACACTTCTCTGCGACACACCTCCCTTTCCTCGACCTGCTGATAACCCTCAAAGATGGTAAACTTCGCACATCCACATACAGAAAACCAACAGACTGTAACAGTCTACTCAGATATGACAGCCACCACCCTAAACATCTCAGAGACAACCTGCCCTTTGGTTCATTCATCCACCTTCGTCGCAACTGTAGCTCAGTTAGCGACTTTCAAGACCAAGCAGATACTCTGGCTACCAACCTTATCGCACGTAAATACCCACCACACGTAGTCAAAACCGCTTGTAAAAGAGCAAGGAATAACCAAAGGGATGCACTTCTAGAACAACATGAGCACCCAATGAGCGAGGTCCTGACATGTCACATCCTTCACTCCACAATCCAACTACCTTAAGAAGGTCATAAAAAAAAAAAAGGTCAATATTGAAAACAGGGCACCTGACATTGGCCCCTCCACGCTTTGCCTTTAAACGCACCAGCAATATAAAAGACATCATTGTCCACACAAGACCAAGAACACACAGGCCCAACACTCAACGGACACTCTGGGGTCTCCCCCCAGTGATGGGACATTGCCCATGCGGATCATGCAGTATATGTGCACTCACACAGGCTTCCAAGGAACTATAGCTTGACACCTCAAAACCATGGGTACAATGCACACACACCAACTGCAACACCAAAAACTGTGTGTATATGATTACATGCCCTTGCAAAAAACAATACATAGGCATGACCACCAGAGCAGTGAAAATCTGAATCACTGAACATCTCAGCAATGTGAGATGCACCACCAAAAGGAGAATCCACTTTATCGAGAACGGTCATACATCGGATGACATACACTGGACTATCATTGAGGCACACACACATATCCGCAGCGATGACCTGCTTCGAAAAGAGCAACAATGGGTGTTCAGACTCTCCACACACATCCATGGCCTCAACGATGAATTTCATGGGGCGAGGTCTCAGTATAGGCATCACCTGTATTCACCCCCATGTCCACCTGCGGGGCCCTGACACCACTGGGTATTGTTGCGCACGACCCTCACTCCTGACCTAGTGCCATCATGTGTCGCTTTCCTTCCCCCCCTTTTCTCTCCTGTCCATCCCTTCTCCCTCCCCCTCCCAAATTTTTCACCCCCTTGCCCCCTTACTTTCTTTCCCTTCCCGCCCCTCTTCGTCCTTGTGCGCACCCATTGATACCTGTCCACCCCTCTGCGGAGTCTCCCCCGACTTCCCTCCTTGATCTGCACAAAGATGCCGGCCCTCCTCCCCCAACAACCCTGCCCCCCACGCCCCCTCCCACGTCCTCTCCCACATCCTCTCTGTCCCCGACACCGATCACATTGTCCGCTATGGGGCCGACCCTCGGTCATGCTGGGCCCCCTTCACTGCTCACGCCCCTTTCTTACGCCACAATCCACGCCCCCTCTGACGTCCTCCCAGGTCCCCGTGCTGATTATTCCTTCCATCATGGCACCAGCTCCCGGCCACACTGGGTCTCCGCATCAGCTTCCGGTTGCCGTGCCAGGAAGTACTTCTGGGACCTCCACCGCGAAGTCGTCGCTCCGGCACCGGCAGGGCCTCTGTTTGGTCGATAGCCATACCCGAGCATAGACACAGTGAGTGTTTTCCTCCACAGCCCCCACTGTGAGAACCAGTACCCGGCAGTCTTGGGCAGTCACCCGGACACTCAGTCATGCCAACCCCCGGCTTTCCCGCCTTGCCTCCTCATTTTTTCTCCTTTTCTGCCACTCAGTAGCGACAATACGCTGCATACTGCTCCTGATGCCCCATCCGATTGGGGCTGCCACTGACTACAGACACTGTTAATCCTTTGCCCTCGTGAGTGAGGACCTCCATGTAGTCAGTATCCCTCTATCCCCCCCTTTCCCCTTTTCCGTCCCCTTTACCTCTTCCCTACCTCTCCTCCATACCCTCTCCCCCTAACCCTTTCTCCTACTGGCCGCTCCTTCACTGTCTTAAGGCACACACGTTTGAAGGCTTGCATGTCTGTCTAATTGGTTAGTACAGCCAGCGATCCCTTTGCTGCCCCATATGTTTCACGGGGTACAACTCATTGGAAGGCCTTCTCTTACCTTCCCACCTTTGTGATTACCATGAAAACAGCAACTGCAAGCTGCAACCTCTCTTTTTCTCTAGCGAAGCAGTGACAATTGAGACTGGGATCACCATTGGTGTCTCTAATGCGTTTTTCACTCATTATTAAATATTTGTATAGTATGTCCTTTCAACATACAGACAGCGTTACAGATATTGTCTGCATCAACTTATACCTGTAACTCTTTGACACCCACACCTCTCTGACTGAGACCACTTCACTTCACTGGTGTACCATGCAATCTACATACTAATGGTTCCCCACCCTAACTAGTTCGACACACGACTATGGTCATTTGTTTAATGTCATCTTTGTACCCCTTTTTTCCCTTTTATCTAGGTCTACAACCAAAGGGACGTTGCCTGTGTCTATGTAAAGTATACAAGATATATAGCTGACGTCTCGTTTTTCCGCATATCATTCACAGGGTATGGTTCACACATTTCTTATTATCCCTGTGAAGAGTAGAATTAGGTCTTCCCGGTCTTGAAGAAATGCCATGATCCATTATGGACTGTAATAGGCATGAAACATGTTGACCTTGCTATGCACTACCTTTGCAGCTAAATAGATCATTAAATCTATTCAATACTCTCATCACGTTTTTAACCTTGACAAAGGGACCAGAGTATTAAAACTCTGTTTCATGTCTGGATCCCTTTAGCCAATTTTAACACACATCCGACTCACCCATTCCACTCACTTTTTACCACACATTCATGCCAACATACAATCACAAAAAAGAAAAGACCTCCGGTAAAGAGCCCTCTCAAGGGCCCATTGGGCATTGCAGCGCCCGCCCAACGAGGAGCTGCCTGTGATGAAGCATGACACCTCTCTGGGTTTGTGAGGGCCCTTGCTCCTAAAAGGAGCACTCCCCACCCTCTACTAGTCCCTCACTCAGGAACAGCACACTCTATACTCGTTCATATCTATAAAGACAGCCTTCCCAACCAGTGTTGCAACAGACAACCCAGTCTTTTCGGGGCTGTGGACGCTGAACTGGCAGGCACCATGCAGGCAAGGTAGGGCACCAATCTTCCAACTTCACCACCCCTCCTAAAATGGCCAACAAAGCAGTTATATTTGCCCTCAGTGGTGCATGTCCTCCCTTTAGGAGGAAGGATCCGGCACTTCCTGCTAGGTTGGTGATCCATCAAATCCAACCGATGGGTCTTGCAAATTAATCAAAAAGGTTATTCCCTACATTTCCTTTCCTCCCCACCAAATCCATTCCACACCAAAATGGATTTCCAGGAAGCATCTGCCCATCCTGCTACTGGACGTGTGCCTGCTACTGTCCAAAGGTGCCACAGAGAGGGTACCGGACTTGGAGAAAGGCGGGTGTTGTTAGTCCCGCTATTTCCTCATCCCAAAAAAGGATAGGGCCCCATCCCTTGAATGCCTTCTCCAGAAGATGCTCATGTTGGCCCAGATTCCACATTTTCTCGACCAATGTGACTGGATGTTGTCCTTACACTTTCAGGATGCATATTTTCATATACCAGTCATGCAGTCCCACTAAGGTGTTAACTGCAGTTCAGTGTGGGCCAGGATCATTTTCAGTTTACTGTGCTTCCTTTCGGCCTTACCAGCACCCCTTGGGTTTTAACTAAAGTCGTGGCAGTGGTTAAAGCTCACTTTTGGAGGGCAGGAGTTGCTGTATTTCTGTGCCTTGACGATTGGCTGCTGAAGGCAGGCTTGCTGCAGTCAGTCTTGGAACACTACCAGGCGGAGCTTTTGACATAGTTGGGTTTCACCATAAATGAGCAGAAGTCCCACTAGATTCCCTCTCAAAGGCTTCAATTGATTGGGGAAATCCTGAATACAGTGAAGTTCAGGGCTTTCCCTCTGCAGCAATGGGTCCAGGACATTTTTGCTATGATCCCAATGTTTCAGCCACGCTCCTGGATTCAGGTGAGAGTGGTTTTGAGGCTGCTCTGTCTCAGCCTCAGGCAGCCTCCTTGTCAACCACCCCAAGTAGCACCTGCGAGCCCTACAGGGGAACTTGAAGTCCCAGTGAGTTCAGCACCATGGCAGCCTCTTGACACCCTCCAGAACTTGGAGGAGGCAGCACAAGATCTGCAGTGGTGGCTGACTGACCACAGTTGGTCCTGTGGCAGGCCACTGTTGCTTCCCCATCCGGAGCTGACAGTGGTGAAGGACGCATCTCTATTGGATTGTAGGTCACCTGGAGATCAGAAGACCTTGGTCCCCAGTGGAGGGCCAGTTCCACATCAATCTTCTCAAGTTGCCATTCATCTGGGCCTGAAGGCCCAAATGCTATCCATCAAAGGGAGGCTAGTGCATGTTCAATCAGGCAACACTACTGCCATGTGTTACTGCAACAAACAGGGCAGAGTAGGGTCTTGGGTCATGTGTCTGAAGGTAGCTGGAGTTCCAGATCATCTACTGGCAGGGTCTCTGAAAGCCAGAGTGGATGAATTGAGCAGGTGGGTCATGAGCGGCGCTAACATTCCAAGATGGGGCAGGATGTCTTCCACCGTTGTGGAGAGCCCCGACTAGATGTTTTCAACACTGTTGATTGTTGATAACATGCAGTTTCAAAAGTTTTGTGCATTGGGGTTTCTACAAGAAAACTCGTTGGGAGATGCATTCCGGCTGGAATAGAACAAGGGAGCCCTATATGCCTTCGCGACAATTTCTCTTCTGCCCTTCTGATCAAGATCAACCAGGCCCAAATCTTCTGGATGGCCCCATTTTGGGCCAGTAGAATGTGGTACCCAGAACTTCTGAACTTGAGAAAAATTAGCATAGACGTACCTCTCCTACATCAAAGCTATCTCATGCTCTCTTTGCTGCTCAGCAGAGCAGTGTCAACTTGATTCGGCAGTGGACAATCGGTCACCCCAATAGAATGAAACAGAAAGCAATGTCCTTTGCAAATGCAACTATACACGTAGTTCTTCTATTTAACAAGTGCAAAATATCTCTAAATAATGCATTGGACAGACTGATCTTCAGTAATCAAACACCAGACATAACTGATTTAAAAGGTGTCAATGGTGGCAAATCCATAATCATTTTGGTAGGGAGCCGAGGCTTATGTAGCCATGTAATTAGCAGAAAAGAACTACTTAAGTGCTTATCATACAATATTCCAGGCGCAGTATAGGTGTATATCAAATAACATTACTCAACATTTTCATTGACTTGATTTTAGCGGCCTGCTGCGTCACCATGCTTCTCTCCTTTTCCGAGCTGCGATAAAGTAGTCTTCGTCAGGGGGCGTGGCTTCGGAGCCAACGGAGATGGCCGCGGATCGGGAGAGCTCCGCGACGGCGTGAAGCGGCGAACATCCTCCAGGCTGCAATTCACACAACTTGGACCGCAAAACGAGCACATATGAAGTTGAACCTCTGCTCCACCGTTTTCAACCTCCATGAATTACCGGGGTGAGCAAGAAATATGTTTATTTGGTTTTCTTCAACGGCCGCGGCTGACGCGTAATTCCGGCCGCCATTTTGTTTTTCTCCCGATTTCTTCGTCTGCCGCCTGACTGCCTCAGACTCTTTTATGCCTCATATTACAATGCGCATGTGGCATTTCCTCAGCGTTTTTTCTACAGTCTTCACGAGGCATTTCTCCCATTGACTTTCACTATCAAGCAGTAATTTCCTCCATGAATGACCGTGGTGGGCAAGAAATATGTTTATTTGGTTTTCTTCAATGGCCGCAGCTGACACGTAATTCCGGCCGCCATTTTGTTTTTCTCCCGATCTCTTCGTTTGTCGCCTGATTGCCTCAGTCACTTTTATGCCTCATATTACAATGCGCATTTGGCATTTCCTCAGCGCTTTTTCTACAGTCTTCACCAGGCATTTCTCCCATTGAACATTATTATGTGCACCACAAACTCTTGGATATAGAATATTTTTACTCTCTTTTCTCCTCAACGCTCTTATTAAATACTGTTGAAAATCATTTCCACAGTTGGACTTTCACTGTCAAGCAGTAATTTCTACAATATCTTTGAGGTGGTCTCTCTCTCATTATATCTCATGGCAAAGCCCCGCTCCAACCGTAGTGGTGTTCAACCTAATAACTTTTCCACCTTGGAGGACCATAATCCTTTCAGTATCTTACAAGAACATACGGAAGACGCAGTTTCTGGTCCTTTGGCTACAAGTGGTTTGACTTCTACCGCACCTCATTCCAACTCCAAACCAGGTTCCAAAATACCCTCCGACTCAAGCTCTATGTCTGGCAAAAGAGTCCAGAAGGACCCACCCTCTCCTACTACTCCTCCCTCTTCAGTCTCCATGGAATTACTTCTTGAAGAAATTCGTGCTCTTAAGCCCTATATGGAAGAAACCAATATCCGTCTCCAGAGTCTTGAAGACAATTGGTCACATACGGAGCAAAGAGTCGAAACTTTAGAAAAACGAGTTGAATCGGTTCAAGCTATCACCGACCAGGTTCCTTTTCTACACAGAGAAATAACTCATCTTAAACAACAGATAGAAAATTTGGAAAATCGCAACAGGCGTAACAATCTACGCATTTATGGTCTTGTTGAAGGACTTGAAGGCTCAGACCCTCTCTCTTTTTTCCAATCCTTTCTTCCAACTCTTCTTGGTTTTCCTGAGTCTCCATCATTGAATATTCAACGGGCGCACCGATTGGGGCAGGGTCCTCGTTCTCCATCTTCTTCAGCTAAACCTAGAGGAGTCATCTTGTACTTTCTGGAATACACCAATCTACTTAAAGTTCTTCATGCCGCTAAACAGAAAAGGAAAATTTCTTGGAATGGTTCTAATCTTTTCTTTGCACAAGACTATGCCAAGGCGACAGCGGATCGTCGGAAAAAATTCCTGGGCATGAGACCTGCTCTTTGTAATCTAAATGCTAAATATGGTTTGTTTCATCCCTGCCTTGTCAAGGTGACTTATAATAACAGAACAACAAACTATGAGGATCCTGCACTTCTTCAACGCTTCCTGGACACCTGCAGAGATGAATCTATGGACATTCCGCGATCAACGTTGAATTGATTGTTTCATTAATGTCTATTGTTGTTTATACTTCTCCTTCTTGAACTACCCCTTTTCGCTATATCGTCATGGCCTTTGTTAATACTTCCTTTTTTCTTCTCTATCAGGAACGGTTTTGTGGTCGCTCGATCTATGTTCCCCTTCACCTGCCTGGATGATGTCCTCCCTGCCGTCCTCGTCCTGGGGTCCTCTGTTCGGCGTGCTGTCTCCCCGATGTGGCTCCACCATACCCACACTTCTTGTTGTTTGTTCGTGGTATGCTTTTTTGTTTCCCTTCTTTATTCTCAATTGTTTGACCTGTATTGTTTATTTTATGTCCTCTATTATGTTCTTCCCTTCTCCTTTTCTTTTTGCTTCATACCTTTCTTCTATTTCATGTTTTTTTATATTTGTCCTACTACTTCCTCTCCCCTTTCCTTTTTACTGAAACATCACTTATTTTTTCACACTTTTATTCTTTCTTTCTCTCGCATTAGTAAATTTAATGGTTTCACTGTTTGCTTATTAACTGTTTGTTAAACTTTTTTGGTTATAGTCAGGGTTACTACATGGAATGTTAAGGGAGTAAGTAACCCTATTAAAAGACAACGGGTATTAACCCACTTAGCCAAACTTCAAACTGATATTGCACTACTTCAAGAATCTCATCTATCTGATGTTGAGGCATCCAAACTGAAAAGATGTTGGGTAGGCAATGTATTTTCATCTCCGGCTTTAGGTAAGAAAAATGGTGTTTTGATTCTTTGTCACAAAAAATTTCAGGTTTCAGTTGTTCATCAGGAATCAGATTCTGAGGGCCGCTGGGTTATTGTTAAACTTATTATTAATCAGATACCATTAGTTCTGTTCAATGTCTACGGGCCAGTTCATGTTGACAAAGTTTTTGGACTCAAATTTCTGATAAACTTCTTTTATTTGATGATGATTATATAATTTTTGGTGGTGACTGTAATCAAATATTTGATCCAGTATTAGACAGACATTCCTCAGTTAAGTTTGTTAAAACTAAGATGCACTCACAATTTACCTCCACCATACGTCGCAAATCCCTAGTGGATATTTGGAGGCTTTGTAATCCAGATCTCCGAGAATACAGTTTTTTCTCCCCTCCACACCAATCACAATCCCGAATTGACTACCTTTTCTTAAGTAAATCCTTATCCCAACAGGTTCTTAACTCCGAAATAGGTTCCATTTTAATATCAGATCATGCCCCAGTTTATGTTGATTTTGATTTGATACCTTTTACCCCGCATGCTGGTAGATGGCGCTTTAATAATACCTTATTAACCGATCCTAACTTCTCTAGCCAATTCAGCTCTTTTGTTTCTGAATTTTTCTCTCTCAACTCAACTCCAGACTCTTCCCCTGTAATGGTGTGGGACTCTTTTAAGGCTGCAGCCCGAGGCTTTATAATAAATTTTGTTTCTCAAAAGAAGAAATCTTTTGAAGCTCAAACTGCCCAATTACTCACTGAGATTAAACAATTGGAATATACTTATTATCATTCAAACACTGAATCCTCTTTAAAAAACCTTATTGATGCGAAATTCACTTTCAACAAAATGTCCACGGAAACGGCTTCCTCCTACCTTTTAAAGAGCAGTTCCCGTTACTATGGAGGCCAAAATAAAATGGGAAAATTATTGGCTAATTACTTGAAGATAAGACGAGAAAGGACTAAAATAGAGTCTCTACGGAGTGCTGCCGGTACTTCAATTTTTAAAGACAGCGATATCTTAAATGAGTTCATTTCCTTTTATAAAAATTTATATACCCCTGAAAAACAACCAACTCCATTGGATCTCTCTTCTTATTTTCAATCTATTGATCCTCCTTCTTCTCATCATATTGACTTTAACCCCTTGGAAACTGATATTACACTAGCAGAAATTACTCATGTAGTTTCGGTATTAAGAAGAGGGAAAGCTCCTGGACCTGATGGGTTCACCATTGAGTTTTATGCGCACTTTGCTAGCCTTCTTCTTCCTCATCTTTTATTTTTATTTAATTCCTTTATCACAGTTGGTTCCTCTAGCGGAACTTTTCAGGAGGCCTTGATATGTTTGATTCCTAAAGATAATAAAGACCCTTCTCTTTGCAAAAATTATCGACCTATTTCCTTAGTCAATACTCGCTCTACGTATAGATCCTATCCTACCTGAACTTATAGGTCCTGAGCAATCGGGTTTTGTAAAAGGTCGACTTTCTTCCGATAATTCTAGAGTCTTTTGCAACATTCTCAGTAAAGCTTCCTCTCTTGACTACCCTATCTGAAAGAGACACGTTAGTGACAGATTCCTTACCTTAGAATATCCCCAGGCGTCAGGCTGGATCCGGAAAGTTTTTGCGTAGCAGTACCCTTGCGCGTCGGTAGGCGGCGTCGTGCGGCTCCGCGTCCGTCGTCGGCGTCGTGATCTCCGGGATGACGTCACGGGCAGTACTTAGACGCGCCCCTGCGCGCTGACGTCAGTTCTTCTTTTTCCGCGCCAGTAAGCGCAGATCCGGGAAGAGCAGTGCCCTAGTCATTTTTTGACTATCTTTTTGGTGATTTTTCACTGTTTTTCTCCACGAGTCTCTCGACTCCGAAAGTGTCGGTAGGGATGCCCGGCTTCAAGCCCTGCGACGTCTGTGGTCGTATGATGTCGATCACAGACCCGCATTTAGAGTGTCTCTACTGTCTCGGCCGTGACCACGACACGAAATCGTGCCCTGACTGCCGGGCCTTGAACCCGAAGGCTTTGCGAGAGCGGTCTCGAAAGCTCCTCGAGGTCCGGCAGTCGGCTCCGCGCCACACCAGGCCCCGGTCACGTGAGAGGTCGAGGGGCCGGTCGCGGAGTCCTCATCGGTCGTCGGGGTCCAAGTCTTCGCACTCCTCCGGTAAGTCGAAGCACAAAAAGTCTAAGAAGCGTCATCGCTCCACGACTTCGCCTCGCCGGTCTCGCGACTCGGCTAAGGCCGGCACCGTCCCCGCGGCTCCGGGAGTGCCTGTGGAGCCGCCCCCGCATTACCCGTCCTTCCCGGGTTCGGGGGCGACTCCGGGCGAGATACAGGAATTCCTGTCGGCCATGGCCCGCCTCTTCGGGCCTCAAGGTCCCCCCGGTGCGCCTTCGGGCCCCGCGGGCCCTGATGGAGTTTCCCCGGCGCCGCCGCCGACTCCGGTCCCGGCGCCGCCTGTCACACCAGCCTCGGTCCCGGCCCCGGCTTTGGCCCCGGCCTCGATCCTGGCTCCGGTGCTGCCGCAACCCCCATCGACGCCGGTTGACCTAACTACGCCTCCGCTGGCGCCGATGTCTCCGGTGCCGTTCACGACGCCGCCCGGGGCTCCGGGTGGCGTCGTTCCCCGGTTCTCTCCGGACCCGGACACGGCGCCGGACCAGCGTCGCTCGACGCCGGCTCCGACGCCGTTGAGACCTTGGGTCCCGCGTGTCCCTCCTTCTCCATATTTTGAACCTGAGGAGGACGAAGAGGACTGGGAGGGGTCGGAAGACCCTCTCACACAGCAGTGTGAGTACGAACAGGACTGGGCTGAGGAACTTGGGGATGCCAGTGGGCTGGACACCTCCCCTGACCCTGGCATGCTGTCTCCTCCTTCCGTGGCAACGGAGGCGGGAGCAAATTTTGCAACGGTGTTGCGTAGAGCAGCTGGGGCCTTACACTCCAATTGCCTACAGTGGCCATCAGGACTAACCTCCTGACGGAAGTGCTTCAGCCGGCGGCTACCTCCTCGGAGCCACTGCTGCCGTTTAATGACGCACTTTCTGACGTTCTTTTGGGCACCTGGTCCAAGCCCGCCACAGGGGCTCCTGTGGATAGGAACGTGGCCCGACGCCATCGCCCCGCTCCGGGCGACCCCCTGTTCCTCTCCCAACACCCCACTCCTGAGAGCTTGGTTGTCCAAGCCTCTGCTTCCCAAACCGCCTTCCCTACCGCTCCTCCGGATAGGGAATCCAAACGCCTGGATCAATTTGGGAAGAAGGTCTTTTCTTCCTCCAGTGCTGGCTTGCGGTCTGTCAACACCGCTTGCCTTTTGGGCAGATATTCCCACTCTCTGTGGGACTCGGTGGCGCAAGCTTTGCCCCAGTGTCCTGAGGAGGTCCAGACTCCGCTTTCCCGCGCCATTGCGGAAGGAAGAGATACGGCTAAATTCACCATTCGATGTGGCCTTGATACCGCCGACTCGCTGGGTAGATCTATTGCAACGACAGTGGCGCTGCGCCATCACGCCTGGCTGAGAACCACTGGTTTCTCGGGTGATGTCCAGAACACTCTTATGGACATGCCCTCTGATGGGGTCGGTCTTTTTGGGAACAAGGCAGACCATGCGCTGGAGCGTTTCAAGGACTCACGGGCCACGGCCAAGTCCCTGGGCCTTTCTGCTGTACGCCCTCCACATCCATCTGCTTTTCGCCCCTTTCGTGGCTACGGAAGGGGCACCCAGTCACGTCCGCTGCCCAGCCACCGGCCCGCGCAGCAAGCGTCTTCGCGTGGCCGAGGACGTGGCTTCCGCCGTGGCGGATCGGGCAACCAGCGTGCGGGTCAGGCCACCAACCCTGCCCCGTCCGCGGCCTCCAAGCCCTCCTAGTCCCTCCTTTCAGGTGCACAGCACGCCAGTAGGGGGCAGGGTCCGCCATCACCTTCACCACTGGCGTGCCATCACCTCGGACAGGTGGGTCTTGGACATTGTCCGAAGGGGCTACTCCCTCCCCTTCGAGACCACCCCCCCAGCCATGCCACCTCCATTCCACCGCATGTCAGGGGATCACTTGGTGCTTCTTCAGAAGGAAGTCATGGCCCTCTTGGCCAAGAGGGCCATCGAGCATGTTCCGACCCCAGAAGTAGGACGTGGTTGCTACTCCCACTACTTTCTGGTGCCCAAAAGGACAAGGAGGACATGCGTCCTATCTTGGACCTCCGGAACGTCAATCGCTTCCTCCGGAAGGAGAAGTTCAAGATGCTCACCTTAGCTCAGGTCTTGACTGCCCTCGACCCTGGAGACTGGATGGTAGCGTTGGACTTGCAGGACGCTTATTTCCACATCCCCGTCCTGCCGGCCCACCGGCGTTACCTGCGGTTCATGGTGGGCCTCGAGCATTTTCAATTCACCGTGCTCCTTTTGGCCTCACAAGTGCCCCTCGGGTGTTCACGAAAGTGATGGCGGTGGTCGCAGCTCATCTGCGCCGGGCAGGGGTTCCAGTCTTCCCCCTACCTCGACGACTGGCTGCTGAAGGCGGGCTCGTCCCAGGCAGTCGTCTCCCACCTCCAGACTACGGCCGAACTCCTGCACTCGCTGGGGTTCTCCATCAATGTGCCGAAGTCGCACCTGATTCCTTCTCCACAGCTCCTTTTCATCGGAGCAGTTCTGGACACGACGCAGTTTCGGGCCTATCCTCCCGAACGGCGAGTCCGGGATATTCAGGCTATGATTCCGATCTTTCAGCCTCAATCCTGGGTTTCGGTACGGATGACCCTGAGGCTGCTGGGCCTCATGGCCTCCTGCATCCTGCTGGTCGATCATGCCAGATGGCATATGCGGGCTCTGCAGTGGGACCTGAAGTTCCAGTGGGCGCAGCACCAGGGCAACCTGTCCGATCACGTCCAGATCTCGGAGGGGACTGCAAAACAGTTGCAGTGGTGGCTCTCGAACCGGCAATGGGTCATGGGCAGATCCCTCTCCCTTCCCCAGCCAGAGCACACAGTCGTGACGGACGCGTCCCTTCTGGGATGGGGCGGTCACATGGGAGAGGCGGAGATCAGAGGCCTCTGGTCTCCGGCGGAGTCCCGGCTCCATATCAACCTTCTGGAGCTCCGGGCGATCCGACTTGCACTCAAGGCATTCCTTCCCTCTGTCAAAGGGAAGGTAGTGCAGGTGTTCACAGACAACACCACCGCCATGTGGTACTGCAACAAACAAGGCGGGGTGGGGTCGTGGACCCTATGTCAGGAGGCTCTGCGCCTCTGGACATGGCTGGAACATCAGGGCATATTCCTGATGGTTCAACACGTGGCAGGTTCCCTGAACGCCAGGGCGGACGAACTCAGCCGCAGGTGCATGATGGATCACGAATGGCGTCTTCACTCGGAAGTGGCGCAAGGACTCTTTCTACAGTGGGGAGAGCCTTGGTTAGATCTATTCGCCACCGACGAGAACGCGCAATGTCATCAGTTCTGCGCGTTGGAATTTCCAAGGCGGCACTCGCTCGGCGACGCTTTTCGTCGCGAGTGGAATTGCGGTCTGTTGTACGCTTTTCCGCCTATACCACTTCTACCCAGAGTGTTGAAGAAGATTCGGCGCGACCGGGCCCAAGTCATCCTTGTGGCTCCGGACTGGGCTCGAAGAGTTTGGTATCCCGAGCTACTCAGTATGAGCGTTGATCCCCCGATCCGTCTGCCTCTTCGGGAGGATCTTCTGTCGCAGCAGCAGGGGACGGTCCTCCACCCGAACCTGTCCAGTCTCCACCTGCTTGCGTGGAGATTGAGCGGCGGCAGTTGATTCCTTTCGACTTGCCTCCCGAAGTTTGTGATGTGATTCTGGCAGCCAGGCGTCCCTCCACTAAGGTGGTATACGCCTGCAGGTGGAACAAGTTTGTGGCATGGTGCACAGCAAAGGCTGTGAATCCCCTCTCTGCCCCTCTTTCTGAGGTTCTTCTGTTCCTTCTTTCTCTGGCCCAACAGGGTTCTGCCCTGGGTACCATCAAGGGCTATCTTTGTGCACTCTCGGCATTCCTCAGGCTCCCTGATCAGCCCTCTCTTTTTAAGTCCCCTGTTGTTAACAGGTTTCTAAAAGGCATTACACACCTCTTCCCTCCTGTTCCGTTTGTCATGCCTCAGTGGGACTTAAACTTGGTTCTTACCTTTTTAATGTGCGCTCCCTTTGAGCCTCTACATAACTGTCCTCTTCGTCTTCTTACTTTGAAGACAGCCTTTCTGGTGGCCATCACCTCCGCTCGGCGGGTGAGTGAGCTCCAGGCTCTATCATGCAAACCTCCCTTTCTGTCTGTCCATCCAGACAAGGTTGTTCTTAGGACGCGTCCGTCCTTCTTGCCAAAGGTGGTTACTGCCTTCCGTATTGGGCAGACCATCACTTTGCCCACCTTCTTTCCGCCTCTGCATCCTTCCAGAGAGGAAGAGAGGCTCCACCGTCTGGACCCAAAACGTGCGCTTTCCTTTTATATCAACCGCACACACCACTTCCGGGTGGATGACCAGCTCTTTGTTGGCTACGTGGGCGCCAAAAAAGGTCGAGCGGTGCACAAGAGAACCATCTCCCGCTGGGTCACCTTGTGTATCAAAGCCTGCTATTCTTTGGCTAAGAAGGAGCCTCCTGTTGGGCTGCGGGCCCATTCCACCAGGGCAACAGCTGCTACCACGGCTTTAGGCTGCGGTGTTCCGCTGCAAGATATATGTCAGGCAGCTACGTGGGCCTCGCTGCACACGTTTACCAAGCATTACTGCCTTGACACCCAGGTCCGGAGGGACGGCTTCTTTGGCCGTTCTGTCCTCCGGGACTTCCTTGTCTGATCTTTGTTCGCAGACCCACCACCGGGGTTGGTATTGCTGGGGTATCTATTCTAAGGTAAGGAATCTGTCACTAACGTGTCTCTTTCAGATGCACAAGTTACTAACTTGTGTAACGATATATCTGTAAGAGACAGTAGTTAGTGACAGATTCCTACCGCCCACCCATCCTCTCCGTTCTGCGAACTGATTTCTAGGGTTAAGGACATCCCTTTCAGGGCCCTAGTATTTTTCAGACACCTATGTCAGCTTCTTGCATGGCTCTGCGTTCCTGGCGCGGAAAGTCGTGTACAGAACTGACGTCAGCGCGCAGGGGCGGCGTCTAAGTACTGCCCGCGACATCATCCCGGCGATCACGACGCCGACGACGGACGCGGAGCTGTACGACGCCGCCTACCGACGCGCAAGGGTACTGCTACGCAAAAACTTTCCGGATCCAGCCTGACGCCTGGGGATATTCTAAGGTAAGGAATCTGTCACTAACTACTGTCTCTTACAGATATATCGTCACACAAGTTAGTAACTTGTGCATTGCAGCTATAGCTTTAGATGCGGAGAAAGCTTTCGACAGGATTGGTTGGGATTTTATGTTCCAAGCTTTAAAATGGATAGGTTTTCCTCCAAAATTAATTTCTTTTATCTCCTTATTATATTCCGGTCCCAAAGCATCTATTTTTGTTAATGGTAAGACTTCGGACTATTTCCCTCTCTTTAGAGGAGTAAGGCAAGGTTGTCTTTTATCGCCTTTGTTATTTATAGAAGCATTAGCACCCTTTTTAACTAAGATCAGACAAGACTCTCAGATTACTGGTTTTCAACTCAATTCTTCCCACGTCAAAATGTCTGTATATGCAGACGATATTCTTTTATATTGTTCTAATCCCGCTACGTCCATCACCTATTTTCTTAGTCAAGTTGATATCTTTTCTCAACTTTCTGGATATCGCCTTAACCCTGATAAATGTGAGATCTTACCTCTCAATGTGTTATGTCTTAAACATTACTTTACACACACTGGTTTTTCTTGGCAACCTTCTAAAATAAAATACTTGGGTCTCTGGTTTTCTTCAGATATTTCAGAAACATTGAAGCTAAATTTCGACCATATCATCACAACTCTTAATACCACTATTATGCGTTGGCATCCTCTTTTTCTCTCTTGGTGGGGACGACTAGACTCGATCAAGATGATGCTTTCTCCTCTGATTCTATACACTCTTTCAATGATTCCTGTACATATTCCTAGATTTTATTTTAAAAGAATTTACTCTCTTTTAACAAAATTTCTATGGAAAGGCAAATCCCCCCGGATAGCTTTATCCTCCTTAAAGAAAGACAAACCTAACAGTGGCCTTAAATTCCCTGATTTCAAATCTTATCATTATGCTTTCTCTTTAAAACAATCTTCCCGCTGGCTTTCTCTCGAACCTTGCACTCATCCCCCTATATGGATTTCTATTGAAAAGTTTTTTGTTTCACCCTTTGATTTTAAGGAAACTCTTGCCTTTACTAAGATTATTTCCTCTTTTCGCTCTCCCGTTATTTCCCATACTCGTAAAATTCTCATCCCTCTCCTACCATCCTCTTATCCTTCTCTTACTTCTCTAGACCAGCAATCCATTTGGCACAATAACCTATTGCGTATAAAGAACAGTACCATCTACTGGAAATCTTGGAGATCCAAGGGATTGTTTTGGATTTCGCAACTTGTAGCCAATGACGTTCCTATCTCTTTCTCTGACCTTCAATCCACATTTTTGCTACCATTGTCCTTTAAATCTCAATATAACCTTTTACTTCCTTCTCTTACTCAATATCTTATTTCTCTTTCATCTGCCCCTAAACCATCCATGACATGTTCGACTCTTTTTCCC
The DNA here is from genome assembly GCA_963921515.1 of Calotriton arnoldi. Classification (NCBI taxonomy): domain Eukaryota; kingdom Metazoa; phylum Chordata; class Amphibia; order Caudata; family Salamandridae; genus Calotriton; species Calotriton arnoldi. The sequence goes on from CAWUFW010001211.1 coordinate 725,986, forward strand.
ATCCTACTTTCTTCCCCCTCTGCTTCCTCTATTTACAAGCACTTCCTTCTTTCCTCTGACAGAGACAAGACTAAGACTGAATTGGCATGGGAAAAGGATTTATCACAGTGCTGGTCGATCCTCATTTGGGATAAATTGTGGTTCAAAATTCACAAAACCTCTAGAGCTGCTAATACTTCTCAAACCCTTTATTTTGTTTATCAGCGACTCTTATTTACTCCTACAACATTAGCTTCCTTCTCTTCGAACACTTCTACTTGTTGGTCTTGCCCTTACACACCTGCTGACTTAAAACACATGCTTTTTGACTGACCCACTATCTCTAATTTTTGGCAACTAGTTTGGAATCAGATTAATAGAATTTTCAGAACTAATATACCTTTTTCCCTCCCTAACATTTTCTTAGGTTCTCTGTCACCTCAATGGCCCCAATCACCTTTTAATTTTAAATTAATAGATTTATTACTAGCAGTAGCCCTACATTTAATAACCTCAAATTGGAAACACGCAGACAAAGTCACCTTTAGAGCCTGGTGGAATGCCGTATGTTTCCATCACAGACTAGATACAAATTACGTTACCCCCATATCTCTATCTATTAAAAGAGACCTTTTGTGGCTCCCTTTGACTACCTACTTAACCTGTGTGGCCTCCTCTATTGTTCAACCTGTCAATACTTCGGATGAAGTCCGGAAACCACCATAATCGCACAATGTTGTCTTTTTCTTTAAATAACAAATTATTATTCTCTCTTATTATGTATTTCATATTATAGTATATTATTTAACCTTAAGTGTTTTTATGCTTACAGTGTACATTTCCACATGCTATTTTTTCTTCTAATGTTAATAAGGCTATGATTCATTTTTTATCCCCTGTTTCTTCCCCCTTTTATTTCTTCCCCTTACTTTACATAGCATGTTTTTATGATAACTATTGTTCTCTGGTTTTTATCTTTCTCTCTATAATATTAATATGTAATTGAGCTATATCATACTTATTGTACATGCTGTTTCGCTTATATTATTTTCTTGCTTAATAAACTCTAACTTAAAAAAAAAAAAATTAGCGTTCGTCAAATAAGTGTGCCAGAAGGAAGATAATGGCAGGTTTTAACAGGCTGCTTATCCTCTTTGATTAAGTAAACATGCACAAACAGAGACCTGTATAACTAGGGAGTTTGAACTGCAGCTGTCTGTACAGTACTTGTTTTGTGTGAGGGAAAATTGCAGTGCTGTTTCTGCCTCCCATGTTGCACACTTTGCGTTTGTGAAGACTGCACTTCTTTAGTTATGCTCTGTGAGTGCGCGCGCATTCATAGCCACTAATGCGCTATACTTGTACGCCTTGTGAACTTGGCTTAGAAACCCATGCTATTCGTTTTCATTGTGTGTAAAGGAAGTGTGCATTGCTGCTTGCCAGTCCTTGCCTTCTGTGTATGTGCGGTGTTTATGGCTGTGACATTTCCTATCAATGCTGGACCCGTTCTGTGCGTGAGGGAAGCATGCACTGCTGCTACGCACTGTGTGTGCATGTGTGTGTTTTTGAGGCAGCAGTGTTGTATGGGTTCTACCTGTTTTAAATGTGAAGGAAGCTTTCGTTCACACTGCCCATGCTGAGCTCTTCCCGTGTATGATGAAACTGTGCGCTACAGCTGCTTAAGGTTTTGAGGCTGCCCGCGGCCCACACAGGGGGCCCCATAGGAGGGCGGCCACCTTAGTGCCACGTTAGGCACACAACCAACTGGTTTAGTGTTTGGACCCTATTGGGTTCCAGCGCGTCCCGCGTCATTTCCGGCACGCCAGTGGGCGTGGAGCCGGGTATATCTACCTCCCCGCCCACCTGGCGATTCTTTTGCGCCGAGACTTCACGCCGTCTGTTTGCCCCCCGGTCGCCCCGTCTCCGCCGGTCGTCGCGCCTCGCTGTCTGAGCTACGGGTTGTTCGGTAAATTCAATCCCGACCCCTTATAGCAGACATCTCCCGCTTCTCACCTCTCACCGTTTCAGGAACCCCTCTCGGAAGCTGGAAGGCTCCTGCTAGGTCCGTAGGTTTGGCCGGTCTCGCTGGGAGCAGACCCAATGTTATCAAGGTTTACTGTCCTCACCCAATATCTGGATCCCGCGCCCTGGAGCCCCCGCTCCCCCTCCCCCTCACCAGGTGATCCCTCGCATGGAGGAAGGCCTGCATTGACCCCCTTGGCCCAAAGTAGATGGACCTTCCTACGTGGTGGCTTCCAGGCCCGACCGTTGCGCCTACTTGGGGGTCCCGTGGGCATTGGTGGCTTTGGGCCTGGTGTGCTGCAATGGCAGCGTTGCCTTGGTCTACGTGCGGGGGTGCGCCTATCCACTCCCGCCCTTATTTAGTCCTTACCAAGCAGCTGGGACCCCACCATTCTCAGTTGCAGTTTCATTTAATCAGAGCTGCACTCCAGAGTTGGTGCGTCTGAGTGAAGATCTTCTTGCATATCGGCGAGGTTGGGCGGGGCAATAATGCTGAAGTCACCAATACTACGCAAGCTCCTCGGTTATGGAACTTGGTGCTTAGCTTTTGAGCACATTGGGCCTGTACTTGTGACTTATCAAGTTAAGTGCCAGGTGTTCCACAGGCAGCTGTTCACGCGCGCAGGGTGTTCGCCGGAGCTTTCGCCTGCTTCACGCTTGGATAGTGGCGGGAATCTCTTCCATTTGCCAGGCCCAGGCACGGTTACAGTTGTTTGCATTATTTGGCGGAGAGGATGTGGTGTCACGGTCAGCGCTGCCGACGTTGGCGCTGGGGCACCAGGTTCGAGTCTCGGCCTCGAATCTTGAGGAGTCTGGGCAAGTCGCCATGTGTATACAAATAGGAATAAACAATGAATTTGTCGCTGTGTAATGCAACTGGTGCTCATGATAATCGTTCCACTACCTTTGGGTCGAGCTCATGCTATATAGAAATACATCAATAAACCAACCACCTTCAAATAACTGCCATTACATCCTAATACAACCCACATCTGTCAATGAGACCTCTAAGATCAGATGACTCCTCCCACATGTACATCCCACCTGGCCAAAATGTCTTTCAATCATTGGCTACCGTTAAGTTATGCACATTTTGATTGGGCACACTTCTGCAAACCCCTTTGATTGGTCGGAAATTAACATATAATTAGATTAAAACAAAGTGCTAGTGTAGGAGACGAGCTGTTTTAATGTGCTCTCATCGTGACTGGGCTAAAAGCAACCTAACCTCTGCGTTTGGGCAAATTGAGGGCAGAACAGCAGGCTTATCATTGCGTTTTAGGTGTAATGCTAGTATCGTTACGGTTGCGGGTTTTACTCTTGCAGGCCTCTAACCATCCCCAAAAGCTGGGCCCGCATAGGGCAGAAAACAGACATGGCCGCAGAATGGTTTTATGTGCGGTTGTGGGGGGCTTTCGAGTTACACTGCCAGGGTTTCACAGCAGCCGCGGCTTAGTATGGTTAGCGGCCTTACTTTGTTAAAGGGAGGTCGCTTAATTAGAGTTTCTTTGATAAAAAGTTGCGTAAAAAGGTAAAATTATTTCTGAAAAGTACATTGCATGACTTTTGTTCTCCATGCCAATTCATGATAACGTTAGAGGAGTTTCATATGTGACCCCAGAGGCCTGAAGGTCAAGCATGGGCCTCCCGGGGCAAGGGGTTATGAGGTCGAGACACATCTGCGGTGGTGTGCATGTGTTAGCTTTATAGTGGATGATTCAGGACACCTGCATCAGGCGCTAGGAGGGGAGCAAGAAGTGCGCAGGCCCTCCCTGCTCGGAAGCTGGAGGCAGGGGCAGGATACCTGGGGCACTTTGCCCGATGTAGGGGGGAGTTGAACATTAACGTTTATATTTGTGTCCCCAGCTTGCGGTACAGTTCCGGGCCATTCGCTAACAGCCACATCGTGAGCGTGCACGAACGGACCAGGTTGCCCTCAGCAGGTACAGGTTGATTTGAGCAGAAACCCGTTGACGCTAGTAGCGGTTTAGGAAGAGGCATCAAGGGTCGGGCAAAGGGACTTGAGTGAAGATAGTAATTAAATAATCTATTGCAGGAGCAGCACATGCCTAGGAGGAGCGAGCCTTGTCTAGGTGGCCGTCTCGCAGGAGAAAGGAATCACAGGGGCTTTGCCAGGTATGCGTACGCAGGCGAGGTAGCGAGTGAACGCCTTTACCTGAATTCCGGTTGGGTGTGCAGGAGGGCGCGGCGAGGGAGAGCTAGCGGGGAGTTATCAACCCGGCTTGACCAAATCAGAGTGATTGCATGTGAAGAGGGAAACAGTTGCTAACGTGTTGTCTTTTCCATCTTTGCATTCAGAGCAACGTCAATCTTTCGGTAGGGCGAATGCCAGCATCAGGTTACGACAAGTTCAGTACACGGAATAAGTAAGTACAGGGAAGCGGGGAGTTGAGAGAGGACGTGGTGAAGACATGGGGCACCGTGGGCCAATCTGTGAATCAGTCGTGCAGGTTTGGGGTTCCTTGTCTTACACGCAGCTTTTTGTCCCCCAGATTGGTCGCTCTGTGGTCCAAGAGCGGCATGGATAGCCAGGGCTTCCCTCCCCCCTCCCCCCCAATTTTCCCAGATGTCCCTGGTGGAGGATTCAATGCCAGGCATGTCACAGGATGCGCAATGGGTGGCTTTTATGCTGATGGCCAAGACCAAGGGTTTGGCGTGGGCGAAGGGAATCTTGAACTCGCACGAGCCGGAAGATTCGTGGGTAGTCGTCGACGTTCCCGTCCTCGAGCAACAGTCGACCATGGACACAGGACCTTCTAGGCTGAAACGGGCACGCAGACCTACCAACAAAGACTTCCCTGCCGGCACCTAGAGGTAGAGCGCAGTCGAACCCTCGAAGTCGCCCCATCGACGTCAACCCCCCCATGCGCCAGGCTGGGGTCAGTGGCCATGAGGGACAGTAGTACAGTTTCAGCAAATACCGATTGTATGGGCAAAATGGGTGAGCTTATGGACACTATGATCAGTTTCATGTCAGAATTTAAATCCAGTATTGCAGGACATGGCCCCCCGCCGTCCCACAGCAGCCCTGTCAGCAGCGGGGAGGGGGGACAAGCAATTGCTAAGGTGTGGGGGGCATTGCCAAGCGAAAGTCAAACATCCAGTGGGGGCAAAGCAGCGGCCATGCCGGCAACTGCCACTGGGGTGGTGAAGCAAATGGGGCCTGAGCTGACGGCGATTGTTACAGCTCCAATAAGTAGCGCGCCAGTGCCCACCATCTCTCCCTCACCTAGTCCCTCCCCTGCTCAGCCAGCGGCAATTGTGGGTACGCCAGCCCCTCCCCTCACAGCGCCCCCGTCACCCGCCCAGGCCCCTGCTACCCCGGCCCCCAGCATGGACTCCCAGATGGTACCGCCGTCTGCAACTGTCCTTCCGCTTATCACAGTTGCCCCCCTGTTGTCTGGTAGGTGCTCCCTAGCATGGCAGGTCCCCCTGGCGGCCAAGGAGGGGATATGGCGTCGGGAGTTTATTGACATCTTCACACTTTTAATGCATGGGCTGGATGGTGTAGACACAAGGAAGATGGGCGGGAAGGAGGACGACAAAAAGGTTCAATTTCAAGTCTGGCCGGAGAAGACAATCGTGAACTGGCTCGAGGCTTTCTCCATACTGTCTGCAGTGAAAATGGAAAAACACCCAGACTTAGGCCCAGGTTTATTCCAATATTCCCAGACCATCCACAACGAGGCTCTCAAGTGGGGAGGCATTGGTTGGTATAACTACGATAGGGAGTTTAGGAAGAAGATGGCCATGTGCTCCCAGATGGGTTGGGACCAGAAGGGAGTTCAACTATGGATGGAACATATGGGTAAGCACACTCCACAGAACAAAGAATACCACTCCAAGTACCAGAGGGGGTACTCAGCAGGAAGGGGTTCTTTTCAGTCTGGGTAGGTGCAACTTCAAACAGCCCTTTCGAGGCGTGCGGGGGGAGCGAGCCAGAGGGGAGGTTTCAAACGCACGTTTTCAGGGACTTGCAGGTTGTTCAACGCAGGATCCTGCTCAAGGGGCAAATCTTGTAAATTTGCACACACTTTCAGCAAGTGCAGCAGCCTGTTACAGCAAACACGAACCAATGTAAATATTTAAGGCAACAATAATAATACAGAACAATAACCATTTGAGTGATCAATAAAAAAAACAACAGAATTAATTAGAAGAAAGAACCAACGAAACTATCTTCAAAAAGTACAAAATATCTTTTATTAGTAATCATTTCAATAATAAGGAAATCCAAAAACAGCAAACACGAACAGCAGCCCCCGGAAAGAACAAGCAGGACAATTGAGAGGGAACAGGACACTCCCCACCCCCTCCCCCTCCCCCTGGCCCCGCAGTGCAGCTTGCCCCTCGTTCTCACTGTCCCACGACCACAAGCGGGCCCCCCCTCCTCACTTGAACAGTGTCACAGCACCCATGTGCGCAGTCAAGGGCCCGTCTCTGGTAGCCCTCGAGCGTCTCATCCCACTGCTCAGCCGGTACCCCAACAGGCAAGACAGGCAGCTGCTGTCGTCAGGATTTATCGAGGGATTTAAGATCCCATATGTCGGCCCCCTGGCAAGTAGAGAGGCAGACAACCTTAGATCTGTGAAAGAGCGTCCAGCAGTGGTGCAAGCCAAGGTTGAGAAAGAATTGGCGTTGGGCAGAGTGGCGGGGCCCTTCCCCCGTCCCCCGATGGACAACTTTGTTGTCTCACCCCTGGGGGTGGTCCCTAAGAAGGATCCGGGGGCATTCAGGCTTATACACCATCTGTCCTACCCAGTAGGGGGCTCAGTGAATCATGGTCTGGAGGAGGGTACCTGCTCTGTGTCATACTGCACCCTGGATGTAGCGGTAGATTTGGTCAGGAGGGCAGGGAAGGGGGCCTGGCTAGCTAAAGCAGATATTGAATCGGCGTTCCGCTTGTTGCCAGTCCACCCGAGCAGCCAACATCTACTAGGTTTCAAACTGGACGGCATGTTTTACTATGACAGATGCATGCCCATGGGTTGCGCAGTCTCCTGTGCAGATTTTGAGGCTTTCAGCTGCTTCTTGCAACGGGAGCTCCAGGTGACTTACGATGTGAAAGGGGTTACCCACTATCTTGATGATTTTCTGTTCATTGGGGAGGAGGGCACACAGAATTGCAGGAAAGCTGATTGTTGATTTTGAAAGGTTAACCAACCATTTAGGGGTCCCACTGGCGCCAGGTAAGACTGAGGGCCCAGCGCAGGTCCTGACTTTCCTAGGAATTGAGCTGGACACTATTGTGGGTGAGTCAAGACTGCCGGCAGACAAGGTGCAGGCGTTCGTCCAGGATATTCGGGAAGCCCTGTCAAAAGAGAAGGCCACTTTGGGGTCCATCCAGAGCCTCTTAGGGAAACTGAACTTTGCAGCAAGGGTGATCCCAGCTGAGAGGGTCTTTGCGAGGAGGTTGGCCAGGGCCATGGCCAAAGTCAGGAAGAAACACCACCTAGTCAGGTTGAGCAAAGGTATGAGGAAAGACCTCAGCATGTGGGCAGAGTTCCTGGTTAACTTCAACGGTTCAGTCATCTGGAGATCCCCCTGGGCCGGCAGTCCCGAGCTATGTCTGTTCACGGACGCAGCAGGCATGGAGGGCTTAGGGGCAATCTTGGGGAGCGATTGGTGCGATGAAAGGTGGCCGAATGCATGGCACAAGAGAAAAATCATGGCCAATGTAACAGTTCTTGAATTGTTTCCAATAGTTGTTGCTTTCCATCTCTGGCCAGAGGCGCTGGCAGCCAGACGAGTCCTTTTCTGGTCAGATAATATGGCAGTGGTCCAGGCTATAAACACGCAAACAGCAAATTGTCCTTTAGTGCTATGCCTGTTGAGGGAACTGGTGCGGGCTTGCTTGTACAACAATGTGGAATGCAGGGCTAGACATATCCAAGGGGTGCAGAATATGGCAGCTGACGCTCTCTCTCGTTTTCAGTGGCGCCTTTTCCGGGAGGCGTGGCCGAGAGCGAGAGAGGAGATGACCCCTTTCCCACCACACCTCTGGTTCCTTCTCAAGTGGAACAACGATTGAGGGAACTAGGCGAGCTTTCTCTAGCACCTGGGACCAGGAAGTGTTACAAAGCTTGCGTTGACATGTTCTGCAAGGTGGCGGGGCCTGGGAGGAGGGGACGGCATCCATGGAGCACAGGGTCCAAACCTTTATAGTGTGGGCTAAGGACCAGGGCAAGAGCCACTCCTGGGTCTCAGGCCACCTGGCGGCAGTGAGTTATTACACTAAGTTGAAGGGCCAGCCTGATCCCACTAAGTCATTCCTTATCAGGGCGGCGCTAAAGGGTTGGGCGAGAGGAGAATCTCGGGCCCCTGACACCAGGTCCCCCATCGATTTAGAACATTACAGGACATGATCAATGTGGTACACAAAGCAACCTCTTCTCCTTTCGAAGCCGCCCTCTTTTCAGCAGCTTTTAGCCTGGCATTTTTTGGGGCACTAAGAATAAGCGAACTAGTGGCAAGGTCCAAGAGGGATAGATCTGGGAATGCACTATGGGATATGGATACAGTGCTCACAGGTGAATCCCTGAGAATCCTAGTTAGGAGATCTAAAACAGACCAGGCAGGTCGGGGGAAGGTGATCTAGTTACATCAACTGGGGGACAAGAGGTACTGCCCGGTGGGCCTGGTCTCAGCTTACTTAGCCATCCGCCCCACTGGGGGAGGTTACTTATTGATCCATGTGGACCGCACGCCCCTTATTAAGTTTCAAGGTGGAACAATTCATGATGTAATGCTTAATACTGTCAGGTAATGCGGTACCTGGCAAGCGCTTTTGCAGCCATTCCTTTAGGATAGGGGCAGCCACTTCAGCATTCAAGGTGGGCATGTCACCGGACCTCATCAGGAAGGTGGGGCGGTGGGAATCCCAGTGTTTCAAGCGTTACATCCGCCCGTAATGCCTGCAATAGCGGAGTGCGCTTTGGGAGCATCAGGTTGACATGGGTGCGGTATGACTTTTGAGAAAACTAAGTGCAATCTTGTGCTGCACCATTTGTAGCGGTGTGCAGTGTACATTTTGAGCCAACTATGTGCAATATGGCGGGGCACCAGGTGCTAATTGGTGTGCAGTGTGGTTTCTGAGCAAACCATGTTCAATTTTGCGTAGTATTTATAGAACTGTGTGCAGTGTTTTTAATAAACGTGTTTTGCAAATCTGCATTTCTTTATTTTGCCAGGATCAAAGGTTTGGGTGATTCGCCATTCTTACATCGCACGAGTGCCGCGATGGGCCGAAAGCAGGAACTGGAGGCATGGGTTTTCTTTCACTTAAATAGTCTGGTTGGGGTTCCCAGGCATGCGTTGGCACAGCTTGCTGAAGAAGCTGCAGCACAGGCTAGCGGGAGGCGAATTCCCCCCCCCCCCCAACATCTTGGTAATACACTTGGGAGACAATGACTTGACGTTCATGGGTAGGAAGGTTCTGCTGCAAGCGATGAAATCCACCATGTGTAAGTTGAGTAACCAATTGAGCGCATGTGAATTATGGTGGTCTGAGATCACTCCACGATTAGTTTGGCATGGGGCCAGGTCTGGAAAGGCCATGGAAATTTTGCGCAGGAGAGTAAACAGCGCCATGTGCAAATTCACTGAACAGAGGGGTTTTGGATTTATCAGACACGGAGATGTTTCGATGTGGATGGGGTTCATTTGTCTAGAGTGGGCATGGACCTGTTTCTGTTGGATCTGGGTGATGCACTAGAAACAGCGGGGTGTAAGTAAGAATGCCAGCCTTGGTGGGGGGCTCGGGGTGTGACGGGTGCCACACCCAGAGCTATGGCGGAGTTACAGGGCGATCCAGAGGCTGAATGGTACATAGGGGTACCCTCTTCAGGAGCACAACAATGGTGCAAATGCCAAACAACCCCAGGAAGTGCTTACGGCAGGACCCTGGAGGAACGACGGCTCCCCGTTAGTCCTGCGGGTGGTTGGAAACCTGAGCAACCGGGGGCTTGCCTGGATACGCTCCGCCCCCTCAAGGGGCGTGAGTAAAAGGGTGGACTGGTGGTCCACATGATGTAAGGGGTAATCCCCCAAAAGGGTGAGCACCGATTGGTTAGGGCCACGGTGCAATTTGGCTCTTCAGGTGGGCAGGGCAGCTTAGGGGTGTCACTGCTGCCTGCCCTTGGATCGCCCGTAAGTTGACCCACCATTTTGGCATATTTCTTATGCAAATAAACCTGCAGCAATGTTTTCTCCAACAAACAATGTGTCTTGTGTGTTCTTTATTAGGAGATTGCTGTGTTTTCGGGTGGGGTGTGTTGCCGATATTGGCACTATGAGGCTGCCCGCGGCCCACACAGGGGGCCCCATAGGAGGGCGGCCACCTTAGTGCCACATTAGGCACACAACCAACTGGTCTAGTGTTTGGACCCAATTGGGGTCCGGCGCGTCCTGCGTCATTTCCGGTGCACCAGTGGGCAGGGAGCTGGGTATATCTACCTCCCCCGCCCACGTGGCAATCCTTTGGCGCCGAGACTTCACGCTGTCTCCCTCCCTACCGCTTACCCGGCGTGTCGGCTGGTAAGGTGGCATGGGTAGGTAGGCTGTTAACTTATTTGTGTTGCAGGCGGAGTTACAGGGTGATCCAGAGGCTGAACGGTACATAGGGGTACCCTCTTCAGGAGCACAACAAAGGTGCAAATGCCAAACAACCCCAGGAAGTCCTTACGGCAGGACCCTGGAGGAACGACGGCACCCCATTAGTCCTGCGGGCGGTTGGAAACCTGAGCAACCGGGGGCTTGCCGGATACTCACGCCCCCTTACGCTCCGCCCCCTCAAGGGGCGTGAGTAAATGGGTGGACTGGTGGTCCACATGATGGAAGTGGTAATCCCCCAAAAGAGTGAGCACTGATTGGTTAGGGCCACGGTGCAATTTGGCTCTTCAGGTGGGTAGGGCAGCTTAGGGGTGTCACTGCTGCCTGCCCTTGGATCGCCCATATGTTGACCCACTATGTTGGCATATTTCTTATGCAAATAAACCTGCAGCGATGTTTTCTCCAACAAACAATGTGTCTTGTGAGTTCTTTATTAGGAGATTGCTGTGTTTGCGGGTGGGGTGTGTTGCCGATATTGGCACTATGGGGTCGATTCCGATTCGGGCCGGAAATTTCCCCGACCGAGCCGGACCCGGAGAGATTTCCGACCGAATCGGACCCGTGCAGTCCGACCGAACGAGTCCGATGCGTCCGTATGTTATCGGACACGAGTCGGTCGGACTCCCATTGAACTCAATGGGAGCCGGTCGTACAACGCGTACGCGGGCTCCCATTGCCTCCAATGGGTGCGAGGCGGACAAGGGCGCCCCTACAGCGAGTACGCCGCGGAGCGCTCGCGGCGTACACGCACAGGTAGGGGGACCCTTGGGTCCCCCCTGTGTGCGCCTCGCACGGGTAGCGCGTACAGGGGGTCCGACACGGACCCCCAAAGTACGGCTCCGACAGCGAGTTCGAGTCGGACGGCGCGAGTCGGTCGGAGCGGTCGAGGTGCGCATCGTACTTACCCGGCCGGAAAACGTCTCCATTGCGCGGTGCGAATCGGGTCCGACCGAGTCGGTCGGAGCGGTACGGTCCGGGTACGAGTCGGTCGGAGCGGTCGGGTCGCCCGGACGAGTCGGTCGGCGAGTCGCATCGTACTCGCTCGGCCGGACCCGCGTGCGGTTCGGTCGGGTAACAGGCTTTCGCATGGCTTTTTTCCCGACCGAATGGTATTGGGTGCGCCTCCGACCGAGATCGGAATCGGCCCCTATGTGTCTAAGCGAATGAGTCCTGCTCTGGTGCTGTTTATTGTGGAACTTGTGTGTGTATGTATATGGGGAGCTTGCATTGTCTAATCTTGGTTGTGGCTATTCTTGTGAAGGAAAGCTGCACTGTTGCTGCCTATACTGTACTTCTGTGCATGAGTGAGGCTGGTACTACTACTAATCTGCTGATCTGGTTCTTATTTTGTGGATGAGGAAAGGTTGATTGCACTGCATTACTGGTAATGTCTGTGTGAGGTATGAATTACCTCTGCCCATGCTGTGCCCAATCTCTTAATGGTTAAGCTGGCATTGTCATTGTCAGTGATGTACATGAGTTTTCAGTGTTTTCACTCAACACCTGTGTGGACCCCTGCATCCACAAAAGAGCCTGCACAGGGTCTCGTGAGCGATTACTTACTCATCTTTTTGGTCTTTCTAGGTCTTTTCTCTGTGCAGTACCTCAATGTGAGGAAGCAAAGTAGAATATGCTTGTCTCTGGGTGCCTCTCTGTAACTGATTTCACTTGTGCATCTGTCTGTCTAACTGGCTGTATACGTGTTCCTGTGTGTGATAATGTGGGTTTACTGGTTGGAAACTGGCAACAGGGCCGGCTCTAGGGCAGTGCGATCGGTGCGACCAGACCGGGCGTTGACTTGGGGTGGGGGCGTCATTTTTGTAAATGTGTATTATCATTTTAAAAGCACCTGCTGCCTCGTTCCTGGCCTCCAGCAACTTTCAGACATCATTTAAAATGTCAAGAGAAGTCAGGTGATTAATCGTCTTCCTGGAAAGAGACAGGAGGTTTGTCTAGTGGACGTTTTGACTCATCCTAAGGTAGTGCAGAGGGTTAAAATGCCTGCTGCTAACAACGTGTACCATGCAGATAACGAAATGCATTTAATGTAAATAGGTAAGTGGGTTACTGCTTCTGTAAGAGAGCTCCTTTTGTTACTTGTTGTTTATAAGTCAAAATCCTAATATAGAACATTGAGCTATTAACTGTCACCCTAGAGCTGCTGCTAACTGCATGCTATATATTAGAGCTATATGTTTTTTTGCCCAGTCTTTCATTATCCTAATCTTGTGAAAAGGGTTTATTTGGGTAGAAAACAATTCTTATTATGAAAGAGAACCCCTAACAATGATGTTATGTTTTAAATTCTGAATTTGTGCCTTTCCTGAATAAGAACTTTAACTATATTGCCTACCAGTATCGATGACATGTCCTTCCTACACTACACCTTGTAGTACTGTCTGATGTAGCATTTCCTATACACTGATTTACACACATATGATTGTCTTTGTGCAATGTGTGTGTGGTGTAAAGTGGTCCGACACCTTGCACTGGTATGAGTGGCGCTATAAAACTAAATGAATCTGAGAGACAGTGGTTATGGAGACTTGAGGGGCACTGTTAAAAGGTGCTAGTGAGGGAATCCGTGGTAGAGGTGGTCATTGGGGGGGCGCCAACAGACATTGTTGCACAGGGCGCCACCAGCGCTAAAGCCGGCCCTGACTGGCAATATGCAGTTACTGGCCCATTGTTTACCAAATTTCCTTGAAGGCATTTATTAACCAATTATCACAAAATATGCATCCTGTTGCATTTTAGAAAATTGCTAATATGTCCATTATTGTGTAAAATTTACACTTGCAAGGTATTTTTCTGGGGGTTTGTGGAAACACACAGTGAGTAATTACTGGAGTAGTACTCACATAATGCACCACATGTGTATCACCCTGGCATTATGGGTTACTGGAACATTTTGGGAAATGGACACACTGAAAGCTAAGCAATGTATGACTTGCCCAGATTTTGTGGAAATTCACAATGCTTGTTTATTGTGGCATCGTGTGAAACAACAATGTGTAGCTGAGGTCTTTCAGCAAACTATGCGTAATTGTCTACTCTTGTGAGACTCGTGTGCTAATATGTTGTGTAATTAGGGTTACTGTGTGCTACTTGATTAGTTATACTCTTATGCCTCTTGGAAATTACAGTATGCTCTGACACTGGATCTCTTGTGTGCGTTGACAATATGTGGCCATTACATGGTGACATCAGGGCTTTGATATGCTGATGGACACAAAGTTCAAACGTTGGGGCTGTTTTGTACTAATATTCAACTGGCTACCGATGGAAAAATAATTATTTTCAACTTCTTGTGCCATGTTTTCATAGCTGTTCTGTTCCCGGATACCCTTGTAAGCTAATCTTTACACCCTAATCCATTTTTTATGTTTAATAAAAAAATATTTTAGAAAGTAATTAAGTATAACAATATTACTCTACAAATACATATATAGAGAGAAGCAGGTATATATAGATATACCGATAACAAAAATAAAACTACAATATGATATAATACATTTGTACAGATTCATCTATCCTCGCAACACGAAGGTTTATAACAGCAAAAATAATTATGCATATGGAACAATAATATATATGTGGAAATGGAAAATAGGATGAAAGAGTAGAAAAGAAAAAGCAGAGGCAATAGAAATTTTAGAGAGATAATGTTATAAAATTTACATTAGAAATTTATATAATTTAGAAAAAGACAATAATTGAGAATTCATAGACTATTATAAAACAAAAATGAATATATGATTAAGGTGCATCATAAACATTGTTTCAATTATTACATACATTATGCCTATTCATTAGCATAGTAGTCAGTGGAAGCCAGAATAGATCTCTTTTGATTTTGTTCTGAATAGAGTAAGTATTACACACATCTGCTCTATGATTTGCACATACACCATTCCACAAAGATATGCAATTTACCTTCGAAGTGTCTTTTCAGCAGGATGTTATTTGCTGAAATGCAATGGCTATAGGTAAATCCATTATATTATAAGGGATAAAATCCTCCTGCCGTATATTATAAGGAAATTGCAAGCCACAGAGGAGTTCCATGACAATATAGAGGAACGAGGCCAAAGGCAGAGTTTTTGTTAAAAGTTGATGGAACTCTGAGGTGACTTGCAATATCCTTATCCTGTATGGCAGGGTGTACTTTATTCCTTATAATACCTGGTCACACCATCACCTTTTTCACAAACTAATGAAATCCTTGGTGCGTAGCACTTTCAAATGAAAGAGAGAATGCTTGCAAACATAAAGAATAGAAATAGAATCGCTAGTGCAAAATTAAACAGATCAAAAAAGCTGTTAGGTATTTGTTGCAAAAAGATATTAGAATCAGTTTAATACAAGTTCGTTTTTTTTTTTTAAATGGTGCAGTCGAAACTTGCAGAAAGATTCTAACTTTTTTTATAACTACCCCAAGAGTGGAAAAATAAACATGTTGCTATAAATATCAAATTTCTTCTAGTCAATGTATCAGCTTGAAAAACAGAGCAGAAGAAAGAAAAGCAATGTTTCGTTTTTCTTTCTTTAAAAATCTGCTTTAATTATGCTTTGTGGCATGAACTGCCTTTCCCCTCAGCTGCTGACTCTGGCAGCAGGCATTGTGACGACAGAACTCAACTGTAATAAGTTATTACAGTTCTGATGTCATTTCTCTATAATCAACGACTGGGTGCATCACAAGTTTTTGATCATAAAGAAATTAGAGACTGTTTTTTATACAGAGATTGCAGAACCCTATGTATTATAAAACTATTACAGTCAGTAGCATTAAGTAACAATAATGAGCTTAAAGTAAATTGAAGAATGCTTATTTTCTTCCACACAACAGACCAAAATAGTTTTAACATGTGTACAATGAAACAACACATGTAATAAATTGCCTTGCTTAGATTTTGACCAGCCTAAAATAATTACCATGAAATAAAAATGGTTTAACTGGGGTGTATATAAAAGTCTGTTATAGTTGAAAAATAAGGTTTGCACTATGTTTGCAGATTTAGATGTTTTACGTAATTTAGTCCATATTTATTCCATACATTAATAGACCAGGGCACTTGAAAATCTGATTCACAATTGCATTCTATTCTACATTTGGAACACTCAGAAGTATTTTGGTGAAATAATTTATAAATGAATGCATACTTAGGGATTGAATCATCTTCAAACTTATAGAAGATATTTGGTGAATAAATATTACTACACATGCATTCCCTCACATATAAAGGAAAAACTGATTATAGTATATGCTTCAAAAGTTGATATTTATGCTGAAAATAATCAGGTTAATCAAAGGACAATTTAAGGTCTTGAAATGGAATTATAGGGACATTGTTAAAAAAAATGGGAAATACATGAAATAACCTTATTGTGCCACTCTTTTCACTAACGTGATCTACTCAGTTGTATCTGTTTATTATACCAAAAAGATGATGTAAGGAAAACATTCTTATTCAAAATTTTGGAAAATAAACATTCACATACAATTTGATTTGTTTTATTTAAAATTGGATCTAATTTAAGTTCGGGCCATTTCAACATAAATAATAATCTTTAAAGTTAAATGAAGAGAGGGGGGATTTATCAATGTTAACCAAATGAGGCCAAGTGTTTGATAGATTTCAATGTAGTAAAGTGTAAGTCTGTCTAATGCAGAAGGAAACTTGATACAACAGAAAATCAAGAAACTGAAACCACCTTCTATGTTTGGCTTCTTTAATTTAGGCAAGCCAAGCCTGGGACATTTTATTCTATAAGAATTTAGATAGAATAGCATCAATGATCTTGAAAATAAATTAGGGATTTTAAATGATAACATAGATAAGATGATTAGAACATGTGGGACATTCATCATCTTATCGAATCTACCCCATCAGGATGGGAAAAATGGAGACCAATGTTCAGATACAGAGTGCAACTTGTTCTTAAGAGAGGAGATATTCAAATGGATAATACCTTGACCATCATTTGCAGACTAGATACCTAGATGCTTTATTTTCTCTGGGATCCATTTAATATTGAAATTAAGCACCATCAACCCTATATTTAATAGAAAACCTATTTTAAGGGGATGTCCTCGGTTCTTCTGTAGTGTTTTTGTGCCCAGAAACTTTAGAATAGAAGTCTCTCTCTTTAATACAGTGGGTAACAGAATGCTTAGAGTTTGCAAAACACAATAGAATATAATCTGCAAACAATCATGCATTTTGGTGAATGCATGCTTTCAAATGCACACTTTTCTGTGCAATATAAAGAAGTACCATTTGAGGAGTGTATCCTACTCCCTTATCTAAATATTTCTTTCATTTGTGTCCTGTTTTGGCCAACTTCTACTCATTTTCTGAAGGAATCCTTGTGAGAAGCCATCAACCCCCAGCAAAAGTGTTTTTAAATCCTATCTAGTGTTGAGCTATGACACTGGCATAGGTGTATGTTAAAATGCACTGCTCAATAATGAGTTCTTCAAAGTACTTTTGGGGACAAAGCTCATGTTTCTCCAAAAGTTATCTTGAAATAATACAATGTTTTGCCATTGCAAAGAGACCAATATGTTTGGGAATTAACACTTTACGACAAATGTTCTCAAAGGTTTGTTGTATAAAAGCCAGAGAACCCCCACAAAGTTTGTAACACAGCAACCACAATACATTTTGACAGACCTTTTCAAAGAGCAAAATTAAAGTCTGACCATTTTGCAACCTCAGGTCCACCATGTTCAATTTGAGCCTTATTATAGAAGTGAAAGTTAACTACCACCATGTGTCTGCTCAAAGGACAATTTAAATTTAGTTTGTTGGGCTTGGCCCAGTTGATAGTAAGCAGATGTCCACTGTCTCACACACACAAGCTATCAGCACTAATTGGCAGATTCACCAATACCATTCAGCTCTGAATCATTGTCTAAACTCAGTGATGGCTCATGTAGGCAGGGGTTTGGATATTCATGCACGTTTCAATCTCACATAAGGAGTAGCCATCTTGTGACATTGTAGCATGTATAGGTTATCACACCAGTAGATCAGATTCTTGAGGCCATTATCAAACTGACCTTAAAACTTACATTGCACTATGTCCGATATGCTTGGACTTGCTCTATTTGAAGTTGGGTATTATAGATCGAGTGTGCGTTAAGAGCAAGGTTTAAGCCAGTAGATAGTAGTGCCTCTGTACAAAATACTGAATGGACAGTGTAGTAAGACTCCAGGCATTGATGTCTGCAATCCAATCAGATCTATAGTTTCAATACATGGCATCTAGAACTGGGACTACTGTGTTCCAAAACACACATCCTGCTGTGGAGTGAATGGTTACATATGGAATCCTGGGAGGATGAAACGTACCTGGCACATTAAGCTGCACTGAAAAACCACTGTCCACGATATTCCCACCTTCAATGATGTCTTTATGCTGAAGCAAATTGTGTGCTCTTTGATGTCTTTTGATTAAGGGAAATTGCTGCAAGTAGTCCCAAAAGAAACGGAAATGAGATGGAAAAATACTTTTAGTTTCTGACTTTTTAACATGCCAGTTAACTTAATGTGTTTCCACGTCAGACTTCGAACTGATCTTAGATGAAACACAGTGATCAATCTTACATTATGAGGAATTTGTGTGAATTCACTAGAGGTTTTCAGAGTGCTCAAGTCGATTTTGGAACAGGATTAAAGGTCTTGGCTGGAGATGCAGTGTTGTGTATACATTTGTTAATGGGTTGTCCTTAAAAGTATATGAGCCGAAAGCATATGACTGTTTAGATGAACAGAGTTGTCCAGATCCTTTTTAAAGTAGGGCACGTCAGAAATATCAATATTATTTATAGCTGGAGCCTTACCTTCATTCTCTGCGGTCACCTCCGTATGATGTTCCACCTTTCTGATGGACCACAGATTCCTTCTAACCACAGATTCCTCACTTTTAGGATACCCCCAGGTGTCAGACTAGTTCCAGAGATATTTCTTATCAGTGCTCCCGCACGGCGGTAGGTGGTGTTGTGTAGCTCCTTGGTGACTCCCTAATGCCCAGGAAGGGATGTAGCTGAGCCACATATAAGTGCCACTATTGGGCGCAGATGTCTGTTCCTTCCTTTTTGCACCTTATGGTGCAGATCCAGAGCTCTGGATCCAACTTGGTCAGTCTTCCAAAGAATTTACATTTTTTGACAGTGTACTATGGATTAAAGCCCCTAACGGAAACTTCAGGCTTCAGGGTGCGCCGAGACTTTAAGAAGTAGATCTTGGTCACTAGCTTGAGGCGTGTCTTTGGTTTGTGATGTATACTTCTAACCACAGACTCCTCACTTTGTGAATATTCCCCAGGCATCAGACTAGAGCTGGAAACTTTGAAGGAGTATTCCTGTGCACTTACAGCGGAGTCATGCGCTCCAGAAGTGACGAGCTGAGCCACATATAAGGGCCACCCATGCACGCTAATGTCAGTTCTTTTCGCGCCTTCAGATGTGGATCCCAATCCTCTCCTTGGTCTGAAGAACACAACTTTCGTCATAATTTACCAATGTGCAAGGGAAAGCATCAACCCCTGAATCAACAGCATCCAACCTTGTAGGAAATTTTGCAAACAGATGCCTGTGACAGAGCTTCATGAAGGGAGTCTTTGGTTGCTAGGTTCAGAACACGACTCCAGGTCCTGTGATGACTGCACTTTGTTGAACCCAAAGGCCATGTGGGACAGTTTGGCCAAACTTTACATCGCCAAACACAACAAGACTCCACGACCGATCAATCAAGGATTTATAGAGTGTGGCAAATCACCAGTTTGGGTCTCAAGGCGCTAGAGTTTGCTACCTCCTTTGTAGTGATCTGTTCATTCGAACAGCCAGGTCTTGAATGCTTTTCTGAATTGCTGGAGCGATGAGGTGGTCCCAAGGTGCAGAGGAAGGTCATTCCAAGCTTTGGCCACCAAGTGTGAGAAGGAGCGTCCTCCGCTGTTGCTTTGTCTGATCCGGTGGGTGTCTGCGAGGAAGAGGGAGGCGGATCGTAGGTGTCTGGTCGGTTGGTGGAAGGTCATGTGTTTGTTGATGTATGCTGGTCCTTCATTGTGTAGGGCTTTGTATGTGTGGGTCAACATCTTGAACTGGCAACTCTTCTGGATTGGGAGCCAGTGTAGCTTGTTGAGGTGGGGCGTGATTTGGGACCGTCTGGGAAGGTCGAGGATGAGTCTTGCGAGTTTTGTATTATCTGTAGTCTCTTAAGGAGGCGTTCAGTAATTCCTCCATAGAGTGTGCTCCCGTAGTCCAACCTGCAGGTGATGAGGGCCTGCATGACGGTCCTTCTGGTGTTGACTGGGAGCCACTTGATGGGACTTGTTGAAGTTGAAAGGAAGATCCCGTTCCTGCTCCGAAGTCGCTCCCACTGCAAATCATCATTGCAGTCGAAGATTTTGGGTAAGTGCAAGAAAAAGCATAATAAGTCAAAATTGGCCACTTCCCTCCAATCTCGGATTGCAGAGAGGGTGTGATTGTGTCATCACCATCGTCACGCACCGGACAACCCAGCCTTCCTTACACAACATCCAACGCCAGAGAGTTTGGTGATAGACATCCATCAGTAAAGTAAATCTTAATGCCTTTCCTACCACGCCACCTGATCGTGAGTCGAAATGCTTAGAGACATTTTGATTTTCTCGTCTATGAGTCTTGCTCTGATGTCAGTAAATACCAACTGTCTTCCTAGCCGCTACTGTCACCCCATTTAGGAGACAGTGGCACAAGTTTTACCAGTTGTTCCGGATGACCTTCGAGCGTCCCTTGATCAAGATATCCTGGATGGTAGCAATGCAGCGAAATTTGGAATACATTCTGGCTTGGACACTACTGACCGCTTGGGCTGAAAAATGCATACCAGTGTGGCACTTCGATATCACTCCTGGATGAGGTCTACGGGCTTCTCTGGGGACATCCAAGCATGTCCCTGATGAACATGTTGTTTGACAGCCCTTGCCTCTTTGGCAAAAAAGCGGACTGTGCCCGTTAAGGAGAGTATGTCCACAGCATGTTTCTTGGGTCTTTCTGCTCCCACCACACAATTCCACCAACAATGTTGCCCTCTTTGTGGCTAGGGCCAGGGTTTTCAGTTTCACCAGTTTCAGACCCTTCAGCAAGCCCAGCAGGCCTTTCAGCCCTTTTGAGGCTGAGGCCGTGGTTCTCAGAGACAATTGCCAGGACAGCAAGGACAACCTGCTGCTCAGTCCCCCACCCTCCAGCATCCGCAGCCACAGAACCGCTTTAATGTGTCCTTGCTTGCACACAAGCAACCTGCCAGAGGCAGGTTCAGATATTCCCTCCAGGGTGGCAGGACATCTCTTCAGAAAAGTAGGTCATCCAAACTGTCCATCGGGGATATGCCCTCCCATTTCTTTCTACCCTGCCATAACTTTCACAATCAGGGGAGATGACAGAGTACCATCTGTTTGTTTTGTGGCATGAAGTGCAGGCCTTTTTGGCCAAAGGGAGAGCGAGTTCTTGTTGTAGAAACAAGGGTGTTACTACTGCTACTTCCTTGTTCCGAACGACAGAGGCCATTGTCCTATTTTGGATCCTTGCCTTTTCAACTCCTTCCTGCCAAAGGATTAATTCAAGATGCTCACACTAACCCAAATCTTGTCTGCCCTGGATCACGGACACTGGATGGTGGCTTTGGACCTTCAGGATGCTTATTTTCGTATCCCTGTCCTGCAGTTCACAGTAGGCAAGGAGCATTTTCAGTTCACAGCGCTCCCCTTTGATCTCACCACTGCCCCTCAAGTGTTCACAAAAGTGTTGGCAGTGGTCACAGCACACCTTTGGAGGTCAGGGTCCAGTCTATCCCTACCTTACGACTGGCTGCCGAAGGCAGGCTCACCCCAGGCAGTCATGAAGCACCTCCAGATGACGGCTGTGAGAAAACGTGGTTTATTATATGGTGTGGTTGTGAGACCTCACTGTGTAATAAACCCACAACCCTGTCTTGGGTCCAGCCAGGCTTATTTGTCAAACCTTAAGTCAACCCTGGGGAGCTGCCGCTTCGAGCAGTCAGGCTTAAAGGAGCAAGTGTCAAACATTAAACAGCACTAAAACAATTGAACAAGAAAGAAACACAAATCTCAAGAAATCCAACACTAATTTATAAAAATAGACTGTATTTTTACAAATTTATAGACACCAATACGGAAAGATTCACCTGAGGGCTCCGGAGATACAAATACTTGAAGAAACAGTAAATCACAACTTTTCACTCAACCGGGAACAAATATTGGCAAATTCTACGAATTTGACACTTAGAAAAGTTTTCAAGAAATCTTACATCCAAGTTAAAATCTGTCACTTTGGTAACTTTGGGGGATCAACTCTGGCATGGAGCAGGTCAGGGGAACCAACCAGGTCCAACAGGACAGTTACCTCAACAAGAAAGCAATCTCCAGTCCAGTTCCAGCATCAATGACAACCTGCCATAGGTTCCAATGGAGTGGTTCTGATGCAAGGGATGCAGGATTCTGTAGTCGATGCTCCGGTAGACGGTTGACCACCCCATAATCCACGAACACGGTGTGTCGACTTTGGCCAGATGGAGTCCAGCACTGAATCAGTTGCCACGGGTCTAATGATGTCCGGCTATGATGAAACCAGTAATTTCCTTCTTTTGGTGATAGCTTGTTCTCTAGGCAACCAACCTGCACTCTGACTCTCCTGGATGCGGCGGACTTGAGTGCAACTGCTAAGCAGTGGGTCTAGGTCTCCAGGCTGCCCTTCGTTGAGGGGCGACGATCCAGTGATCTTGGCTACCACTCACCAAGGAAGACTTCCTCAGCTTTTGTGTCCATGGTACTGCAACAGGAAGTCAGTCAACTGACTCTTGTAGTCACCTCTTCTGTCTGGGGTCTGAGGACGACCTTTCTGCAAGTCAGGCACAGTCTTCTCTTCACTACCCCAAAGAAAAGAAGGTGAAGTCCAATCTTCAGTGCAGCCTCTCTTTGCCTTTTCCCCAGTCAGTAGGGCAGTACTTACGTCCTCTTTCCAGTACAGTCGAAGTCTGGGGCCAGGGGTGCCAGTCTGATGCTTAGACAATGCCCTCATGGGAGGTGGCGGTCACTAGTAAGTCCCTCCTGCCTGATGACAACTACCTATGAAGTATGGCATCTAGCTATCTGAGAATTCTGTGTTCTACCCACCCGCAAGATGGTATCACCCCTCTCTCGACTTGTGGAGATTGGTAGCCCAAAACCAGGGGTGTGGCTACCTCTGGGCTACACGCTACACTCCCATGGAAAAAAACGGTCTCACCAGTGTTTTCCCCTTGCTGTCCCCGACACTCTACTGACTACCTAAACAAAGTAACAGCCCCTCTTAGTGTGTATTTGTCATTTGCCCTTCAAAGGCGGCTTACCCATTGAAGCTCGCCTTTTTGGCTCACATCCTGTGCGAATTTTCCTGCCAGGAGGAGATAACATCTCCTCTCTTGGCAGATCCTTTGTAGGCTTTCCTGGGAATAGTTCACACTTCTCCCCAGGAGACCGGAAGGCTGTCTTGAGGACAGTTGTTTGTGTGCAGCTGCAAACGGGCACTGGAAGACCTTGGGCAACAAAGTGGCAACTTACTAAAGTTGCACTTTGCCGTCTAGTGACTTCATTAAATCAGATTTAATGCACTGGTTCTTTTGATACCTTGAATTACCAACTTTAGTAGTCACGTTCAGAAGTCAGCAGGGCTGAGAGGTCATCCTGTAACTCTGCACTCTCCAGTTGGGCTACTAGCCTTTCAACAGAAAAAAACAATAATTTTGATATTTAGTATCTGAAAGAGACTATTAGTTATGGATTCCTCACCTTAGAATTACCCCCAGGCATCAGACTGGATCGGGAGAATTTTCTTCAGCAGTACCCCTGCGCGTCGGTAGGTGGCGTTGGTCGACTCCGCGTTCGTCGTTGGCGTCGTGGGCGCCGGAATGACATTGCGGTATCTACTTAGACGCCGCCCCAGCGCGCTGACGTCAGTTCTTCGTTTTCCGTGCCAGCCAGGGCAGATCCGGAGAGAACGGTACCTCAAGTCACTTTTTGACTCTCTTTTTGCGACTTTTGTCGACATCTTTTCGAGTCGTCACGACTCCTGGTGCACAGGGATGTCATCTCGGCGGACCACAAGCTGATGTCAGTGACGGACCCCCATCTTGTGTGCCTCTGGTGCCTAGAGCGCGACCACGACCCAAAGTCGTGCTCAGACTGCCAGGCCATGGCCACGAAGTCTTTGCGGGAGCAGTCCCGAAACATTCTGGAGGCCCGGCAGTCGGCTCCGTGCCGTTCAAGGTCCCGGTCGAGCGGGAGGTCGCGGGACCGGTCGGTTAGCCATCATCACCACCACCACCACTCCTCGTCGAAGTCTTCGTCTTCGGGTAAGTCAAAGCACAAAAAGAAGGCAAAAAAGCACCGTCGCTCTTCGCGTTCTCCCTGTCCGTCGGCTGACGCGGGATGCAGATTGTAGTCAAGCTCCACCCGCGATCCTGTTGGGTCGGCTCCGAGTCTCCCTCCCTTTCCGGGAACCGGAGCGACCCTTGCCCAACTTCGTAGTTTTTACGAAGCCCTCCACTCTATTTTTGGGCATCCTGACTCTTCCGGCGCGCCTTCGGGCCCCACGGACTCGGCTGGGGGCTCTAGGCCTTCGATGCCGGCGGCTTCGGCGCCGCAGGGCCCCCAGGGATCCAGGCCTGGATCTGGATCGGCGCCGGTCGACCTTGTGACACCTCCGGCGCCGAATCAATTGGCGACACCTCCACCCCCTCCGACACCGGTTGTGTCGCCAACCAACGGCGACCCCGGCCTCCCCCTCGATGTGGACACGGAGCCAGACCAACGTCGGGACCGGCGCAGACAGGTACTTTTGTACCCCTGTTCTCCCCTGGTGTTCCCTATCGCCCTGAGTGGCTACCTGAGGAGGACTGGGAGGTGTCTGTGGACCCTCTGGCAGATCGGTTGGAAGAACCGGACTGAAGAGAGGAGTTGGGTGAGGCCAGTGGTCTGGACACTTCTCCAGACCTTGGCATGCTTTCTCCCCTACCGTGGCTACGGAGGAGGGTGCATCATATGCAGTGGTGTTGCGTAGGGCAGCTGAGACCTTAAACCTTGAACTTCCTCCGGTGGCGGTTAGGACTAACCTCCTCACCGAGGTGCTTCAACCGGCAGCGGCCTCTTCGGAGCCCCTGCTGCCGTTCAATGAGGCCCTCACGGACATCCTTTTGGGCACTTGGTCCAAGCCCAACACAGGGGCTCCTGTGGATAGGATGATTGCCCGACGCCACCGCCCTGCCCCGGGCTACCCCATTTTCCTCTTCCAACATCCGACCCCTGAGAGCTTGGTGGTCCAAGCCTCGACTTCCAAGGGCGCATTCCCTACCGCACCACCTGATAGGGAATCCAAGAAGCTGGACCATCTTGGGAAGAAAATGTTTTCTTCCTCCAGCTTACGACTGCGGTCGGTGAACACCACATGTCTCTTGGGCCGTTACTCCCATTCTTTGTGGGACATGGTTGCGCAGGTGCTGCCACAGTGCCGGGAGGAGGCCGGGCGGTGCTCTCCCGTGCAGTGGCCGAAGGGAGAGATGCAGCGAAGTTCGCCATACAATGTGGGCTGGACACCGCCGACTCGTTGGGCAGGACGATTTCAACGTCAGTAGCCCTAAGACGCTATGCCTGGCTGAGGTCCACTGGCTTTTCGGGTGATGTCCAAGCTACACTTTTGGACATGCCCTTTGATGGGCGTCGCTTGTTTGGCGACAAAGCAGACAACGCGCTCGAGCACTTTAAGGATTCCAAGGCTACGCCCAGATCCTTGGGCCTCGCTTCCTCCTGTCGCCCCGCGCAGTCTGCTTTTCACCCCTTTGGTGGCTATGGAAGGGGTGCCCCGTGTCAAGGCTGGGCGATCCCATTCAGTATTTCACTCCCCTACTGGCCTAAAGTTTAAAAGGTTGCGTAAATACCCATGGAAAAGGCTTCACCGATTCTCTTCTTAGAGGCTCTTACTGGGTTAGTGCAGACAGAACCATGCTTGTCCGGAGATATTATTCCAAAATGGCGGCCTCCAGTTGTTTTTCCCTCTTGTTGGTGAGTGTTCTAGTATTTCTACTGATTTGAGAAGTGTTTCGGTGATCGCGCTCGCGCGCCTGGCGCTCAGCGCACTTCAACCCTCTTTGCTGAGGAGAGGTAGTGTTCTTTTACCACGCATTTGCTAATCTTGAATTTCGTCAGGGGAGTAGCGTTTTTCAAGCATACCTCCGCCTGTCAACCACCAGGAGCTTATTTTTCAGCATTCAGGTGAGCAGTTTCCGAGTCCCACATTTCTGGTGTTTACGGAGCTCAGCTAAACTACGAATCTTGGCAGAAACTCTGTTTGGGTCATTTTGTTTGGGCAAAGAAGAGAGAATATTGAAGAAGACTAGTAAGTCAAAAAGAAAGTATTATCATCTTGTGACTTTTATTCTTCGCGCATTCCAGCGTTCTTATGAGAGGAACTCTAATTTAAATATTAAAAGGTAAAGACTAATGACCAATTATTCATTGCAACAGAAAAAATTCTGGAAAGTCAATCTAGAGAAAAGCAGCTTGTACGAACAGCTTAATATCTGAATAAATGAACTTCCGTTGTCAACAATAGACTGTAGATATTAATATATATATATATATATATATATATATATATATATATATATTTATACTTACCAACTAAATATTCTGCAGTCAGCTTCTATATGGAAAAGACAAAAGAAAGTACTTAAATACTGAATAAGTTTCAACGTTTACAAGGTAACACAAACAGAAAGGAGAGCAGCTAAGTCACTGAGTAATACAGGTAAAGGAGATACGCTAGCGGGTGGTACATGAGTCTATAGAGATTGGAAAGGAAGGGGGGGGGGCCTGTGTAAAAGTAATAATGGTGTGTTTGTGCTTGCAGGTGCCGTGAAGTCCCTTGCTAGGATTCCAGTGAGGAAGAGGCCCTGCAGTGGAGTCTCTCTTGTTGTCCCCATCCCCTTTCCCCCTCTTTACTGTGAGTGGATTTAATTATTAGCTCGCAGTGGAGTATGGGATTTGGGGAATAGTTCTTCTGCTCCTGTGGAAGGCCTGTTCAGGTGTGTGGTTCTGACAGATTGAAGTGCCATTTACCAAACTTCCACCCGGGCAGAATGGCTGAAGGAATAGATGTTAAGGCCTTAGCAACGGTTTTGGAGGGGTTACAGACACAGTTAAGTGAGACTATGGAAGAAAACAAGAATTTTAGAGATGACGTTAGGAAGTCTAGTCAGGAAGCCAGTTTTCTTCGACAGAGATTTGATGAGTTTGTAGCTGGGTCCAACCCTATGCCCAAGGAACAAAAACCCCAACATTTCTCCCCGTCCCCTTCAGCAGCTGAGTTGACTACACAAGTAATGCATGCAATTTCCCCAACTATTCCACTTGCAGCCCCTGAGAGGTTTAATGGTGACCCCCATAAGGCCCAAATTTTCCTCACGCAATGTTCATTGCATTTCCTATGTAGCCCAATAATTTTTAAAGAAGACCAATTCAAGGTGGCCTTCATATTGTCTTACCCGAGTGGAGATGCTGCAGCCTGGTTGATGCCACTGGTAAATTGCAATGATCCTGTCCACTACAATTTCGAAGAATTTAAGGTTGAATTCCTTCGTATTTTTGATCGAAGAACCATTTCACAGACCACAGATAATGAACTCTTAGATCTGAAACAAGGGAATCGTGAGTTGGTTGCATACCTAGCTCAATTTAACAAGTTGATCGTGGAAACCAACTGGCCTGAAGCAAAGAGAGCGGTAATTTTTTATAGAGGGCTCAAAGATGAATTTAAGGATGGCCTGGCTCAAATCCCGAAAAGACCCACAGATGTTTCTGAATTAATCGATTTGGTACTGCAGATAGATCAATGTCAAAACGAAAGGAAGAGTGAGCGCCGAAAGGAAGTTCTACATTTTCCTCCCCGATTTGACAGGATTAAACCTGAAACAGTGAAACCCAGTGAAACCGCGTCGGGCGAAGAGCCTATGCAGATTGGTTACATGCGAGGTCCATTGACCAAGGAGGAGAGAGAAAAACGAAGAAGTGGGAAGCTGTGTATGTACTGCGGAAATGCTGGGCATTTTGTCAAGGAGTGTCCAAAGAAGCCGAAGAACAACTCTTGGGTAAAAGACAGGCCCCACCAGTAAGAAGAGTTGCTCTGGTGGGTTCGTCTGACAAGACAACTCCTGATACTCAATTAGCCGCAAATACCTTACAATCTTCTACACCTCATTTAATAATTTCCTGCTTGATCAAATTTGGGGCCACCGAAGTGGATGAGGTCTCTGTCATGATAGATTCTGGAGCCACCGGAAATTTTTGCAACATTAAATTTGCTAAGTCGTTAGGTATTCAATTTATAAGAAAGGAAAAGCCAGAACCAGTTCGAGCTGTAGATGGAACCAACCTTTCATCTGGACCCATTACAAACGACACGGAGGAAATAGCCTTGATAGGCCCAGCTCTTCACCGAAGCTTTTTGAGGTTCAGTCTCAATGATGCCCCCCAATTTCAGCTTATCCTGGGGCTGCAGTGGCTGACTGAACACAATCCGAAGATCGATTGGGACAGAAGAACTGTTGAGCTGAATTCGGAATACTGTAAAGAGCATTGCTACAACTCGTGTGCATTGGACCTTCAACCATCACAACCGTCTCCTTTGGCCAAGCAGTCTCGAATGATTTGTGCCTTGGAGAGCTGAGAGATTCCTAGTGAATATCACGACTTGGCGTCTGTGATTGATGAGCAAGAGACCAAGAAATTACCTCTGCATCGGGAATATGATTGTAAGATCAAGTTAGAACCTGGTGCTTCGTTGCCATGCAGCCAAATTTATGCCCTCTCTGAAACGGAGAATTGTCATCTGAAGGAATATTTGGACCAATACTTGGCCAATGGATTCATTAGACCTTCCCAGTCCCCAGTCTCTTCTCCGCTGTTCTTTATTCCTTGGAAGGATGGAAAACATAGGACTTGCATTGATTATCGAGCCTTGAATCTAGTCACCAGGAAGAATCGATACCCCCTGCCATTGATTTCAGAACTTTTGGATCAGGTTAAGGAAGCCCGAATATACACCAAATTGGATTTGAGAGGGGCCTACCATTTGGTTAGGATGGCCGAAGGTGACGAGTGGAAGACTGCGTTCCGAACTCAATTTGGCCTGTTTGAGTACCAGGTCATGCCTTTCGGTCTGTGCAACGCCCCTGCAGCATTTCAGCATTTTGTCGACGACGTTCTCAGACAATTCTTGGATCTCTTCACGGTGGTCTACATTGATGATATTCTCGGCAAACCAGGAGGAACATGTTCGGCATGTGCATGCAATTTTAAAGAAATTGCTTGACCATCAGCTTTATGTTAAGCTGGAGAAGTGTGTTTTCCACACCACTCGAGTAGAATTTTTGGGTTTCATTTTGTCCCCTGAGGGAGTGTTTATGGATAATTCCAAGAAGAGAGATATCAAGGATTGTCCTCCTCCCCAAAATGTAAAAGAAATACAAAGCTTTATTGGATTCGTCAATTTTTACAGGCGCTTTATTCAAAGATTTTCTGAAAATGTTAGCCCTCTTACTCGCTTATTGAAGAAGAAAGAGAAGTCCTTATTGAGCACAGAAACAGAGGGGGCTTTTCAGTTATTGAAGGAAACTTTCACTACAGCCCCGGTCCTGTTGCATCCTAATCTGGAAGAGCCTTTCTTTGTAGAAGCAGACGCATCCAATTGGGCCATTGGAGGTATTTTATCGCAAAGACACAAGAACACTGGTCAACTCCATCCGGTGGCCTATCGGTCCCAAAAATTGACTGCTGCAGAAATAAACTTCCCCATAGCGGACAAGGAACCGATGGGGTAGTAAAGGATGCCTTCCAGGAATGGAGGCATTACCTTTTAGGAGCTAAGCATGAGATCACAGTCTTTACTGACCATAGAAATTTGCAGTTTCTGAAGTCGGCTCGAACGCTCACTCCTAGGCAATTGAGATGGTCACTTTTCTTTGCAGACTATAACTTTGTTCTAACTTAAAAGCCTGGGTCAGCTAATGGAAAGGCAGATGCCTTGTCTCGTCCAAATACAGGCGATCATGAATAAATCTACAAGGAAGGGCGCATTATCCCAGAAGAAAGGATCATTGGAACCATTTTGTATGCAGAATTGGAAGACAAGATCAAGAATTCCCTTTCTGAAGAAGGGATGTTAGATTGGGCCAAAGGAGGTCCGGAAAGAGAAATTAAGAACGGAAAACCTTATATTCAAGGAAACCTTTATGTTACAAGTGAGGAGTTACATAAAGAAGTTGTTCAGCATTGCCACGATAATCCATTGGCTGGTCACAAGGGTGTGAAGAAAACTCTGGAACTGATAAGACGAGAATTTTGGTGGCCAGACTTAGAAGCTCAGGTGAGGCAATATGTGGCATCTTGGGAACAGTGTGTCAAGGGGAAGGTCATCAGGCAGGCTCCACAAGGGTTACTGATGCCTTTGCCCGTGGCTCCTTATCTATGGCATACAGACAGTCTCCATGGATTTTATTGTTGCTCTACCTTCCAGTCAGGGATTTTCCACCAAATGGGTGCTGATTGACCATTTTTCTAAGATGGGTCATTCTGTCCCGCTAAAATCTATTCCCAATTCTGCACAACTGGTCACATTATTTACTCAACACATTAAGTCACATGGGATCCCCAAGGTGGTTATTTCTGATCGGGGTCCACAGTTCATCTCACGCTTTTGGAGGGCCTTCTTGGAAAGATTGGGAGTCGATTCCCGGTTGTCAACCAGTTTCCACCCTGAGACTGACGGACAAACCGAAAGGGTAAATCAGGAACTGGAGCAATACTTGCGACTATATCTGATGGCTCCTGAAGGGGAGTGGCCAAGTTTGATCTGGGCTGCTGAATTTGCCTATAACAATGCAGTACACTCATCCACTGGTTATTCCCCATTCTTTTTGAATTCAGGCAGACATTCAAACATGTTAGTAGGTAAGACAGAGAGTGAAGTACCTGCAGTGGAGGAGGTAGTACGAGATTTGCAAAAGGCCTATCAAGTAGCCACCAATAATCTAGTGAAAGCTAAGATTTCCTACAAGAAACAGGCAGACAAAAAAAGCAGAGGGAATCCAGTTTATGAGCCTGGAGATAAGGTTTGGGTTTCCACTCATAATATGCGCTTAAAAGGGAATCGTTAATTCCAACCTCGATTTGTAGGCCCCTTTCTGGTTGAAAGGATGGTAAACCCAGTTAGTGTTAAGATAAAGCTCCCCACAAGGTTAAGAATACATCCAGTGTTCCATGTATCTTTGATCAAAAGAAATCCACCAAATTTGAGAAAGGTTCTACCACCTGCCCCTCTTCAGTGCCAGTCTGAAGAGGAATTTGAAGTGAAATGAATTATAGATTCTAAGGTAAAGAAAAGAAAGCTATTTTATTTGGTGGATTGGAATGGTTTTGGCCCAGAGGATAGGTCTTGGGAACCCAGTTCTAATGTTCATGTCCCTAGACTGGTTCGAGAGTTTCACAAGTCACACCCCGACAAGCCCATGGAGGGAGGAGGAGGGGCTTTGGTGGGGGGTACTGTCAAGGCTGGGCGATCCCGTTCAATATTTCACTCCCCTACTGGTCTAAAGTTTAAAAGGTTGCGTAAATACCCATGGAAAAGGCTTCACCGATTCTCTTCTTAGAGGCTCTTACTGGGTTAGTGCAGACAGAACCATGCTTGTCCGTAGATGTTATTCCAAAATGGCGGCCGCCAATTGTTTTTCCCTCTTGTTGGTTAGTGTTCTAGTGTTTCTACTGATTTGAGAAGTGTTGCGGTGATCGCGCTCGCGCGCCTGGCGCTCAGCGCACTTCAACCGTCTTTGCTGAGGAGAGAGTGTTCTTTTACCGCGCATTTGCTAATCTTGAATTTCGTCAGGGGAGTAGCGTTTTTCAAGCGTACCTCCACCTGTCAACCACCAGGAGCTTATTTTTCAGCATTCAGTTGAGCAGTTTCCGAGTCCCTCATTTTTGGTATTTACGGAGCTCGGCTGAACTACGAATCTTGGCGGAAACTCTGTTTGGGTCATTTCGTTTGGGCAAAGAAGAGAGAATATTGAAGAAGACTAGTAAGTCAAAAAGAAAGTATTGTCATCTTGTGACTTTTATTCTTCGCGCATTCCAGCGTTCTTATGACAGGAACTCTAATTTGAATATTAAAAGGTAAAGACTAATGACCAATGATTCATTGCAACAGAAAAAATTATGGAAAGTCAATCTAGAGAAAAGCAGCTTGTACGAACAGCTTAATATCTGAATAAATGAACTTCCGCTGTCAACAATAGACTGTAGATATTAATATATATATATATATATATATATATATTTATATATTTATACTTACCAACTAAATATTCTGCAGTCAGCTTCTATATGGAAAAGACAAAAGAAAGAACTTAAATACTGAATAAGTTTCAACATTTACAAGGTAACACAAACAGAAAGGAGAGCAGCTAAGCCACTGAGTAATACAGGTAAAGGAGATACACTAGCGGGTGGTACATGAGTCTATAGAAATTGGAAAGGAAGGGGGGGGCCTGTGTAAAAGTAATAATAGTGTGTTTGTGCTTGCAGGTGCTGTGAAGTCCCTCGCTAGGATTCCAGTGAGGAAGAGGCCCTGCAGTGGAGTCTCTCTTGTTGTCCCCATCCCCTTTCCCCCTCTTTTCTGTGAGTGGATTTAATTATTTGCTCGCAGTGGAGTATGGGATTTGGGGAATAGTTCTTCTGCTCCTGTGGAAGCCCTGTTCAGGTGCGTGGTACTGACACCCCACCACGTTCCGCCCAGAGCCACAGGCCTGCGTAAGCTGACCTGCCTCTGCATGGCAGGGGATGTGGGACCTACCGTCGTGGGTCTGGGGGCCAGCGGGCAGGCCAGTCCACCAGCGCCCCCATTGCAGCAGCCTCCAAGCCCTCCTAGTCCGACCTTTCAGGGCCACCATTCGCCAGTGGGCGGCAGGTTTCGCCATCACCTCCCCGCTGGCTCCACATTACGTCGGACCGGTGGGTTTTGCACATAGTCCGAAGGGGCTACTCCCTCCCCTTCGAGACTACCCCTCCATCCATGCCACCTCAATTCCATCGCATGTCGGAGGATCACTAGGGGTTCCAGTCTTCCCCTATCTCGACGACTGGCTGTTGAAGGCGGGCTCACCCCAGGCTGTTGTCTCCCACCTCCAGACTACGGCCGACCTCCTGCATTCGCTGGGGTTCACCATCAACGTGCCGAAGTCGCACCTAATTCCCTCTCAGAAGCTCCATTTCATCGGAGCGGTTCTGGACACAGCGCAGTTTCGGGCTTATCCTCCTGAGCAGCAAGTCCGGGATATTTGGGCTATGATTCTGATCTTTTAGCCTCTAACCCGGGTTTCGGTCAGAATGACCCTGAGGCTACTTGGCCTCATGGCCTCCTGCATCCTGCTGGTGGACTATGCCAGGTGGCATTTGCGGGCTCTGTAGTGGGACCTGAAGTTCCAGTGGGCACAGCATCAGGGAAATCTTTCCGATTGCGTCCAGATCTCGGAGGGCACTGCACATCAATTGAAGTGGTGGCTAACGAACCAGGATTGAGTCAACGGCAGGTCCCTCTCTCTTCCCCAGCCAGAGTTCACAGGGGTGACAGATGCATCACTTCTGGGGTGGGGTGGCCACATGGGAGGGCCTCCGGTCTCTGGCGGAGTCCGGGCTCCACATCAACCTTCTGGAGATTCGGGCAGTCCGTCTTGCACTGAAGGCATTCCTTCCTTCTGTCAAAGGGAGAGCAGTGCAGGTGTTCACGGACAACACCACCGCAATGTGGTACTGCAACAAACAGGGCGGGGCTGGGGTCGTGGACCCTATGTCAAGAGGCACTTCGTCTTTGAGAGTGGCTGACACATCAGGGTATGTCCCTGGTGGATCAACACCTGGCAGGTTCTCTGAACGCCAGGCCGGACGAACTCAGCCGCTGGTGCATGATGGATCACGAATGGCGTCTTCACTCAGAGGTGGTGCAAGGTCTCTTACAGCAGTGGGGAGAGCCTTGGTTAGATGTATTCGCCACCGAAGAGAACGCGCAATGTCAGCAGTTTTGCACGTTGGAACTATACGCCTTTCCGCCTATACCACTTCTACCCAGAGTGCTGAAGAAGATCAAGCGTGACCGAGCCCAAGTCATGCTTGTGGCCCCGGACTGGGCACGAAGAGTGTGGTATCCTGAGCTCTTGCACTTGGCCATCGATCCTCCGATCAGACTGCGCCTTCGGGAGGATCTTCTGTCGCAGCAGCAGGGGACGGTCCTCCACCCTAACCTGTCCTGCCTCCACCTCCTTGCGTGGAGATTGAGCGGCGACAGTGGACAGCTTTAGACCTTCCTCCCGAAGTCTGTAATGTTATCTTGGCAGCCAGGCATCCCTCCACCAAAACGGTTTACGCCTGTAGATGGAACAAGTTTGTGGCATGGTGCGCAGCAAAGGCTGTGAATCCCCTTTCTGCCCCCCTTTCAGAGGTTCTCCTCTTCATTATTTCTTTGGCCCAGCAGGGCTCTGCTCTGGGCACTAAAAGGCTATCTTTTGGCCATTTCGGCCTTTCTTCGGCTTTCTGACCAGCCTTCTCTTTTCAAGTCCCCTATTGTAAATCGCTTCCTTAAGGGCATTACTCACTTGTTTCCTCCAATTCCTTTCGTAATGCCCCAGTGGAACTTGAACCTGGTTCTGACCTATCTTATGTGCGCTCCTTTCGAGCCGCTACATAACTGTCCTCTCAGACTTCTTACACTTAAAACTGCCTTTTTAGTTGCCATCACCTCTGCTCGCAGGGTGAGTGAGTTTCAGGCTCTTTCTTCCAAACCTCCTTTCCTGGCTGTTTATCGGGACAAAGTTGTCTTTCGCACTAGGCCTTCTTTCCTTCCCAAAGTGGTTACCTCTTTCCACATAGGACAGACCATCACTTTGCCCACCTTCTTCCCGCCCCCGCATCCTTTTAAGGAGGAAGAGATTCTCCACCGTCTGGATCCAAAACGTGCGCTTTCGTTCCATCACACAAAACAATTCTGGGTGGATGACCAGCTCTTTGCTGGCTATGTGGGTGCCAAGAAAGGTCGGGCAGTGCAAAAATGGACCATCTCTCGATGGGTCGATTCCTTAGTGAAAAAGGAACCTCCAGTGGGGTTGCGCGCCCGTTCCACCAGGGCGATGGCAGCCACTACTGCTTTGGGAAGTGGAGTCCCCCTTCATGACATCTGCCAGGCAGCTACGTGGGCTTCATTGCACACGTTTACTAAACACTACTGCCTGGACAGCCAAGTCCGGAGAGACGGCTTTTTTGGCCGTTCAGTTCTCCAGGACTTTCTGGTGTGACCTTATTTTGCAGACCCACCTCTGGGGTTTGTATTGCTGGGGTATCTATTCTAAGGTGAGGAATCCATAACTAATAGTCTCTTTCAGATGAACAAGTTACTTACCTTCGGTAATGATATATCTGTAAGAGACATATATTAGTTATGGATTCCTCACCGCTCCACCCATCCTCCCCGTTTTGCGAACTGACTTCTAAGGTAAGGGACTCCCTTTCAGGGCCCAAGTTTTGTGCACCAATGCTCAGTGTCTTGCATGGCTCTGCGCTTCTGGCGTGGAACGTTGTGTAAAGAACTGACGTCAGCGTGCAGGGGCGGCGTCTAAGTAGATACCGCTACGTCATTCCGGCAACCACGATGGCAACGACGAACGCGGAGTCGACCGACGCCACTTACCGACGCGCAGGGGTACTGCTGAAGAAAAATTCTCCGGATCCTGCCTGGGGGTAATTCTAAGGTGAGGAATACATAACTAATATATGTCTCTTACAGATATATTTTTACCGAAGGTAAGTAACTTGTTCATTAGGAACTTATTAACATGAAGCTACAGGTCAAACCTTTTAATATAATGCACCCTGCCTTTCAGGTATGTTGCTTCCTACTGAATTTCCAGAGGCAAGTCATGCCTACTTTTGGGAAACAATATTGTAAATGGGACATCAAGTGTAAAGTTTGTTAACAGTTGAACCTTTCATGTTGGTTAGTGCAAGATGATTTCCAAGCCTTGAGGGCCATTCTCTCAACCATGGTAATGCGCTCAACATTATTGCAAATGGGTGCAAAAGGTCAAGGATGCAAATGTAATTTTCGTGTTTCTGCTGATCTTATCCCAAGAATCAGGTAGAACCCCTAAATGGTGAGATTAATATAAAGATACAGGCATAGATGGAACACTTGGTAGTACTGTTAAGAGATTTGTATTTTATGAACATCAACCACCAGAGTGTCAAGGTCGGGAAATAGCAATTACAACGCGGTCTTTACCATGCATGCCGTTACAACGCAAGCATTACAACGAATGCGCCTTTACCAGGCATGCCTTTACCGCGCTTATTTTTACCATGACCTGCCTTTACAACGCATGCCATTACCACGAAAAATGTAAGTATTTTGCTATTAAGTGTATTATATATACATATTTATATATTTATTGGTGGTCGCAAGTAGGTAGTTATAGTTAGTACCTAGTTTTCATGGGAAAAGCATTTTTGACTTGCCTACATCTTTGGCACCATTTGATGAATCTTCACAAAATGTTCCCAAAAAAGTGCCTCAGTGATTCTAGTTGTGCATGGAAAGTTTCGGGGCTATCCGTAAAGCGGGGGCCGAAAAAAGTGAGGGTCAAAAAAGTGTGTTTCTCATGTTAATTCATATAGGGATTTTGAACACTACTACAGCCCGAACCGCTGGACGGAATTACACCAGATTTGTCAGAAAGGTAACTCTTAGTCCAGAAAGCTCCCTTTTTGTTATTTGGTGTAATTCCGTTCAGTAGTTTCAAAGTTATTAAAAGAAATCAAATTTGTATATCTAGGGACGTGAACCCTCCCGATCTCGTGCAGAGATCTGATTGGCAGCCAACACTTCAACCAGGAAGTGTTGGCAGCCAACTTGGGACTCTGCCTCAGCCAAGGCCCACAAAATAAACATTAGAAATAAAGAAAAGGGGGCAGGATAGGAATACCCTGACCCCTCTAGATCTGGTGGGCCCCCGGCAGAGTAAAAAAGCATTTAAAAACATTTTTTGGGCACAAAATAGCAAAGGAGTCGCGAATCTGCAGCAAAAATGAAAAAGCGCTTGTTTGCCAGGTCCCGGAGGCATGAGGGTAATTACAAAAAAAAGGAGGGGGCCGCAGAGGGCTCCCCCTCCTAGTGCTCTTTTTAGCCACGGGTATCCCCCTTTATTGGGCTTTTTGAGCCCCGGGAACCACCAACTCCCTGAGGCTTTATTTTTTTTAATGGAGGGGGGC
The DNA here is from genome assembly GCA_963921515.1 of Calotriton arnoldi. Taxonomy (NCBI): domain Eukaryota; kingdom Metazoa; phylum Chordata; class Amphibia; order Caudata; family Salamandridae; genus Calotriton; species Calotriton arnoldi. The sequence goes on from CAWUFW010001211.1 coordinate 763,021, forward strand.
TAAGCGGACCCCCTTCCAGGGGTTGTTTCAACCACCGGGGACCACCACCTCCCTGGGGAAAAAGAAAAAATTATTAAAGGGGGGCCGCATGGACCCCTCAGGCCCTGGGGGACCACTACCTCCCCGGGGACCACCACCACCTCCCCGGGGCTGGCCTGTGCATGGTAAAGAAGGCACGGGCGGCTCCTCTACTAGGTCGGAGGAGCTGCCGCCCACTGCTGTCTGCAGTGCGAGAAGCAGAAACATAAAATGGTAACTACCATTTTATGTTTATGCTTCTCGCACTGCGACAAAGCATAAGTGTTTGGGTGGGCTGGTCTGTTCTAGGGCAGGGGAGGAGTGGCTTGCCCACTGCTGAGAGCTCTGACTGTTTGGTCCGCCCTCTGGGGCCGACTAAACCAGTCATGCGCACTCTGCCTTTTCTGCATGTAGGCTGCATGCAGCCTACATGGAGAAAATGGCCTCTTCAAAGGCGCCTGGCTAGTCGGCGTCCTGACCAATCACAACGCTGCCATTGCAGCATTGTGATTGGCTTAGTGGAGGGGAGAGAGGCTGCCTGCTTCCTGTTCCTGCAGGACAGCAGGAGCAGGCGTCGAGCAGGACTGGCGCCGAGAAAACACGGGACCCGGCCACGAAGGTAAGTTAACTTTTTTTTATTTTATTTTTATTTTATATTAAACCCTCCCCCCGAGTGACCCCCTCCCCCCTGTGAGTCATGCCGGCCGCGACTGAAAGAAGGGGGGGCTGGGAGGCCCCCCTTTTGGAGCCACTAATGGCCCTGGGGACCGCCATCCTACAGGTTCGGCTCCTGATATCTCCCGAGGTGCCTACCCTTGGGAGATAGCTGTTTGCTTATGCTTGGTGGGACCTGTAACGGCTCTCGCCAAGCGAGAGCAAACACTAACTCCACTCCCAGGAAGCGGAAGCTGTCAAACTGCTCTCGTTTGCTGGCAGCAAAGTTTTCATCTGTTTAGAAACAAATTAAACGATTGATCCCGCACACAGGGAGCTGCATTTCCAGCAGCTCCTTGCGTGCGGGAGCAATGCACGCTCCGCCTGTTTGGCCACACCCATTTTCTTTAGTAGTATGTAATGGTCTTCCCGCCTTTTCCCACGTTGATGGACAGCTTAACAAAAGGCCCTCGAGCGCGTTTCCCGCCGATTTTGATGATGCATTATTGACGCAGAGGAATACGAGGACATCTCCACCAAACAAAGAAGCACTTACTTCACTTAGTTAAGGGGAAGTACCCCTGTTTGGTGGAGATTCACCTCTTGTAGTCTCGTCCTCTTTTCTTGAAGAGTATTCATGTTATCTCAGATTGTGAATGAAGACGCTCAAAGAACAATCACATTGCCGAAATTACATACACACCTTTGTGGTCCTTTACGCAGTTATAGTATAGAATATGCACAAGACATTTACCCAACGTGGTAGCACTTACTAATTAACCAAATAAAAGTACTCCAGTTGGGTAGATGTTTTTGGCAAAATTGGGGGCTCTCCTTGGAAAAAATGAGGTTTGATTTCACAGAAATTAAACCTCAACGGGAAGCACTTACAAATGTAAACATAGCAGGTGCCCCCGTTGAAGCTCCACTTCAGTAAAGCACAAACAATCCTAACTTCCTGGGCTTGGCGAAGGAAAAGCAAGTTTGTTTCCTCTTGTATTCCACGTTGAAAAAAGATATTAAATCCTTAATCGAGGTGAATTCATTGTTGATCTATTGGAGCACAATCTGATGTTTGGTGACTGTGAGAAGTGGAGTCTTTCTTTCTTGTCGTCTCCTGATGAGAGCAGAGTCCATGGTTCTCCCTTTTAAATGCCCTAAGTATACAAATGCCCAAAATCCAGAGCACCACTCATACACCCACTCACAGACATATACAGGTACTCACACACCCACTCAGGCCCACACAGGCACTCACAGACCCACACAGGCACTCACACACCCACTCACAGATCCACACAGACACTCACACAGGCACTCTCAGACTCAAACAGCAATTCATAACCCCCTCTCAATGGTGACAAATTACAGTTAAGATTAAAAAGTTAAACCGTAGAAATTTACTGAAAAAAACAAAGGTTGCAGGGATGTTATATTTAGGAAATTGAATTTGAAAAAACCTTAGAAATTCACTGAAAAAAACAAACGTTACATGGATATTCTAGTTAGTCTCAGATTTCACTTGTACAAAACCATTCAAATTTAGCAGTTATAACTACCTGAGCTAACTATAACTTACGCCCCTGCAATGCACTGCTTATGACCTCACTCATGACATGGTCAGTGACATCACTCATGACATCTCAAATGATCCTAATATAACCTCATAAAATGGAAAGCACCGAACAAATAAGTGGTTGGTTTCTTTCATGGGACTCCAGAAGCAGAACCTCCCTTTGTCAACTCCAAATGAATTTTTAAAGTTATATTAAACTCTATTAATGAATTGGCCACATTTCTCTTTGCACATTTTTATTTTTTATTTTATTTTCTACAAAGTACGTGTTTTTTGTTAATGGCTTCTTACTTTAGCTTATTACTGGTTTTAGCCAATTGACTGATGGTTTGTAAACCCGACATTTTGCACGTTGTTCACCTGACTTTATTGTGCACAATGCTCAGTTCCTGGTCCTGCCATTTAAGTTTCTTTCTTATTTTAATACAAGGTTTGGGATCAGTAGTAATCGCCTTCACCAGGAGCTTGTTTGAGATCAAATCAAAAAGTGAGTTTTTGCTTCTAACATGTTTGCTTTCAAAGCTTATTCTTTAGATTTTAGACTTAATCTGTTGGTTCCTACTACATGTTCCAAATTTTTAAAAGTTTTATGATCCATTAAATTATCAGGCACTCCTGGCGAATACCCTTCCTCAGGCTCGTCATTCTGTAAATTGGAGGCAGACCCTGTCTCGGTTTCCTCCACATTCTCAAAATCATACAGGGAGGTTGGTGCTTTCTGTTCTCAAACTAATTTGGAGTTCAACACATAAGTGATAATGTTCACCACTGATAATGGTGTATGTGCTCAAGGGCATGAGTTCTGCATAACTCATTCGATGCAAAGTATTTCATCCAAAAATTTGTGCTTTCAATGTTACCATTTAAGCATGGTTAACGTAGTAGCCCTGTACCACATAAAGTACTCCTTAGAAGCGAAGATGATACCCGCGTAATAACAAAGGTATAGATGGGAAGTCCTGAGATGAAGAGACCCACTATGGAGTGGGGAAGGAAACAATTCCTTTTGTTTTAAATACCCTCACACACCCTAGTGGTGTCATGCTTCATCATCGGGTCACCCTAACGCCTAAAAGTCAGGGTGGGCTCGACCGTATTTTCAGGGAGCTCTTAGGAATAATAAGACCAGGGGGAAAAGAAATTAAAAAACCTCCAACAAATCCCAGTATCCCTTTAATATTGGATTCGTTAGGGTTATTAAAAATATGTAAACAGGGGTCAGACAAGGAGTGTTTATGGTCCTATGACCCTTCAGCCGACATGTTTCAGTCCTACTAGGGCCATGACGGTCCCGGACTTTCTTCAGGGCAACAATATAACCTCCCTGGACAGCGCAAGAGGAAATACCCTACACTGCTGTTTCTTTAAGGGCAGATAGCTGCTCCTTAATTAATTTGAAGATAATTTATCTTCTTGATCCTGTTAACGCTCCATCTGTAAAGACAAACAAAGACAAACAGGGCCAACAACATATATTACTCAACGAGTACATGAAATTACTTCCCAATGGTGATGTGCTGGCCAGGGCACCAGTGTCATTAACTTGGTGTCAACAAACCATCATCTCTTGTAACCACGCGGATCCGTGGTTATTACACACATGTATAGTTTAATTTTTACCACACTCTCATAGGTGGCATAGTATGGTGTAGTGGCGATATTTGTCGCATCCTATTGATTTACACACTCTCGTGTTTGTGGTCTCAAAGTGTATACACCCGTGTCACTCTCACACTACAGCACTAGGCTGCTATCAATCATCGTGTTTTAGTCTTTCACACGCAACATTCAGATTTATACCCTTACCCAGATATGGGCGAGGGAACTCTTCTCCGGGTACCTCGCAGAGTAAGGGGTAGCCCTGTTGTCACACACTGCAAATTGGCAAGCAGTAACGCACCAGAAAGGAAAAGATAAAAACACCAAAGTTTGTGAGCCGAGGAAGATACTCATACTGCATGTATAACAGCGCGCACATACCTGTAATGCCATTCAGTATTCGAATTACTCACGTCATCAAGGGTCCTCCCCCGCTCTCTCACCTACTCGGTGCGGGTCCCACGGGTCTTGGTGTGGAGACGCCATGTATACGGGGTTTAAATACTTCTAATGGGCGCGCCATAATTAATTCAACTGAACTAATTGGAGAGATCACGTGTGTGTGTCTACAGATCAGGCGCCGTCGCGCAGCGTCATATTAGTGAAAGGATGCTGGGAAATGTAGTATATTAACGAGTTTGTTAAAAAAGAGCTGTACTGGATAGACTAGAACACACATCAGTGTGCGCGTCATCCAACAGATGCCGTCGCGGCCCGTGTAAAGTATAAACAGAGTGCCAAATTGTGTAACGAACGAAAGCCCATTCTATAAGCACATCACCATTTAAAGGGCTAGTGTCTGGTGGCCAAAGCTGAAAACAAACGGACTCGATTGTAAAATACTGAACCTATTGGCAACCCAACATTGGTAAAATAAGTTTAGTTCATCAATCCAAATCAGGGCATTCTAGTATCAAAACAAATTGGAAACCTTTATTGAGACACCCAGTATTGCTAATCCTAGTATTAAGGGCTATTGCTGTTAAAGTATCAGTAACTACCGTGCTGTGTTACATCTAGGAGTCAATGCAATGTGGGAATCAATGCAATGTGGGAAGAATGATCAACCAAAGTAAAGAAGGACACACAAGTGTTACCTCCTATATATTTGATTCCACGGAATGGAATCATTAAGGCCGATAACGTGTGTCTTCAAACGGTAAACCCAACGTTGCTCACGTTCCAGTAATCTACTGCTGAGGTTACTTGTGCCACTCACTTTCTCAATGACTGTCCATTGAATATCTGTGTCACTGTGTTTATGTTCAAGATAGTGAGCAGTGAGTTTAGTGGCAGTAATAGCCCTCCTAATCGTGCTTCTATGCTCACCTATTCGTGTTTTTATTTTTCTGCTAGTCATGCCTATATATAGAAGTTGGCATGGACACTTGATGACATATACAACGTTTTCACTGTTACAATTAGTATGTGAGCGTTGTTCCCAAGGTGATGTCATCCCAAGATCGATTTGTTTGGTGTGTTCCGTAAGAGGGCAAGCCACACATGAACCACAGGGATAGTGACCTGAAACTGGTGGCTGGTTAAAAAGTGTAAGCTGATTCAGCGTCTTTTGTTTGTGCATATTAGTATGGACCAGTGTATCTCTTAAACTTTTATTCCTCTTGAAAGAGAACATAGGTTTCTCAAATGTAAGTTTGTTAGATGTTAATACCGGCCATTTTTTATTTATAATCTTTTTGATATTGTTAGACAAAGAGTTATAGGTAGTGACACATATCAACATATCTTTTTGCGGTTTTTCATGGATTTCGAGCAGAGCCTCCCGTGGGGTGTTACGCGATCTTTTATTAGCCCGTTCAATGATTTTATCTGGGTATGCCTTCTGTTGTAGTTTAATAGAAAGGAGGGCTGCTTCCTTCTTATAATCTTGTAAGTTGGTACAGTTTCTACGGACCCGGAGAAATTGACCAACTGGTAAGTTCTCCCTGAGTGCACGAGGATGTGCACTATCAAAGTGCAACAGACTATTCCTGTCTGTAGGTTTGGTATATAATGAACTAATAAGGGTACCGCCACTAGCGATCAAGTTCACATCTAGAAAAGAAACTGTACCACTATTCGTGGTCATGGTGAAGTGTAAATGTGGATTAAGTTGATTAATCCAGACGAGGAAGTTATTCAAATCAGAATTTTCTCCCTTCCAGATGACCAAGATGTCATCGATATATCTGAACCACTTACAGATGTTATTGGAGTAAGGGTTATTGGGCCATATGTGTTGATCTTCAAAATGGCCCATATAGAGACACGCTATGCTCGGCGCAAAGGTGCTGCCCATGGAAGTGCCATGTATTTGCAGATACATCTGATCTTCAAAGCAGAAGAAATTTTCCAAAAGGGCTATGCGCATGAGAGAAATGACCCAGTTCACAGGTGCTTCCCATTGCCATTCTCCCTGTCTTAACAATGCCTCTATCACTCGAATACTCTCTTCTTGTGGAATGCTGGTATACAGCGCTTCCACGTCTAGACAGACCATAGTGTTTACACTTGAGTCATAATCAATGTTTGTCAACAGATTAAGTAGATGTTTAGTGTCTTGCACATATGACTTGATACGTGTCACAAGAGGTCGTAGAAACCAGTCAGTATATTTGGACAATGGTTCAAGAAGGGACCCTACTCCCGACACGATCGGTCTTCCGGGAGGAGGATTCTTACCTTTATGAATTTTCGGTATGGTATAGAACAGGGGCACTCTGGGATCATCTGTAATTAGAAATTCATGTTCTTTTTTTGTGATCCACTTGCGGTCCTCTGCATCAATGGTCAAAGATCTTATTGTTTTCTTTAGACGTACTGTGGGGTCTCTATTGATTTTTTTGTAGTACTTGACATCAGCCAGGAGACTCATACAAGCTGTTCTATATGCATTGGTGCTTTGAATAACCGTTGCTCCACCCTTATCAGCTGGTTTTATTACAATGTCTGATCTAGTACTCAGAGATTTTAATGCACACCTCTCTTTATTGCTCAAATTATTGAACGTGCCAACCTTTGTTTGTAGTTGTTCCACTTCTTTAGTGACACTTTCCTCAAACGCCAAGACTTCAGGAGGCATCAGAGATGCTGGTGGATAGAACTTTGACTTAGGACGTAGTGCCGTATGGTTGTCGTCATTTTCCGGTTTGTCTCTATCCTTGAAAAATGCTTTAATACGAATTTTACGAAAAAATTCGCTTAATTCACAGCGTAATTGGAATTTATCCAAAAAGGCTGTGGGGACGAATCCCAAACCTTTGTTGAGCACTGCTAGTTCTATGGTGTTTAATGTGATCTCAGTTAAATTAACAACTAATCCCTTGTTCCACTCGTGCTCGGTTGTTGGCCTCTGGTCTGGCTGCGGGTATTCACGGGTATCCTCTCGTCTTCCCACTGGACCCTTCTGTTGTTGCCTTTCCTCCCGCGTCTCCCTCTTCTTCCACCCTGTCCTAAAAAACGATTAGGAAAATAATTCGGTTGGAAGTAAGGTCCGCTTTGATATTGGGGTGGTCCCTGAAAAGGTTGAGGGCCGAAGGGGCCAGGCCAAGGATATATTTGTGGCGGTACAAAGCCTTGATTGAAATTCGCTCTTCGGGATCGTCTTGATCTATTCCTCCAATTTTTGCTTGATCCGTCACTGGACCAATCATCTTGTTCATTGTCTGAGGCACTAGATTCACCCTGGTATGAGGACCCTGAGTCTGAATTTTCTTGACCCTTGTAATCCTCCTTGATGTAGGGGTATATTTTCTCATGGGAAAATTTCTTAAGGTCCTTCTGTAATTTGTTGATTTTGCTCAACATCAGATATTCTTTGTGTTCACCAATGTCTTTATTCACTTCTTCAAGTTTTTTCTTGAATAACGTGATTTTAATTTCAGTCATCAAAGCGTCTTCACTGATTTTTATTTTAATCTGTATTGCTTCTGAAATGCGTTTGGCTGTATTAATGATAAGGATCAGCCAATCTCGTGAACATCGCCACGCGATCAGCGACCACTCCTTCCTAAACAGTGGATCATCCAGAAAGATCCTCGGGGCATTAGCAACTAGGAGGCCAGTGGGGGCTGCATTACCCCTCAAATATTCCGTCATGATGGCTCCATGTAATAGGACCTTCATTTGGGTACGTTTTAATTCCTTAAGTTCGTCCCAATTCTGGGCTTGATATAGATTTTGGTTTAAATTAGTATCCGGTAGCAGCGATGGACCAGCCAGAATGGCTGTTGCTATCTCATCCGAATATCCCAGACCTAAAGCTTCGGCCATTATGATCGATATCTACAAAAGTGTGTGGGCTTAAAAACACGTGTGAAAAGAACTAATAAATGATTGATTGTGATAAACAGAGAGAGAGAATAAAAAGAGAGTAAAAATAGGATGATACCGTCTGATCACACAATATGTGATCACAACAATATGTTTATTGGATATTATCCATTATAAGCCCCACAGCTATACGCTGCTCAATACTCTATCACACTGCCGACAGAAATGGGAAAGAACCCTCTCCCAATGTCGTGAGGGCCGAGAGGAAATCTCATAAGGGAGTACACCCTCCCGTATTTAACACTGTACCACATAAAGTACTCCTTAGAAGCGAAGATGATACCCGCGTAATAACAAAGGTATAGATGGGAAGTCCTGAGATGAAGAGACCCACTATGGAGTGGGGAAGGAAACAATTCCTTTTGTTTTAAATACCCTCACACACCCTAGTGGTGTCATGCTTCATCATCGGGTCACCCTAACGCCTAAAAGTCAGGGTGGGCTCGACCGTATTTTCAGGGAGCTCTTAGGAATAATAAGACCAGGGGGGAAAAGAAATTAAAAAACCTCCAACAAATCCCAGTATCCCTTTAATATTGGATTCGTTAGGGTTATTAAAAATATGTAAACAGGGGTCAGACAAGGAGTGTTTATGGTCCTATGACCCTTCAGCCGACATGTTTCAGTCCTACTAGGGCCATGACGGTCCCGGACTTTCTTCAGGGCAACAATATAACCTCCCTGGACAGCGCAAGAGGAAATACCCTACACTGCTGTTTCTTTAAGGGCAGATAGCTGCTCCTTAATTAATTTGAAGATAATTTATCTTCTTGATCCTGTTAACGCTCCATCTGTAAAGACAAACAAAGACAAACAGGGCCAACAACATATATTACTCAACGAGTACATGAAATTACTTCCCAATAGTGATGTGCTGGCCAGGGCACCAGTGTCATTAACTTGGTGTCAACAAACCATCATCTCTTGTAACCACGCGGATCCGTGGTTATTACACACATGTATAGTTTAATTTTTACCACACTCTCATAGGTGGCATAGTATGGTGTAGTGGCGATATTTGTCGCATCCTATTGATTTACACACTCTCGTGTTTGTGGTCTCAAAGTGTATACACCCGTGTCACTCTCACACTACAGCACTAGGCTGCTATCAATCATCGTGTTTTAGTCTTTCACACGCAACATTCAGATTTATACCCTTACCCAGATATGGGCGAGGGAACTCTTCTCCGGGTACCTCGCAGAGTAAGGGGTAGCCCTGTTGTCACACACTGCAAATTGGCAAGCAGTAACGCACCAGAAAGGAAAAGATAAAAACACCAAAGTTTGTGAGCCGAGGAAGATACTCATACTGCATGTATAACAGCGCGCACATACCTGTAATGCCATTCAGTATTCGAATTACTCACGTCATCAAGGGTCCTCCCCCGCTCTCTCACCTACTCGGTGCGGGTCCCACGGGTCTTGGTGTGGAGACGCCATGTATACGGGGTTTAAATACTTCTAATGGGCGCGCCATAATTAATTCAACTGAACTAATTGGAGAGATCACGTGTGTGTGTCTACAGATCAGGCGCCGTCGCGCAGCGTCATATTAGTGAAAGGATGCTGGGAAATGTAGTATATTAACGAGTTTGTTAAAAAAGAGCTGTACTGGATAGACTAGAACACACATCAGTGTGCGCGTCATCCAACAGATGCCGTCGCGGCCCGTGTAAAGTATAAACAGAGTGCCAAATTGTGTAACGAACGAAAGCCCATTCTATAAGCACATCACCATTTAAAGGGCTAGTGTCTGGTGGCCAAAGCTGAAAACAAACGGACTCGATTGTAAAATACTGAACCTATTGGCAACCCAACATTGGTAAAATAAGTTTAGTTCATCAATCCAAATCAGGGCATTCTAGTATCAAAACAAATTGGAAACCTTTATTGAGACACCCAGTATTGCTAATCCTAGTATTAAGGGCTATTGCTGTTAAAGTATCAGTAACTACCGTGCTGTGTTACATCTAGGAGTCAATGCAATGTGGGAATCAATGCAATGTGGGAAGAATGATCAACCAAAGTAAAGAAGGACACACAAGTGTTACCTCCTATATATTTGATTCCACGGAATGGAATCATTAAGGCCGATAACGTGTGTCTTCAAACGGTAAACCCAACGTTGCTCACGTTCCAGTAATCTACTGCTGAGGTTACTTGTGCCACTCACTTTCTCAATGACTGTCCATTGAATATCTGTGTCACTGTGTTTATGTTCAAGATAGTGAGCAGTGAGTTTAGTGGCAGTAATAGCCCTCCTAATCGTGCTTCTATGCTCACCTATTCGTGTTTTTATTTTTCTGCTAGTCATGCCTATATATAGAAGTTGGCATGGACACTTGATGACATATACAACGTTTTCACTGTTACAATTAGTATGTGAGCGTTGTTCCCAAGGTGATGTCATCCCAAGATCGATTTGTTTGGTGTGTTCCGTAAGAGGGCAAGCCACACATGAACCACAGGGATAGTGACCTGAAACTGGTGGCTGGTTAAAAAGTGTAAGCTGATTCAGCGTCTTTTGTTTGTGCATATTAGTATGGACCAGTGTATCTCTTAAACTTTTATTCCTCTTGAAAGAGAACATAGGTTTCTCAAATGTAAGTTTGTTAGATGTTAATACCGGCCATTTTTTATTTATAATCTTTTTGATATTGTTAGACAAAGAGTTATAGGTAGTGACACATATCAACATATCTTTTTGCGGTTTTTCATGGATTTCGAGCAGAGCCTCCCGTGGGGTGTTACGCGATCTTTTATTAGCCCGTTCAATGATTTTATCTGGGTATGCCTTCTGTTGTAGTTTAATAGAAAGGAGGGCTGCTTCCTTCTTATAATCTTGTAAGTTGGTACAGTTTCTACGGACCCGGAGAAATTGACCAACTGGTAAGTTCTCCCTGAGTGCACGAGGATGTGCACTATCAAAGTGCAACAGACTATTCCTGTCTGTAGGTTTGGTATATAATGAACTAATAAGGGTACCGCCACTAGCGATCAAGTTCACATCTAGAAAAGAAACTGTACCACTATTCGTGGTCATGGTGAAGTGTAAATGTGGATTAAGTTGATTAATCCAGACGAGGAAGTTATTCAAATCAGAATTTTCTCCCTTCCAGATGACCAAGATGTCATCGATATATCTGAACCACTTACAGATGTTATTGGAGTAAGGGTTATTGGGCCATATGTGTTGATCTTCAAAATGGCCCATATAGAGACACGCTATGCTCGGCGCAAAGGTGCTGCCCATGGAAGTGCCATGTATTTGCAGATACATCTGATCTTCAAAGCAGAAGAAATTTTCCAAAAGGGCTATGCGCATGAGAGAAATGACCCAGTTCACAGGTGCTTCCCATTGCCATTCTCCCTGTCTTAACAATGCCTCTATCACTCGAATACTCTCTTCTTGTGGAATGCTGGTATACAGCGCTTCCACGTCTAGACAGACCATAGTGTTTACACTTGAGTCATAATCAATGTTTGTCAACAGATTAAGTAGATGTTTAGTGTCTTGCACATATGACTTGATACGTGTCACAAGAGGTCGTAGAAACCAGTCAGTATATTTGGACAATGGTTCAAGAAGGGACCCTACTCCCGACACGATCGGTCTTCCGGGAGGAGGATTCTTACCTTTATGAATTTTCGGTATGGTATAGAACAGGGGCACTCTGGGATCATCTGTAATTAGAAATTCATGTTCTTTTTTTGTGATCCACTTGCGGTCCTCTGCATCAATGGTCAAAGATCTTATTGTTTTCTTTAGACGTACTGTGGGGTCTCTATTGATTTTTTTGTAGTACTTGACATCAGCCAGGAGACTCATACAAGCTGTTCTATATGCATTGGTGCTTTGAATAACCGTTGCTCCACCCTTATCAGCTGGTTTTATTACAATGTCTGATCTAGTACTCAGAGATTTTAATGCACACCTCTCTTTATTGCTCAAATTATTGAACGTGCCAACCTTTGTTTGTAGTTGTTCCACTTCTTTAGTGACACTTTCCTCAAACGCCAAGACTTCAGGAGGCATCAGAGATGCTGGTGGATAGAACTTTGACTTAGGACGTAGTGCCGTATGGTTGTCGTCATTTTCCGGTTTGTCTCTATCCTTGAAAAATGCTTTAATACGAATTTTACGAAAAAATTCGCTTAATTCACAGCGTAATTGGAATTTATCCAAAAAGGCTGTGGGGACGAATCCCAAACCTTTGTTGAGCACTGCTAGTTCTATGGTGTTTAATGTGATCTCAGTTAAATTAACAACTAATCCCTTGTTCCACTCGTGCTCGGTTGTTGGCCTCTGGTCTGGCTGCGGGTATTCACGGGTATCCTCTCGTCTTCCCACTGGACCCTTCTGTTGTTGCCTTTCCTCCCGCGTCTCCCTCTTCTTCCACCCTGTCCTAAAAAACGATTAGGAAAATAATTCGGTTGGAAGTAAGGTCCGCTTTGATATTGGGGTGGTCCCTGAAAAGGTTGAGGGCCGAAGGGGCCAGGCCAAGGATATATTTGTGGCGGTACAAAGCCTTGATTGAAATTCGCTCTTCGGGATCGTCTTGATCTATTCCTCCAATTTTTGCTTGATCCGTCACTGGACCAATCATCTTGTTCATTGTCTGAGGCACTAGATTCACCCTGGTATGAGGACCCTGAGTCTGAATTTTCTTGACCCTTGTAATCCTCCTTGATGTAGGGGTATATTTTCTCATGGGAAAATTTCTTAAGGTCCTTCTGTAATTTGTTGATTTTGCTCAACATCAGATATTCTTTGTGTTCACCAATGTCTTTATTCACTTCTTCAAGTTTTTTCTTGAATAACGTGATTTTAATTTCAGTCATCAAAGCGTCTTCACTGATTTTTATTTTAATCTGTATTGCTTCTGAAATGCGTTTGGCTGTATTAATGATAAGGATCAGCCAATCTCGTGAACATCGCCACGCGATCAGCGACCACTCCTTCCTAAACAGTGGATCATCCAGAAAGATCCTCGGGGCATTAGCAACTAGGAGGCCAGTGGGGGCTGCATTACCCCTCAAATATTCCGTCATGATGGCTCCATGTAATAGGACCTTCATTTGGGTACGTTTTAATTCCTTAAGTTCGTCCCAATTCTGGGCTTGATATAGATTTTGGTTTAAATTAGTATCCGGTAGCAGCGATGGACCAGCCAGAATGGCTGTTGCTATCTCATCCGAATATCCCAGACCTAAAGCTTCGGCCATTATGATCGATATCTACAAAAGTGTGTGGGCTTAAAAACACGTGTGAAAAGAACTAATAAATGATTGATTGTGATAAACAGAGAGAGAGAATAAAAAGAGAGTAAAAATAGGATGATACCGTCTGATCACACAATATGTGATCACAACAATATGTTTATTGGATATTATCCATTATAAGCCCCACAGCTATACGCTGCTCAATACTCTATCACACTGCCGACAGAAATGGGAAAGAACCCTCTCCCAATGTCGTGAGGGCCGAGAGGAAATCTCATAAGGGAGTACACCCTCCCGTATTTAACACTGTACCACATAAAGTACTCCTTAGAAGCGAAGATGATACCCGCGTAATAACAAAGGTATAGATGGGAAGTCCTGAGATGAAGAGACCCACTATGGAGTGGGGAAGGAAACAATTCCTTTTGTTTTAAATACCCTCACACACCCTAGTGGTGTCATGCTTCATCATCGGGTCACCCTAACGCCTAAAAGTCAGGGTGGGCTCGACCGTATTTTCAGGGAGCTCTTAGGAATAATAAGACCAGGGGGGAAAAGAAATTAAAAAACCTCCAACAAATCCCAGTATCCCTTTAATATTGGATTCGTTAGGGTTATTAAAAATATGTAAACAGGGGTCAGACAAGGAGTGTTTATGGTCCTATGACCCTTCAGCCGACATGTTTCAGTCCTACTAGGGCCATGACGGTCCCGGACTTTCTTCAGGGCAACAATATAACCTCCCTGGACAGCGCAAGAGGAAATACCCTACACTGCTGTTTCTTTAAGGGCAGATAGCTGCTCCTTAATTAATTTGAAGATAATTTATCTTCTTGATCCTGTTAACGCTCCATCTGTAAAGACAAACAAAGACAAACAGGGCCAACAACATATATTACTCAACGAGTACATGAAATTACTTCCCAATAGTGATGTGCTGGCCAGGGCACCAGTGTCATTAACTTGGTGTCAACAAACCATCATCTCTTGTAACCACGCGGATCCGTGGTTATTACACACATGTATAGTTTAATTTTTACCACACTCTCATAGGTGGCATAGTATGGTGTAGTGGCGATATTTGTCGCATCCTATTGATTTACACACTCTCGTGTTTGTGGTCTCAAAGTGTATACACCCGTGTCACTCTCACACTACAGCACTAGGCTGCTATCAATCATCGTGTTTTAGTCTTTCACACGCAACATTCAGATTTATACCCTTACCCAGATATGGGCGAGGGAACTCTTCTCCGGGTACCTCGCAGAGTAAGGGGTAGCCCTGTTGTCACACACTGCAAATTGGCAAGCAGTAACGCACCAGAAAGGAAAAGATAAAAACACCAAAGTTTGTGAGCCGAGGAAGATACTCATACTGCATGTATAACAGCGCGCACATACCTGTAATGCCATTCAGTATTCGAATTACTCACGTCATCAAGGGTCCTCCCCCGCTCTCTCACCTACTCGGTGCGGGTCCCACGGGTCTTGGTGTGGAGACGCCATGTATACGGGGTTTAAATACTTCTAATGGGCGCGCCATAATTAATTCAACTGAACTAATTGGAGAGATCACGTGTGTGTGTCTACAGATCAGGCGCCGTCGCGCAGCGTCATATTAGTGAAAGGATGCTGGGAAATGTAGTATATTAACGAGTTTGTTAAAAAAGAGCTGTACTGGATAGACTAGAACACACATCAGTGTGCGCGTCATCCAACAGATGCCGTCGCGGCCCGTGTAAAGTATAAACAGAGTGCCAAATTGTGTAACGAACGAAAGCCCATTCTATAAGCACATCACCATTTAAAGGGCTAGTGTCTGGTGGCCAAAGCTGAAAACAAACGGACTCGATTGTAAAATACTGAACCTATTGGCAACCCAACATTGGTAAAATAAGTTTAGTTCATCAATCCAAATCAGGGCATTCTAGTATCAAAACAAATTGGAAACCTTTATTGAGACACCCAGTATTGCTAATCCTAGTATTAAGGGCTATTGCTGTTAAAGTATCAGTAACTACCGTGCTGTGTTACATCTAGGAGTCAATGCAATGTGGGAATCAATGCAATGTGGGAAGAATGATCAACCAAAGTAAAGAAGGACACACAAGTGTTACCTCCTATATATTTGATTCCACGGAATGGAATCATTAAGGCCGATAACGTGTGTCTTCAAACGGTAAACCCAACGTTGCTCACGTTCCAGTAATCTACTGCTGAGGTTACTTGTGCCACTCACTTTCTCAATGACTGTCCATTGAATATCTGTGTCACTGTGTTTATGTTCAAGATAGTGAGCAGTGAGTTTAGTGGCAGTAATAGCCCTCCTAATCGTGCTTCTATGCTCACCTATTCGTGTTTTTATTTTTCTGCTAGTCATGCCTATATATAGAAGTTGGCATGGACACTTGATGACATATACAACGTTTTCACTGTTACAATTAGTATGTGAGCGTTGTTCCCAAGGTGATGTCATCCCAAGATCGATTTGTTTGGTGTGTTCCGTAAGAGGGCAAGCCACACATGAACCACAGGGATAGTGACCTGAAACTGGTGGCTGGTTAAAAAGTGTAAGCTGATTCAGCGTCTTTTGTTTGTGCATATTAGTATGGACCAGTGTATCTCTTAAACTTTTATTCCTCTTGAAAGAGAACATAGGTTTCTCAAATGTAAGTTTGTTAGATGTTAATACCGGCCATTTTTTATTTATAATCTTTTTGATATTGTTAGACAAAGAGTTATAGGTAGTGACACATATCAACATATCTTTTTGCGGTTTTTCATGGATTTCGAGCAGAGCCTCCCGTGGGGTGTTACGCGATCTTTTATTAGCCCGTTCAATGATTTTATCTGGGTATGCCTTCTGTTGTAGTTTAATAGAAAGGAGGGCTGCTTCCTTCTTATAATCTTGTAAGTTGGTACAGTTTCTACGGACCCGGAGAAATTGACCAACTGGTAAGTTCTCCCTGAGTGCACGAGGATGTGCACTATCAAAGTGCAACAGACTATTCCTGTCTGTAGGTTTGGTATATAATGAACTAATAAGGGTACCGCCACTAGCGATCAAGTTCACATCTAGAAAAGAAACTGTACCACTATTCGTGGTCATGGTGAAGTGTAAATGTGGATTAAGTTGATTAATCCAGACGAGGAAGTTATTCAAATCAGAATTTTCTCCCTTCCAGATGACCAAGATGTCATCGATATATCTGAACCACTTACAGATGTTATTGGAGTAAGGGTTATTGGGCCATATGTGTTGATCTTCAAAATGGCCCATATAGAGACACGCTATGCTCGGCGCAAAGGTGCTGCCCATGGAAGTGCCATGTATTTGCAGATACATCTGATCTTCAAAGCAGAAGAAATTTTCCAAAAGGGCTATGCGCATGAGAGAAATGACCCAGTTCACAGGTGCTTCCCATTGCCATTCTCCCTGTCTTAACAATGCCTCTATCACTCGAATACTCTCTTCTTGTGGAATGCTGGTATACAGCGCTTCCACGTCTAGACAGACCATAGTGTTTACACTTGAGTCATAATCAATGTTTGTCAACAGATTAAGTAGATGTTTAGTGTCTTGCACATATGACTTGATACGTGTCACAAGAGGTCGTAGAAACCAGTCAGTATATTTGGACAATGGTTCAAGAAGGGACCCTACTCCCGACACGATCGGTCTTCCGGGAGGAGGATTCTTACCTTTATGAATTTTCGGTATGGTATAGAACAGGGGCACTCTGGGATCATCTGTAATTAGAAATTCATGTTCTTTTTTTGTGATCCACTTGCGGTCCTCTGCATCAATGGTCAAAGATCTTATTGTTTTCTTTAGACGTACTGTGGGGTCTCTATTGATTTTTTTGTAGTACTTGACATCAGCCAGGAGACTCATACAAGCTGTTCTATATGCATTGGTGCTTTGAATAACCGTTGCTCCACCCTTATCAGCTGGTTTTATTACAATGTCTGATCTAGTACTCAGAGATTTTAATGCACACCTCTCTTTATTGCTCAAATTATTGAACGTGCCAACCTTTGTTTGTAGTTGTTCCACTTCTTTAGTGACACTTTCCTCAAACGCCAAGACTTCAGGAGGCATCAGAGATGCTGGTGGATAGAACTTTGACTTAGGACGTAGTGCCGTATGGTTGTCGTCATTTTCCGGTTTGTCTCTATCCTTGAAAAATGCTTTAATACGAATTTTACGAAAAAATTCGCTTAATTCACAGCGTAATTGGAATTTATCCAAAAAGGCTGTGGGGACGAATCCCAAACCTTTGTTGAGCACTGCTAGTTCTATGGTGTTTAATGTGATCTCAGTTAAATTAACAACTAATCCCTTGTTCCACTCGTGCTCGGTTGTTGGCCTCTGGTCTGGCTGCGGGTATTCACGGGTATCCTCTCGTCTTCCCACTGGACCCTTCTGTTGTTGCCTTTCCTCCCGCGTCTCCCTCTTCTTCCACCCTGTCCTAAAAAACGATTAGGAAAATAATTCGGTTGGAAGTAAGGTCCGCTTTGATATTGGGGTGGTCCCTGAAAAGGTTGAGGGCCGAAGGGGCCAGGCCAAGGATATATTTGTGGCGGTACAAAGCCTTGATTGAAATTCGCTCTTCGGGATCGTCTTGATCTATTCCTCCAATTTTTGCTTGATCCGTCACTGGACCAATCATCTTGTTCATTGTCTGAGGCACTAGATTCACCCTGGTATGAGGACCCTGAGTCTGAATTTTCTTGACCCTTGTAATCCTCCTTGATGTAGGGGTATATTTTCTCATGGGAAAATTTCTTAAGGTCCTTCTGTAATTTGTTGATTTTGCTCAACATCAGATATTCTTTGTGTTCACCAATGTCTTTATTCACTTCTTCAAGTTTTTTCTTGAATAACGTGATTTTAATTTCAGTCATCAAAGCGTCTTCACTGATTTTTATTTTAATCTGTATTGCTTCTGAAATGCGTTTGGCTGTATTAATGATAAGGATCAGCCAATCTCGTGAACATCGCCACGCGATCAGCGACCACTCCTTCCTAAACAGTGGATCATCCAGAAAGATCCTCGGGGCATTAGCAACTAGGAGGCCAGTGGGGGCTGCATTACCCCTCAAATATTCCGTCATGATGGCTCCATGTAATAGGACCTTCATTTGGGTACGTTTTAATTCCTTAAGTTCGTCCCAATTCTGGGCTTGATATAGATTTTGGTTTAAATTAGTATCCGGTAGCAGCGATGGACCAGCCAGAATGGCTGTTGCTATCTCATCCGAATATCCCAGACCTAAAGCTTCGGCCATTATGATCGATATCTACAAAAGTGTGTGGGCTTAAAAACACGTGTGAAAAGAACTAATAAATGATTGATTGTGATAAACAGAGAGAGAGAATAAAAAGAGAGTAAAAATAGGATGATACCGTCTGATCACACAATATGTGATCACAACAATATGTTTATTGGATATTATCCATTATAAGCCCCACAGCTATACGCTGCTCAATACTCTATCACACTGCCGACAGAAATGGGAAAGAACCCTCTCCCAATGTCGTGAGGGCCGAGAGGAAATCTCATAAGGGAGTACACCCTCCCGTATTTAACACTGTACCACATAAAGTACTCCTTAGAAGCGAAGATGATACCCGCGTAATAACAAAGGTATAGATGGGAAGTCCTGAGATGAAGAGACCCACTATGGAGTGGGGAAGGAAACAATTCCTTTTGTTTTAAATACCCTCACACACCCTAGTGGTGTCATGCTTCATCATCGGGTCACCCTAACGCCTAAAAGTCAGGGTGGGCTCGACCGTATTTTCAGGGAGCTCTTAGGAATAATAAGACCAGGGGGGAAAAGAAATTAAAAAACCTCCAACAAATCCCAGTATCCCTTTAATATTGGATTCGTTAGGGTTATTAAAAATATGTAAACAGGGGTCAGACAAGGAGTGTTTATGGTCCTATGACCCTTCAGCCGACATGTTTCAGTCCTACTAGGGCCATGACGGTCCCGGACTTTCTTCAGGGCAACAATATAACCTCCCTGGACAGCGCAAGAGGAAATACCCTACACTGCTGTTTCTTTAAGGGCAGATAGCTGCTCCTTAATTAATTTGAAGATAATTTATCTTCTTGATCCTGTTAACGCTCCATCTGTAAAGACAAACAAAGACAAACAGGGCCAACAACATATATTACTCAACGAGTACATGAAATTACTTCCCAATAGTGATGTGCTGGCCAGGGCACCAGTGTCATTAACTTGGTGTCAACAAACCATCATCTCTTGTAACCACGCGGATCCGTGGTTATTACACACATGTATAGTTTAATTTTTACCACACTCTCATAGGTGGCATAGTATGGTGTAGTGGCGATATTTGTCGCATCCTATTGATTTACACACTCTCGTGTTTGTGGTCTCAAAGTGTATACACCCGTGTCACTCTCACACTACAGCACTAGGCTGCTATCAATCATCGTGTTTTAGTCTTTCACACGCAACATTCAGATTTATACCCTTACCCAGATATGGGCGAGGGAACTCTTCTCCGGGTACCTCGCAGAGTAAGGGGTAGCCCTGTTGTCACACACTGCAAATTGGCAAGCAGTAACGCACCAGAAAGGAAAAGATAAAAACACCAAAGTTTGTGAGCCGAGGAAGATACTCATACTGCATGTATAACAGCGCGCACATACCTGTAATGCCATTCAGTATTCGAATTACTCACGTCATCAAGGGTCCTCCCCCGCTCTCTCACCTACTCGGTGCGGGTCCCACGGGTCTTGGTGTGGAGACGCCATGTATACGGGGTTTAAATACTTCTAATGGGCGCGCCATAATTAATTCAACTGAACTAATTGGAGAGATCACGTGTGTGTGTCTACAGATCAGGCGCCGTCGCGCAGCGTCATATTAGTGAAAGGATGCTGGGAAATGTAGTATATTAACGAGTTTGTTAAAAAAGAGCTGTACTGGATAGACTAGAACACACATCAGTGTGCGCGTCATCCAACAGATGCCGTCGCGGCCCGTGTAAAGTATAAACAGAGTGCCAAATTGTGTAACGAACGAAAGCCCATTCTATAAGCACATCACCATTTAAAGGGCTAGTGTCTGGTGGCCAAAGCTGAAAACAAACGGACTCGATTGTAAAATACTGAACCTATTGGCAACCCAACATTGGTAAAATAAGTTTAGTTCATCAATCCAAATCAGGGCATTCTAGTATCAAAACAAATTGGAAACCTTTATTGAGACACCCAGTATTGCTAATCCTAGTATTAAGGGCTATTGCTGTTAAAGTATCAGTAACTACCGTGCTGTGTTACATCTAGGAGTCAATGCAATGTGGGAATCAATGCAATGTGGGAAGAATGATCAACCAAAGTAAAGAAGGACACACAAGTGTTACCTCCTATATATTTGATTCCACGGAATGGAATCATTAAGGCCGATAACGTGTGTCTTCAAACGGTAAACCCAACGTTGCTCACGTTCCAGTAATCTACTGCTGAGGTTACTTGTGCCACTCACTTTCTCAATGACTGTCCATTGAATATCTGTGTCACTGTGTTTATGTTCAAGATAGTGAGCAGTGAGTTTAGTGGCAGTAATAGCCCTCCTAATCGTGCTTCTATGCTCACCTATTCGTGTTTTTATTTTTCTGCTAGTCATGCCTATATATAGAAGTTGGCATGGACACTTGATGACATATACAACGTTTTCACTGTTACAATTAGTATGTGAGCGTTGTTCCCAAGGTGATGTCATCCCAAGATCGATTTGTTTGGTGTGTTCCGTAAGAGGGCAAGCCACACATGAACCACAGGGATAGTGACCTGAAACTGGTGGCTGGTTAAAAAGTGTAAGCTGATTCAGCGTCTTTTGTTTGTGCATATTAGTATGGACCAGTGTATCTCTTAAACTTTTATTCCTCTTGAAAGAGAACATAGGTTTCTCAAATGTAAGTTTGTTAGATGTTAATACCGGCCATTTTTTATTTATAATCTTTTTGATATTGTTAGACAAAGAGTTATAGGTAGTGACACATATCAACATATCTTTTTGCGGTTTTTCATGGATTTCGAGCAGAGCCTCCCGTGGGGTGTTACGCGATCTTTTATTAGCCCGTTCAATGATTTTATCTGGGTATGCCTTCTGTTGTAGTTTAATAGAAAGGAGGGCTGCTTCCTTCTTATAATCTTGTAAGTTGGTACAGTTTCTACGGACCCGGAGAAATTGACCAACTGGTAAGTTCTCCCTGAGTGCACGAGGATGTGCACTATCAAAGTGCAACAGACTATTCCTGTCTGTAGGTTTGGTATATAATGAACTAATAAGGGTACCGCCACTAGCGATCAAGTTCACATCTAGAAAAGAAACTGTACCACTATTCGTGGTCATGGTGAAGTGTAAATGTGGATTAAGTTGATTAATCCAGACGAGGAAGTTATTCAAATCAGAATTTTCTCCCTTCCAGATGACCAAGATGTCATCGATATATCTGAACCACTTACAGATGTTATTGGAGTAAGGGTTATTGGGCCATATGTGTTGATCTTCAAAATGGCCCATATAGAGACACGCTATGCTCGGCGCAAAGGTGCTGCCCATGGAAGTGCCATGTATTTGCAGATACATCTGATCTTCAAAGCAGAAGAAATTTTCCAAAAGGGCTATGCGCATGAGAGAAATGACCCAGTTCACAGGTGCTTCCCATTGCCATTCTCCCTGTCTTAACAATGCCTCTATCACTCGAATACTCTCTTCTTGTGGAATGCTGGTATACAGCGCTTCCACGTCTAGACAGACCATAGTGTTTACACTTGAGTCATAATCAATGTTTGTCAACAGATTAAGTAGATGTTTAGTGTCTTGCACATATGACTTGATACGTGTCACAAGAGGTCGTAGAAACCAGTCAGTATATTTGGACAATGGTTCAAGAAGGGACCCTACTCCCGACACGATCGGTCTTCCGGGAGGAGGATTCTTACCTTTATGAATTTTCGGTATGGTATAGAACAGGGGCACTCTGGGATCATCTGTAATTAGAAATTCATGTTCTTTTTTTGTGATCCACTTGCGGTCCTCTGCATCAATGGTCAAAGATCTTATTGTTTTCTTTAGACGTACTGTGGGGTCTCTATTGATTTTTTTGTAGTACTTGACATCAGCCAGGAGACTCATACAAGCTGTTCTATATGCATTGGTGCTTTGAATAACCGTTGCTCCACCCTTATCAGCTGGTTTTATTACAATGTCTGATCTAGTACTCAGAGATTTTAATGCACACCTCTCTTTATTGCTCAAATTATTGAACGTGCCAACCTTTGTTTGTAGTTGTTCCACTTCTTTAGTGACACTTTCCTCAAACGCCAAGACTTCAGGAGGCATCAGAGATGCTGGTGGATAGAACTTTGACTTAGGACGTAGTGCCGTATGGTTGTCGTCATTTTCCGGTTTGTCTCTATCCTTGAAAAATGCTTTAATACGAATTTTACGAAAAAATTCGCTTAATTCACAGCGTAATTGGAATTTATCCAAAAAGGCTGTGGGGACGAATCCCAAACCTTTGTTGAGCACTGCTAGTTCTATGGTGTTTAATGTGATCTCAGTTAAATTAACAACTAATCCCTTGTTCCACTCGTGCTCGGTTGTTGGCCTCTGGTCTGGCTGCGGGTATTCACGGGTATCCTCTCGTCTTCCCACTGGACCCTTCTGTTGTTGCCTTTCCTCCCGCGTCTCCCTCTTCTTCCACCCTGTCCTAAAAAACGATTAGGAAAATAATTCGGTTGGAAGTAAGGTCCGCTTTGATATTGGGGTGGTCCCTGAAAAGGTTGAGGGCCGAAGGGGCCAGGCCAAGGATATATTTGTGGCGGTACAAAGCCTTGATTGAAATTCGCTCTTCGGGATCGTCTTGATCTATTCCTCCAATTTTTGCTTGATCCGTCACTGGACCAATCATCTTGTTCATTGTCTGAGGCACTAGATTCACCCTGGTATGAGGACCCTGAGTCTGAATTTTCTTGACCCTTGTAATCCTCCTTGATGTAGGGGTATATTTTCTCATGGGAAAATTTCTTAAGGTCCTTCTGTAATTTGTTGATTTTGCTCAACATCAGATATTCTTTGTGTTCACCAATGTCTTTATTCACTTCTTCAAGTTTTTTCTTGAATAACGTGATTTTAATTTCAGTCATCAAAGCGTCTTCACTGATTTTTATTTTAATCTGTATTGCTTCTGAAATGCGTTTGGCTGTATTAATGATAAGGATCAGCCAATCTCGTGAACATCGCCACGCGATCAGCGACCACTCCTTCCTAAACAGTGGATCATCCAGAAAGATCCTCGGGGCATTAGCAACTAGGAGGCCAGTGGGGGCTGCATTACCCCTCAAATATTCCGTCATGATGGCTCCATGTAATAGGACCTTCATTTGGGTACGTTTTAATTCCTTAAGTTCGTCCCAATTCTGGGCTTGATATAGATTTTGGTTTAAATTAGTATCCGGTAGCAGCGATGGACCAGCCAGAATGGCTGTTGCTATCTCATCCGAATATCCCAGACCTAAAGCTTCGGCCATTATGATCGATATCTACAAAAGTGTGTGGGCTTAAAAACACGTGTGAAAAGAACTAATAAATGATTGATTGTGATAAACAGAGAGAGAGAATAAAAAGAGAGTAAAAATAGGATGATACCGTCTGATCACACAATATGTGATCACAACAATATGTTTATTGGATATTATCCATTATAAGCCCCACAGCTATACGCTGCTCAATACTCTATCACACTGCCGACAGAAATGGGAAAGAACCCTCTCCCAATGTCGTGAGGGCCGAGAGGAAATCTCATAAGGGAGTACACCCTCCCGTATTTAACACTGTACCACATAAAGTACTCCTTAGAAGCGAAGATGATACCCGCGTAATAACAAAGGTATAGATGGGAAGTCCTGAGATGAAGAGACCCACTATGGAGTGGGGAAGGAAACAATTCCTTTTGTTTTAAATACCCTCACACACCCTAGTGGTGTCATGCTTCATCATCGGGTCACCCTAACGCCTAAAAGTCAGGGTGGGCTCGACCGTATTTTCAGGGAGCTCTTAGGAATAATAAGACCAGGGGGGAAAAGAAATTAAAAAACCTCCAACAAATCCCAGTATCCCTTTAATATTGGATTCGTTAGGGTTATTAAAAATATGTAAACAGGGGTCAGACAAGGAGTGTTTATGGTCCTATGACCCTTCAGCCGACATGTTTCAGTCCTACTAGGGCCATGACGGTCCCGGACTTTCTTCAGGGCAACAATATAACCTCCCTGGACAGCGCAAGAGGAAATACCCTACACTGCTGTTTCTTTAAGGGCAGATAGCTGCTCCTTAATTAATTTGAAGATAATTTATCTTCTTGATCCTGTTAACGCTCCATCTGTAAAGACAAACAAAGACAAACAGGGCCAACAACATATATTACTCAACGAGTACATGAAATTACTTCCCAATAGTGATGTGCTGGCCAGGGCACCAGTGTCATTAACTTGGTGTCAACAAACCATCATCTCTTGTAACCACGCGGATCCGTGGTTATTACACACATGTATAGTTTAATTTTTACCACACTCTCATAGGTGGCATAGTATGGTGTAGTGGCGATATTTGTCGCATCCTATTGATTTACACACTCTCGTGTTTGTGGTCTCAAAGTGTATACACCCGTGTCACTCTCACACTACAGCACTAGGCTGCTATCAATCATCGTGTTTTAGTCTTTCACACGCAACATTCAGATTTATACCCTTACCCAGATATGGGCGAGGGAACTCTTCTCCGGGTACCTCGCAGAGTAAGGGGTAGCCCTGTTGTCACACACTGCAAATTGGCAAGCAGTAACGCACCAGAAAGGAAAAGATAAAAACACCAAAGTTTGTGAGCCGAGGAAGATACTCATACTGCATGTATAACAGCGCGCACATACCTGTAATGCCATTCAGTATTCGAATTACTCACGTCATCAAGGGTCCTCCCCCGCTCTCTCACCTACTCGGTGCGGGTCCCACGGGTCTTGGTGTGGAGACGCCATGTATACGGGGTTTAAATACTTCTAATGGGCGCGCCATAATTAATTCAACTGAACTAATTGGAGAGATCACGTGTGTGTGTCTACAGATCAGGCGCCGTCGCGCAGCGTCATATTAGTGAAAGGATGCTGGGAAATGTAGTATATTAACGAGTTTGTTAAAAAAGAGCTGTACTGGATAGACTAGAACACACATCAGTGTGCGCGTCATCCAACAGATGCCGTCGCGGCCCGTGTAAAGTATAAACAGAGTGCCAAATTGTGTAACGAACGAAAGCCCATTCTATAAGCACATCACCATTTAAAGGGCTAGTGTCTGGTGGCCAAAGCTGAAAACAAACGGACTCGATTGTAAAATACTGAACCTATTGGCAACCCAACATTGGTAAAATAAGTTTAGTTCATCAATCCAAATCAGGGCATTCTAGTATCAAAACAAATTGGAAACCTTTATTGAGACACCCAGTATTGCTAATCCTAGTATTAAGGGCTATTGCTGTTAAAGTATCAGTAACTACCGTGCTGTGTTACATCTAGGAGTCAATGCAATGTGGGAATCAATGCAATGTGGGAAGAATGATCAACCAAAGTAAAGAAGGACACACAAGTGTTACCTCCTATATATTTGATTCCACGGAATGGAATCATTAAGGCCGATAACGTGTGTCTTCAAACGGTAAACCCAACGTTGCTCACGTTCCAGTAATCTACTGCTGAGGTTACTTGTGCCACTCACTTTCTCAATGACTGTCCATTGAATATCTGTGTCACTGTGTTTATGTTCAAGATAGTGAGCAGTGAGTTTAGTGGCAGTAATAGCCCTCCTAATCGTGCTTCTATGCTCACCTATTCGTGTTTTTATTTTTCTGCTAGTCATGCCTATATATAGAAGTTGGCATGGACACTTGATGACATATACAACGTTTTCACTGTTACAATTAGTATGTGAGCGTTGTTCCCAAGGTGATGTCATCCCAAGATCGATTTGTTTGGTGTGTTCCGTAAGAGGGCAAGCCACACATGAACCACAGGGATAGTGACCTGAAACTGGTGGCTGGTTAAAAAGTGTAAGCTGATTCAGCGTCTTTTGTTTGTGCATATTAGTATGGACCAGTGTATCTCTTAAACTTTTATTCCTCTTGAAAGAGAACATAGGTTTCTCAAATGTAAGTTTGTTAGATGTTAATACCGGCCATTTTTTATTTATAATCTTTTTGATATTGTTAGACAAAGAGTTATAGGTAGTGACACATATCAACATATCTTTTTGCGGTTTTTCATGGATTTCGAGCAGAGCCTCCCGTGGGGTGTTACGCGATCTTTTATTAGCCCGTTCAATGATTTTATCTGGGTATGCCTTCTGTTGTAGTTTAATAGAAAGGAGGGCTGCTTCCTTCTTATAATCTTGTAAGTTGGTACAGTTTCTACGGACCCGGAGAAATTGACCAACTGGTAAGTTCTCCCTGAGTGCACGAGGATGTGCACTATCAAAGTGCAACAGACTATTCCTGTCTGTAGGTTTGGTATATAATGAACTAATAAGGGTACCGCCACTAGCGATCAAGTTCACATCTAGAAAAGAAACTGTACCACTATTCGTGGTCATGGTGAAGTGTAAATGTGGATTAAGTTGATTAATCCAGACGAGGAAGTTATTCAAATCAGAATTTTCTCCCTTCCAGATGACCAAGATGTCATCGATATATCTGAACCACTTACAGATGTTATTGGAGTAAGGGTTATTGGGCCATATGTGTTGATCTTCAAAATGGCCCATATAGAGACACGCTATGCTCGGCGCAAAGGTGCTGCCCATGGAAGTGCCATGTATTTGCAGATACATCTGATCTTCAAAGCAGAAGAAATTTTCCAAAAGGGCTATGCGCATGAGAGAAATGACCCAGTTCACAGGTGCTTCCCATTGCCATTCTCCCTGTCTTAACAATGCCTCTATCACTCGAATACTCTCTTCTTGTGGAATGCTGGTATACAGCGCTTCCACGTCTAGACAGACCATAGTGTTTACACTTGAGTCATAATCAATGTTTGTCAACAGATTAAGTAGATGTTTAGTGTCTTGCACATATGACTTGATACGTGTCACAAGAGGTCGTAGAAACCAGTCAGTATATTTGGACAATGGTTCAAGAAGGGACCCTACTCCCGACACGATCGGTCTTCCGGGAGGAGGATTCTTACCTTTATGAATTTTCGGTATGGTATAGAACAGGGGCACTCTGGGATCATCTGTAATTAGAAATTCATGTTCTTTTTTTGTGATCCACTTGCGGTCCTCTGCATCAATGGTCAAAGATCTTATTGTTTTCTTTAGACGTACTGTGGGGTCTCTATTGATTTTTTTGTAGTACTTGACATCAGCCAGGAGACTCATACAAGCTGTTCTATATGCATTGGTGCTTTGAATAACCGTTGCTCCACCCTTATCAGCTGGTTTTATTACAATGTCTGATCTAGTACTCAGAGATTTTAATGCACACCTCTCTTTATTGCTCAAATTATTGAACGTGCCAACCTTTGTTTGTAGTTGTTCCACTTCTTTAGTGACACTTTCCTCAAACGCCAAGACTTCAGGAGGCATCAGAGATGCTGGTGGATAGAACTTTGACTTAGGACGTAGTGCCGTATGGTTGTCGTCATTTTCCGGTTTGTCTCTATCCTTGAAAAATGCTTTAATACGAATTTTACGAAAAAATTCGCTTAATTCACAGCGTAATTGGAATTTATCCAAAAAGGCTGTGGGGACGAATCCCAAACCTTTGTTGAGCACTGCTAGTTCTATGGTGTTTAATGTGATCTCAGTTAAATTAACAACTAATCCCTTGTTCCACTCGTGCTCGGTTGTTGGCCTCTGGTCTGGCTGCGGGTATTCACGGGTATCCTCTCGTCTTCCCACTGGACCCTTCTGTTGTTGCCTTTCCTCCCGCGTCTCCCTCTTCTTCCACCCTGTCCTAAAAAACGATTAGGAAAATAATTCGGTTGGAAGTAAGGTCCGCTTTGATATTGGGGTGGTCCCTGAAAAGGTTGAGGGCCGAAGGGGCCAGGCCAAGGATATATTTGTGGCGGTACAAAGCCTTGATTGAAATTCGCTCTTCGGGATCGTCTTGATCTATTCCTCCAATTTTTGCTTGATCCGTCACTGGACCAATCATCTTGTTCATTGTCTGAGGCACTAGATTCACCCTGGTATGAGGACCCTGAGTCTGAATTTTCTTGACCCTTGTAATCCTCCTTGATGTAGGGGTATATTTTCTCATGGGAAAATTTCTTAAGGTCCTTCTGTAATTTGTTGATTTTGCTCAACATCAGATATTCTTTGTGTTCACCAATGTCTTTATTCACTTCTTCAAGTTTTTTCTTGAATAACGTGATTTTAATTTCAGTCATCAAAGCGTCTTCACTGATTTTTATTTTAATCTGTATTGCTTCTGAAATGCGTTTGGCTGTATTAATGATAAGGATCAGCCAATCTCGTGAACATCGCCACGCGATCAGCGACCACTCCTTCCTAAACAGTGGATCATCCAGAAAGATCCTCGGGGCATTAGCAACTAGGAGGCCAGTGGGGGCTGCATTACCCCTCAAATATTCCGTCATGATGGCTCCATGTAATAGGACCTTCATTTGGGTACGTTTAATTCCTTAAGTTCGTCCCAATTCTGGGCTTGATATAGATTTTGGTTTAAATTAGTATCCGGTAGCAGCGATGGACCAGCCAGAATGGCTGTTGCTATCTCATCCGAATATCCCAGACCTAAAGCTTCGGCCATTATGATCGATATCTACAAAAGTGTGTGGGCTTAAAAACACGTGTGAAAAGAACTAATAAATGATTGATTGTGATAAACAGAGAGAGAGAATAAAAAGAGAGTAAAAATAGGATGATACCGTCTGATCACACAATATGTGATCACAACAATATGTTTATTGGATATTATCCATTATAAGCCCCACAGCTATACGCTGCTCAATACTCTATCACACTGCCGACAGAAATGGGAAAGAACCCTCTCCCAATGTCGTGAGGGCCGAGAGGAAATCTCATAAGGGAGTACACCCTCCCGTATTTAACACTGTACCACATAAAGTACTCCTTAGAAGCGAAGATGATACCCGCGTAATAACAAAGGTATAGATGGGAAGTCCTGAGATGAAGAGACCCACTATGGAGTGGGGAAGGAAACAATTCCTTTTGTTTTAAATACCCTCACACACCCTAGTGGTGTCATGCTTCATCATCGGGTCACCCTAACGCCTAAAAGTCAGGGTGGGCTCGACCGCTATCCAGTACAGCTCTTTTTTAACAAACTCGTTAATATACTACATTTCCCAGCATCCTTTCACTAATATGACGTTGCGCGACGGCGCCTGATCTGTAGACACACACACGTGATCTCTCCAATTAGTTCAGTTGAATTAATTATGGCGCGCCCATTAGAAGTATTTAAACCCCGTATACATGGCGTCTCCACACCAAGACCCGTGGGACCCGCACCGAGTAGGTGAGAGAGCGGGGGAGGACCCTTGATGACGTGAGTAATTCGAATACTGAATGGCATTACAGGTATGTGCGCGCTGTTATACATGCAGTATGAGTATCTTCCTCGGCTCACAAACTTTGGTGTTTTTATCTTTTCCTTTCTGGTGCGTTACTGCTTGCCAATTTGCAGTGTGTGACAACAGGGCTACCCCTTACTCTGCGAGGTACCCGGAGAAGAGTTCCCTCGCCCATATCTGGGTAAGGGTATAAATCTGAATGTTGCGTGTGAAAGACTAAAACACGATGATTGATAGCAGCCTAGTGCTGTAGTGTGAGAGTGACACGGGTGTATACACTTTGAGACCACAAACACGAGAGTGTGTAAATCAATAGGATGCGACAAATATCGCCACTACACCATACTATGCCACCTATGAGAGTGTGGTAAAAATTAAACTATACATGTGTGTAATAACCACGGATCCGCGTGGTTACAAGAGATGATGGTTTGTTGACACCAAGTTAATGACACTGGTGCCCTGGCCAGCACATCACTATTGGGAAGTAATTTCATGTACTCGTTGAGTAATATATGTTGTTGGCCCTGTTTGTCTTTGTTTGTCTTTACAGATGGAGCGTTAACAGGATCAAGAAGATAAATTATCTTCAAATTAATTAAGGAGCAGCTATCTGCCCTTAAAGAAACAGCAGTGTAGGGTATTTCCTCTTGCGCTGTCCAGGGAGGTTATATTGTTGCCCTGAAGAAAGTCCGGGAC
Source organism: Calotriton arnoldi (assembly GCA_963921515.1). Taxonomy (NCBI): domain Eukaryota; kingdom Metazoa; phylum Chordata; class Amphibia; order Caudata; family Salamandridae; genus Calotriton; species Calotriton arnoldi. Next base: position 793,777 of record CAWUFW010001211.1, read on the forward strand.
CGTCATGGCCCTAGTAGGACTGAAACATGTCGGCTGAAGGGTCATAGGACCATAAACACTCCTTGTCTGACCCCTGTTTACATATTTTTAATAACCCTAACGAATCCAATATTAAAGGGATACTGGGATTTGTTGGAGGTTTTTTAATTTCTTTTCCCCCCTGGTCTTATTATTCCTAAGAGCTCCCTGAAAATACGGTCGAGCCCACCCTGACTTTTAGGCGTTAGGGTGACCCGATGATGAAGCATGACACCACTAGGGTGTGTGAGGGTATTTAAAACAAAAGGAATTGTTTCCTTCCCCACTCCATAGTGGGTCTCTTCATCTCAGGACTTCCCATCTATACCTTTGTTATTACGCGGGTATCATCTTCGCTTCTAAGGAGTACTTTATGTGGTACAGTGTTAAATACGGGAGGGTGTACTCCCTTATGAGATTTCCTCTCGGCCCTCACGACATTGGGAGAGGGTTCTTTCCCATTTCTGTCGGCAGTGTGATAGAGTATTGAGCAGCGTATAGCTGTGGGGCTTATAATGGATAATATCCAATAAACATATTGTTGTGATCACATATTGTGTGATCAGACGGTATCATCCTATTTTTACTCTCTTTTTATTCTCTCTCTCTGTTTATCACAATCAATCATTTATTAGTTCTTTTCACACGTGTTTTTAAGCCCACACACTTTTGTAGATATCGATCATAATGGCCGAAGCTTTAGGTCTGGGATATTCGGATGAGATAGCAACAGCCATTCTGGCTGGTCCATCGCTGCTACCGGATACTAATTTAAACCAAAATCTATATCAAGCCCAGAATTGGGACGAACTTAAGGAATTAAAACGTACCCAAATGAAGGTCCTATTACATGGAGCCATCATGACGGAATATTTGAGGGGTAATGCAGCCCCCACTGGCCTCCTAGTTGCTAATGCCCCGAGGATCTTTCTGGATGATCCACTGTTTAGGAAGGAGTGGTCGCTGATCGCGTGGCGATGTTCACGAGATTGGCTGATCCTTATCATTAATACAGCCAAACGCATTTCAGAAGCAATACAGATTAAAATAAAAATCAGTGAAGACGCTTTGATGACTGAAATTAAAATCACGTTATTCAAGAAAAAACTTGAAGAAGTGAATAAAGACATTGGTGAACACAAAGAATATCTGATGTTGAGCAAAATCAACAAATTACAGAAGGACCTTAAGAAATTTTCCCATGAGAAAATATACCCCTACATCAAGGAGGATTACAAGGGTCAAGAAAATTCAGACTCAGGGTCCTCATACCAGGGTGAATCTAGTGCCTCAGACAATGAACAAGATGATTGGTCCAGTGACGGATCAAGCAAAAATTGGAGGAATAGATCAAGACGATCCCGAAGAGCGAATTTCAATCAAGGCTTTGTACCGCCACAAATATATCCTTGGCCTGGCCCCTTCGGCCCTCAACCTTTTCAGGGACCACCCCAATATCAAAGCGGACCTTACTTCCAACCGAATTATTTTCCTAATCGTTTTTTAGGACAGGGTGGAAGAAGAGGGAGACGCGGGAGGAAAGGCAACAACAGAAGGGTCCAGTGGGAAGACGAGAGGATACCCGTGAATACCCGCAGCCAGACCAGAGGCCAACAACCGAGCACGAGTGGAACAAGGGATTAGTTGTTAATTTAACTGAGATCACATTAAACACCATAGAACTAGCAGTGCTCAACAAAGGTTTGGGATTCGTCCCCACAGCCTTTTTGGATAAATTCCAATTACGCTGTGAATTAAGCGAATTTTTTCGTAAAATTCGTATTAAAGCATTTTTCAAGGATAGAGACAAACCGGAAAATGACGACAACCATACGGCACTACGTCCTAAGTCAAAGTTCTATCCACCAGCATCTCTGATGCCTCCTGAAGTCTTGGCGTTTGAGGAAAGTGTCACTAAAGAAGTGGAACAACTACAAACAAAGGTTGGCACGTTCAATAATTTGAGCAATAAAGAGAGGTGTGCATTAAAATCTCTGAGTACTAGATCAGACATTGTAATAAAACCAGCTGATAAGGGTGGAGCAACGGTTATTCAAAGCACCAATGCATATAGAACAGCTTGTATGAGTCTCCTGGCTGATGTCAAGTACTACAAAAAAATCAATAGAGACCCCACAGTACGTCTAAAGAAAACAATAAGATCTTTGACCATTGATGCAGAGGACCGCAAGTGGATCACAAAAAAAGAACATGAATTTCTAATTACAGATGATCCCAGAGTGCCCCTGTTCTATACCATACCGAAAATTCATAAAGGTAAGAATCCTCCTCCCGGAAGACCGATCGTGTCGGGAGTAGGGTCCCTTCTTGAACCATTGTCCAAATATACTGACTGGTTTCTACGACCTCTTGTGACACGTATCAAGTCATATGTGCAAGACACTAAACATCTACTTAATCTGTTGACAAACATTGATTATGACTCAAGTGTAAACACTATGGTCTGTCTAGACGTGGAAGCGCTGTATACCAGCATTCCACAAGAAGAGAGTATTCGAGTGATAGAGGCATTGTTAAGACAGGGAGAATGGCAATGGGAAGCACCTGTGAACTGGGTCATTTCTCTCATGCGCATAGCCCTTTTGGAAAATTTCTTCTGCTTTGAAGATCAGATGTATCTGCAAATACATGGCACTTCCATGGGCAGCACCTTTGCGCCGAGCATAGCGTGTCTCTATATGGGCCATTTTGAAGATCAACACATATGGCCCAATAACCCTTACTCCAATAACATCTGTAAGTGGTTCAGATATATCGATGACATCTTGGTCATCTGGAAGGGAGAAAATTCTGATTTGAATAACTTCCTCGTCTGGATTAATCAACTTAATCCACATTTACACTTCACCATGACCACGAATAGTGGTACAGTTTCTTTTCTAGATGTGAACTTGATCGCTAGTGGCGGTACCCTTATTAGTTCATTATATACCAAACCTACAGACAGGAATAGTCTGTTGCACTTTGATAGTGCACATCCTCGTGCACTCAGGGAGAACTTACCAGTTGGTCAATTTCTCCGGGTCCGTAGAAACTGTACCAACTTACAAGATTATAAGAAGGAAGCAGCCCTCCTTTCTATTAAACTACAACAGAAGGCATACCCAGATAAAATCATTGAACGGGCTAATAAAAGATCGCGTAACACCCCACGGGAGGCTCTGCTCGAAATCCATGAAAAACCGCAAAAAGATATGTTGATATGTGTCACTACCTATAACTCTTTGTCTAACAATATCAAAAAGATTATAAATAAAAAATGGCCGGTATTAACATCTAACAAACTTACATTTGAGAAACCTATGTTCTCTTTCAAGAGGAATAAAAGTTTAAGAGATACACTGGTCCATACTAATATGCACAAACAAAAGACGCTGAATCAGCTTACACTTTTTAACCAGCCACCAGTTTCAGGTCACTATCCCTGTGGTTCATGTGTGGCTTGCCCTCTTACGGAACACACCAAACAAATCGATCTTGGGATGACATCACCTTGGGAACAACGCTCACATACTAATTGTAACAGTGAAAACGTTGTATATGTCATCAAGTGTCCATGCCAACTTCTATATATAGGCATGACTAGCAGAAAAATAAAAACACGAATAGGTGAGCATAGAAGCACGATTAGGAGGGCTATTACTGCCACTAAACTCACTGCTCACTATCTTGAACATAAACACAGTGACACAGATATTCAATGGACAGTCATTGAGAAAGTGAGTGGCACAAGTAACCTCAGCAGTAGATTACTGGAACGTGAGCAACGTTGGGTTTACCGTTTGAAGACACACGTTATCGGCCTTAATGATTCCATTCCGTGGAATCAAATATATAGGAGGTAACACTTGTGTGTCCTTCTTTACTTTGGTTGATCATTCTTCCCACATTGCATTGATTCCCACATTGCATTGACTCCTAGATGTAACACAGCACGGTAGTTACTGATACTTTAACAGCAATAGCCCTTAATACTAGGATTAGCAATACTGGGTGTCTCAATAAAGGTTTCCAATTTGTTTTGATACTAGAATGCCCTGATTTGGATTGATGAACTAAACTTATTTTACCAATGTTGGGTTGCCAATAGGTTCAGTATTTTACAATCGAGTCCGTTTGTTTTCAGCTTTGGCCACCAGACACTAGCCCTTTAAATGGTGATGTGCTTATAGAATGGGCTTTCGTTCGTTACACAATTTGGCACTCTGTTTATACTTTACACGGGCCGCGACGGCATCTGTTGGATGACGCGCACACTGATGTGTGTTCTAGTCTATCCAGTACAGCTCTTTTTTAACAAACTCGTTAATATACTACATTTCCCAGCATCCTTTCACTAATATGACGCTGCGCGACGGCGCCTGATCTGTAGACACACACACGTGATCTCTCCAATTAGTTCAGTTGAATTAATTATGGCGCGCCCATTAGAAGTATTTAAACCCCGTATACATGGCGTCTCCACACCAAGACCCGTGGGACCCGCACCGAGTAGGTGAGAGAGCGGGGAGGACCCTTGATGACGTGAGTAATTCGAATACTGAATGGCATTACAGGTATGTGCGCGCTGTTATACATGCAGTATGAGTATCTTCCTCGGCTCACAAACTTTGGTGTTTTTATCTTTTCCTTTCTGGTGCGTTACTGCTTGCCAATTTGCAGTGTGTGACAACAGGGCTACCCCTTACTCTGCGAGGTACCCGGAGAAGAGTTCCCTCGCCCATATCTGGGTAAGGGTATAAATCTGAATGTTGCGTGTGAAAGACTAAAACACGATGATTGATAGCAGCCTAGTGCTGTAGTGTGAGAGTGACACGGGTGTATACACTTTGAGACCACAAACACGAGAGTGTGTAAATCAATAGGATGCGACAAATATCGCCACTACACCATACTATGCCACCTATGAGAGTGTGGTAAAAATTAAACTATACATGTGTGTAATAACCACAGATCCGCGTGGTTACAAGAGATGATGGTTTGTTGACACCAAGTTAATGACACTGGTGCCCTGGCCAGCACATCACTATTGGGAAGTAATTTCATGTACTCGTTGAGTAATATATGTTGTTGGCCCTGTTTGTCTTTGTTTGTCTTTACAGATGGAGCGTTAACAGGATCAAGAAGATAAATTATCTTCAAATTAATTAAGGAGCAGCTATCTGCCCTTAAAGAAACAGCAGTGTAGGGTATTTCCTCTTGCGCTGTCCAGGGAGGTTATATTGTTGCCCTGAAGAAAGTCCGGGACCGTCATGGCCCTAGTAGGACTGAAACATGTCGGCTGAAGGGTCATAGGACCATAAACACTCCTTGTCTGACCCCTGTTTACATATTTTTAATAACCCTAACGAATCCAATATTAAAGGGATACTGGGATTTGTTGGAGGTTTTTTAATTTCTTTTCCCCCCTGGTCTTATTATTCCTAAGAGCTCCCTGAAAATACGGTCGAGCCCACCCTGACTTTTAGGCGTTAGGGTGACCCGATGATGAAGCATGACACCACTAGGGTGTGTGAGGGTATTTAAAACAAAAGGAATTGTTTCCTTCCCCACTCCATAGTGGGTCTCTTCATCTCAGGACTTCCCATCTATACCTTTGTTATTACGCGGGTATCATCTTCGCTTCTAAGGAGTACTTTATGTGGTACAGTGTTAAATACGGGAGGGTGTACTCCCTTATGAGATTTCCTCTCGGCCCTCACGACATTGGGAGAGGGTTCTTTCCCATTTCTGTCGGCAGTGTGATAGAGTATTGAGCAGCGTATAGCTGTGGGGCTTATAATGGATAATATCCAATAAACATATTGTTGTGATCACATATTGTGTGATCAGACGGTATCATCCTATTTTTACTCTCTTTTTATTCTCTCTCTCTGTTTATCACAATCAATCATTTATTAGTTCTTTTCACACGTGTTTTTAAGCCCACACACTTTTGTAGATATCGATCATAATGGCCGAAGCTTTAGGTCTGGGATATTCGGATGAGATAGCAACAGCCATTCTGGCTGGTCCATCGCTGCTACCGGATACTAATTTAAACCAAAATCTATATCAAGCCCAGAATTGGGACGAACTTAAGGAATTAAAACGTACCCAAATGAAGGTCCTATTACATGGAGCCATCATGACGGAATATTTGAGGGGTAATGCAGCCCCCACTGGCCTCCTAGTTGCTAATGCCCCGAGGATCTTTCTGGATGATCCACTGTTTAGGAAGGAGTGGTCGCTGATCGCGTGGCGATGTTCACGAGATTGGCTGATCCTTATCATTAATACAGCCAAACGCATTTCAGAAGCAATACAGATTAAAATAAAAATCAGTGAAGACGCTTTGATGACTGAAATTAAAATCACGTTATTCAAGAAAAAACTTGAAGAAGTGAATAAAGACATTGGTGAACACAAAGAATATCTGATGTTGAGCAAAATCAACAAATTACAGAAGGACCTTAAGAAATTTTCCCATGAGAAAATATACCCCTACATCAAGGAGGATTACAAGGGTCAAGAAAATTCAGACTCAGGGTCCTCATACCAGGGTGAATCTAGTGCCTCAGACAATGAACAAGATGATTGGTCCAGTGACGGATCAAGCAAAAATTGGAGGAATAGATCAAGACGATCCCGAAGAGCGAATTTCAATCAAGGCTTTGTACCGCCACAAATATATCCTTGGCCTGGCCCCTTCGGCCCTCAACCTTTTCAGGGACCACCCCAATATCAAAGCGGACCTTACTTCCAACCGAATTATTTTCCTAATCGTTTTTTAGGACAGGGTGGAAGAAGAGGGAGACGCGGGAGGAAAGGCAACAACAGAAGGGTCCAGTGGGAAGACGAGAGGATACCCGTGAATACCCGCAGCCAGACCAGAGGCCAACAACCGAGCACGAGTGGAACAAGGGATTAGTTGTTAATTTAACTGAGATCACATTAAACACCATAGAACTAGCAGTGCTCAACAAAGGTTTGGGATTCGTCCCCACAGCCTTTTTGGATAAATTCCAATTACGCTGTGAATTAAGCGAATTTTTTCGTAAAATTCGTATTAAAGCATTTTTCAAGGATAGAGACAAACCGGAAAATGACGACAACCATACGGCACTACGTCCTAAGTCAAAGTTCTATCCACCAGCATCTCTGATGCCTCCTGAAGTCTTGGCGTTTGAGGAAAGTGTCACTAAAGAAGTGGAACAACTACAAACAAAGGTTGGCACGTTCAATAATTTGAGCAATAAAGAGAGGTGTGCATTAAAATCTCTGAGTACTAGATCAGACATTGTAATAAAACCAGCTGATAAGGGTGGAGCAACGGTTATTCAAAGCACCAATGCATATAGAACAGCTTGTATGAGTCTCCTGGCTGATGTCAAGTACTACAAAAAAATCAATAGAGACCCCACAGTACGTCTAAAGAAAACAATAAGATCTTTGACCATTGATGCAGAGGACCGCAAGTGGATCACAAAAAAGAACATGAATTTCTAATTACAGATGATCCCAGAGTGCCCCTGTTCTATACCATACCGAAAATTCATAAAGGTAAGAATCCTCCTCCCGGAAGACCGATCGTGTCGGGAGTAGGGTCCCTTCTTGAACCATTGTCCAAATATACTGACTGGTTTCTACGACCTCTTGTGACACGTATCAAGTCATATGTGCAAGACACTAAACATCTACTTAATCTGTTGACAAACATTGATTATGACTCAAGTGTAAACACTATGGTCTGTCTAGACGTGGAAGCGCTGTATACCAGCATTCCACAAGAAGAGAGTATTCGAGTGATAGAGGCATTGTTAAGACAGGGAGAATGGCAATGGGAAGCACCTGTGAACTGGGTCATTTCTCTCATGCGCATAGCCCTTTTGGAAAATTTCTTCTGCTTTGAAGATCAGATGTATCTGCAAATACATGGCACTTCCATGGGCAGCACCTTTGCGCCGAGCATAGCGTGTCTCTATATGGGCCATTTTGAAGATCAACACATATGGCCCAATAACCCTTACTCCAATAACATCTGTAAGTGGTTCAGATATATCGATGACATCTTGGTCATCTGGAAGGGAGAAAATTCTGATTTGAATAACTTCCTCGTCTGGATTAATCAACTTAATCCACATTTACACTTCACCATGACCACGAATAGTGGTACAGTTTCTTTTCTAGATGTGAACTTGATCGCTAGTGGCGGTACCCTTATTAGTTCATTATATACCAAACCTACAGACAGGAATAGTCTGTTGCACTTTGATAGTGCACATCCTCGTGCACTCAGGGAGAACTTACCAGTTGGTCAATTTCTCCGGGTCCGTAGAAACTGTACCAACTTACAAGATTATAAGAAGGAAGCAGCCCTCCTTTCTATTAAACTACAACAGAAGGCATACCCAGATAAAATCATTGAACGGGCTAATAAAAGATCGCGTAACACCCCACGGGAGGCTCTGCTCGAAATCCATGAAAAACCGCAAAAAGATATGTTGATATGTGTCACTACCTATAACTCTTTGTCTAACAATATCAAAAAGATTATAAATAAAAAATGGCCGGTATTAACATCTAACAAACTTACATTTGAGAAACCTATGTTCTCTTTCAAGAGGAATAAAAGTTTAAGAGATACACTGGTCCATACTAATATGCACAAACAAAAGACGCTGAATCAGCTTACACTTTTTAACCAGCCACCAGTTTCAGGTCACTATCCCTGTGGTTCATGTGTGGCTTGCCCTCTTACGGAACACACCAAACAAATCGATCTTGGGATGACATCACCTTGGGAACAACGCTCACATACTAATTGTAACAGTGAAAACGTTGTATATGTCATCAAGTGTCCATGCCAACTTCTATATATAGGCATGACTAGCAGAAAAATAAAAACACGAATAGGTGAGCATAGAAGCACGATTAGGAGGGCTATTACTGCCACTAAACTCACTGCTCACTATCTTGAACATAAACACAGTGACACAGATATTCAATGGACAGTCATTGAGAAAGTGAGTGGCACAAGTAACCTCAGCAGTAGATTACTGGAACGTGAGCAACGTTGGGTTTACCGTTTGAAGACACACGTTATCGGCCTTAATGATTCCATTCCGTGGAATCAAATATATAGGAGGTAACACTTGTGTGTCCTTCTTTACTTTGGTTGATCATTCTTCCCACATTGCATTGATTCCCACATTGCATTGACTCCTAGATGTAACACAGCACGGTAGTTACTGATACTTTAACAGCAATAGCCCTTAATACTAGGATTAGCAATACTGGGTGTCTCAATAAAGGTTTCCAATTTGTTTTGATACTAGAATGCCCTGATTTGGATTGATGAACTAAACTTATTTTACCAATGTTGGGTTGCCAATAGGTTCAGTATTTTACAATCGAGTCCGTTTGTTTTCAGCTTTGGCCACCAGACACTAGCCCTTTAAATGGTGATGTGCTTATAGAATGGGCTTTCGTTCGTTACACAATTTGGCACTCTGTTTATACTTTACACGGGCCGCGACGGCATCTGTTGGATGACGCGCACACTGATGTGTGTTCTAGTCTATCCAGTACAGCTCTTTTTTAACAAACTCGTTAATATACTACATTTCCCAGCATCCTTTCACTAATATGACGCTGCGCGACGGCGCCTGATCTGTAGACACACACACGTGATCTCTCCAATTAGTTCAGTTGAATTAATTATGGCGCGCCCATTAGAAGTATTTAAACCCCGTATACATGGCGTCTCCACACCAAGACCCGTGGGACCCGCACCGAGTAGGTGAGAGAGCGGGGGAGGACCCTTGATGACGTGAGTAATTCGAATACTGAATGGCATTACAGGTATGTGCGCGCTGTTATACATGCAGTATGAGTATCTTCCTCGGCTCACAAACTTTGGTGTTTTTATCTTTTCCTTTCTGGTGCGTTACTGCTTGCCAATTTGCAGTGTGTGACAACAGGGCTACCCCTTACTCTGCGAGGTACCCGGAGAAGAGTTCCCTCGCCCATATCTGGGTAAGGGTATAAATCTGAATGTTGCGTGTGAAAGACTAAAACACGATGATTGATAGCAGCCTAGTGCTGTAGTGTGAGAGTGACACGGGTGTATACACTTTGAGACCACAAACACGAGAGTGTGTAAATCAATAGGATGCGACAAATATCGCCACTACACCATACTATGCCACCTATGAGAGTGTGGTAAAAATTAAACTATACATGTGTGTAATAACCACGGATCCGCGTGGTTACAAGAGATGATGGTTTGTTGACACCAAGTTAATGACACTGGTGCCCTGGCCAGCACATCACTATTGGGAAGTAATTTCATGTACTCGTTGAGTAATATATGTTGTTGGCCCTGTTTGTCTTTGTTTGTCTTTACAGATGGAGCGTTAACAGGATCAAGAAGATAAATTATCTTCAAATTAATTAAGGAGCAGCTATCTGCCCTTAAAGAAACAGCAGTGTAGGGTATTTCCTCTTGCGCTGTCCAGGGAGGTTATATTGTTGCCCTGAAGAAAGTCCGGGACCGTCATGGCCCTAGTAGGACTGAAACATGTCGGCTGAAGGGTCATAGGACCATAAACACTCCTTGTCTGACCCCTGTTTACATATTTTTAATAACCCTAACGAATCCAATATTAAAGGGATACTGGGATTTGTTGGAGGTTTTTTAATTTCTTTTCCCCCCTGGTCTTATTATTCCTAAGAGCTCCCTGAAAATACGGTCGAGCCCACCCTGACTTTTAGGCGTTAGGGTGACCCGATGATGAAGCATGACACCACTAGGGTGTGTGAGGGTATTTAAAACAAAAGGAATTGTTTCCTTCCCCACTCCATAGTGGGTCTCTTCATCTCAGGACTTCCCATCTATACCTTTGTTATTACGCGGGTATCATCTTCGCTTCTAAGGAGTACTTTATGTGGTACAGTGTTAAATACGGGAGGGTGTACTCCCTTATGAGATTTCCTCTCGGCCCTCACGACATTGGGAGAGGGTTCTTTCCCATTTCTGTCGGCAGTGTGATAGAGTATTGAGCAGCGTATAGCTGTGGGGCTTATAATGGATAATATCCAATAAACATATTGTTGTGATCACATATTGTGTGATCAGACGGTATCATCCTATTTTTACTCTCTTTTTATTCTCTCTCTCTGTTTATCACAATCAATCATTTATTAGTTCTTTTCACACGTGTTTTTAAGCCCACACACTTTTGTAGATATCGATCATAATGGCCGAAGCTTTAGGTCTGGGATATTCGGATGAGATAGCAACAGCCATTCTGGCTGGTCCATCGCTGCTACCGGATACTAATTTAAACCAAAATCTATATCAAGCCCAGAATTGGGACGAACTTAAGGAATTAAAACGTACCCAAATGAAGGTCCTATTACATGGAGCCATCATGACGGAATATTTGAGGGGTAATGCAGCCCCCACTGGCCTCCTAGTTGCTAATGCCCCGAGGATCTTTCTGGATGATCCACTGTTTAGGAAGGAGTGGTCGCTGATCGCGTGGCGATGTTCACGAGATTGGCTGATCCTTATCATTAATACAGCCAAACGCATTTCAGAAGCAATACAGATTAAAATAAAAATCAGTGAAGACGCTTTGATGACTGAAATTAAAATCACGTTATTCAAGAAAAAACTTGAAGAAGTGAATAAAGACATTGGTGAACACAAAGAATATCTGATGTTGAGCAAAATCAACAAATTACAGAAGGACCTTAAGAAATTTTCCCATGAGAAAATATACCCCTACATCAAGGAGGATTACAAGGGTCAAGAAAATTCAGACTCAGGGTCCTCATACCAGGGTGAATCTAGTGCCTCAGACAATGAACAAGATGATTGGTCCAGTGACGGATCAAGCAAAAATTGGAGGAATAGATCAAGACGATCCCGAAGAGCGAATTTCAATCAAGGCTTTGTACCGCCACAAATATATCCTTGGCCTGGCCCCTTCGGCCCTCAACCTTTTCAGGGACCACCCCAATATCAAAGCGGACCTTACTTCCAACCGAATTATTTTCCTAATCGTTTTTTAGGACAGGGTGGAAGAAGAGGGAGACGCGGGAGGAAAGGCAACAACAGAAGGGTCCAGTGGGAAGACGAGAGGATACCCGTGAATACCCGCAGCCAGACCAGAGGCCAACAACCGAGCACGAGTGGAACAAGGGATTAGTTGTTAATTTAACTGAGATCACATTAAACACCATAGAACTAGCAGTGCTCAACAAAGGTTTGGGATTCGTCCCCACAGCCTTTTTGGATAAATTCCAATTACGCTGTGAATTAAGCGAATTTTTTCGTAAAATTCGTATTAAAGCATTTTTCAAGGATAGAGACAAACCGGAAAATGACGACAACCATACGGCACTACGTCCTAAGTCAAAGTTCTATCCACCAGCATCTCTGATGCCTCCTGAAGTCTTGGCGTTTGAGGAAAGTGTCACTAAAGAAGTGGAACAACTACAAACAAAGGTTGGCACGTTCAATAATTTGAGCAATAAAGAGAGGTGTGCATTAAAATCTCTGAGTACTAGATCAGACATTGTAATAAAACCAGCTGATAAGGGTGGAGCAACGGTTATTCAAAGCACCAATGCATATAGAACAGCTTGTATGAGTCTCCTGGCTGATGTCAAGTACTACAAAAAAATCAATAGAGACCCCACAGTACGTCTAAAGAAAACAATAAGATCTTTGACCATTGATGCAGAGGACCGCAAGTGGATCACAAAAAAGAACATGAATTTCTAATTACAGATGATCCCAGAGTGCCCCTGTTCTATACCATACCGAAAATTCATAAAGGTAAGAATCCTCCTCCCGGAAGACCGATCGTGTCGGGAGTAGGGTCCCTTCTTGAACCATTGTCCAAATATACTGACTGGTTTCTACGACCTCTTGTGACACGTATCAAGTCATATGTGCAAGACACTAAACATCTACTTAATCTGTTGACAAACATTGATTATGACTCAAGTGTAAACACTATGGTCTGTCTAGACGTGGAAGCGCTGTATACCAGCATTCCACAAGAAGAGAGTATTCGAGTGATAGAGGCATTGTTAAGACAGGGAGAATGGCAATGGGAAGCACCTGTGAACTGGGTCATTTCTCTCATGCGCATAGCCCTTTTGGAAAATTTCTTCTGCTTTGAAGATCAGATGTATCTGCAAATACATGGCACTTCCATGGGCAGCACCTTTGCGCCGAGCATAGCGTGTCTCTATATGGGCCATTTTGAAGATCAACACATATGGCCCAATAACCCTTACTCCAATAACATCTGTAAGTGGTTCAGATATATCGATGACATCTTGGTCATCTGGAAGGGAGAAAATTCTGATTTGAATAACTTCCTCGTCTGGATTAATCAACTTAATCCACATTTACACTTCACCATGACCACGAATAGTGGTACAGTTTCTTTTCTAGATGTGAACTTGATCGCTAGTGGCGGTACCCTTATTAGTTCATTATATACCAAACCTACAGACAGGAATAGTCTGTTGCACTTTGATAGTGCACATCCTCGTGCACTCAGGGAGAACTTACCAGTTGGTCAATTTCTCCGGGTCCGTAGAAACTGTACCAACTTACAAGATTATAAGAAGGAAGCAGCCCTCCTTTCTATTAAACTACAACAGAAGGCATACCCAGATAAAATCATTGAACGGGCTAATAAAAGATCGCGTAACACCCCACGGGAGGCTCTGCTCGAAATCCATGAAAAACCGCAAAAAGATATGTTGATATGTGTCACTACCTATAACTCTTTGTCTAACAATATCAAAAAGATTATAAATAAAAAATGGCCGGTATTAACATCTAACAAACTTACATTTGAGAAACCTATGTTCTCTTTCAAGAGGAATAAAAGTTTAAGAGATACACTGGTCCATACTAATATGCACAAACAAAAGACGCTGAATCAGCTTACACTTTTAACCAGCCACCAGTTTCAGGTCACTATCCCTGTGGTTCATGTGTGGCTTGCCCTCTTACGGAACACACCAAACAAATCGATCTTGGGATGACATCACCTTGGGAACAACGCTCACATACTAATTGTAACAGTGAAAACGTTGTATATGTCATCAAGTGTCCATGCCAACTTCTATATATAGGCATGACTAGCAGAAAAATAAAAACACGAATAGGTGAGCATAGAAGCACGATTAGGAGGGCTATTACTGCCACTAAACTCACTGCTCACTATCTTGAACATAAACACAGTGACACAGATATTCAATGGACAGTCATTGAGAAAGTGAGTGGCACAAGTAACCTCAGCAGTAGATTACTGGAACGTGAGCAACGTTGGGTTTACCGTTTGAAGACACACGTTATCGGCCTTAATGATTCCATTCCGTGGAATCAAATATATAGGAGGTAACACTTGTGTGTCCTTCTTTACTTTGGTTGATCATTCTTCCCACATTGCATTGATTCCCACATTGCATTGACTCCTAGATGTAACACAGCACGGTAGTTACTGATACTTTAACAGCAATAGCCCTTAATACTAGGATTAGCAATACTGGGTGTCTCAATAAAGGTTTCCAATTTGTTTTGATACTAGAATGCCCTGATTTGGATTGATGAACTAAACTTATTTTACCAATGTTGGGTTGCCAATAGGTTCAGTATTTTACAATCGAGTCCGTTTGTTTTCAGCTTTGGCCACCAGACACTAGCCCTTTAAATGGTGATGTGCTTATAGAATGGGCTTTCGTTCGTTACACAATTTGGCACTCTGTTTATACTTTACACGGGCCGCGACGGCATCTGTTGGATGACGCGCACACTGATGTGTGTTCTAGTCTATCCAGTACAGCTCTTTTTTAACAAACTCGTTAATATACTACATTTCCCAGCATCCTTTCACTAATATGACGCTGCGCGACGGCGCCTGATCTGTAGACACACACACGTGATCTCTCCAATTAGTTCAGTTGAATTAATTATGGCGCGCCCATTAGAAGTATTTAAACCCCGTATACATGGCGTCTCCACACCAAGACCCGTGGGACCCGCACCGAGTAGGTGAGAGAGCGGGGGAGGACCCTTGATGACGTGAGTAATTCGAATACTGAATGGCATTACAGGTATGTGCGCGCTGTTATACATGCAGTATGAGTATCTTCCTCGGCTCACAAACTTTGGTGTTTTTATCTTTTCCTTTCTGGTGCGTTACTGCTTGCCAATTTGCAGTGTGTGACAACAGGGCTACCCCTTACTCTGCGAGGTACCCGGAGAAGAGTTCCCTCGCCCATATCTGGGTAAGGGTATAAATCTGAATGTTGCGTGTGAAAGACTAAAACACGATGATTGATAGCAGCCTAGTGCTGTAGTGTGAGAGTGACACGGGTGTATACACTTTGAGACCACAAACACGAGAGTGTGTAAATCAATAGGATGCGACAAATATCGCCACTACACCATACTATGCCACCTATGAGAGTGTGGTAAAAATTAAACTATACATGTGTGTAATAACCACGGATCCGCGTGGTTACAAGAGATGATGGTTTGTTGACACCAAGTTAATGACACTGGTGCCCTGGCCAGCACATCACTATTGGGAAGTAATTTCATGTACTCGTTGAGTAATATATGTTGTTGGCCCTGTTTGTCTTTGTTTGTCTTTACAGATGGAGCGTTAACAGGATCAAGAAGATAAATTATCTTCAAATTAATTAAGGAGCAGCTATCTGCCCTTAAAGAAACAGCAGTGTAGGGTATTTCCTCTTGCGCTGTCCAGGGAGGTTATATTGTTGCCCTGAAGAAAGTCCGGGACCGTCATGGCCCTAGTAGGACTGAAACATGTCGGCTGAAGGGTCATAGGACCATAAACACTCCTTGTCTGACCCCTGTTTACATATTTTTAATAACCCTAACGAATCCAATATTAAAGGGATACTGGGATTTGTTGGAGGTTTTTTAATTTCTTTTCCCCCTGGTCTTATTATTCCTAAGAGCTCCCTGAAAATACGGTCGAGCCCACCCTGACTTTTAGCCGTTAGGGTGACCCGATGATGAAGCATGACACCACTAGGGTGTGTGAGGGTATTTAAAACAAAAGGAATTGTTTCCTTCCCCACTCCATAGTGGGTCTCTTCATCTCAGGACTTCCCATCTATACCTTTGTTATTACGCGGGTATCATCTTCGCTTCTAAGGAGTACTTTATGTGGTACAGTGTTAAATACGGGAGGGTGTACTCCCTTATGAGATTTCCTCTCGGCCCTCACGACATTGGGAGAGGGTTCTTTCCCATTTCTGTCGGCAGTGTGATAACGTAGTAGCCCACCTCAATTACTCTTCTGTTGCTAGCATTGGCTATAGTTCAAAATAATGCATTTTTTATGGCTAAAATATAATGTGATTGATGAATCAGCATTAAGGAATCTAACTAATTTCTCACCAGTAACTGCAATCAGGAGTCTGCCAGAGTATATCTCTTGATGGTTTTTTGGCTGATATGAAATACTGTCTAATTTTCAAGGTAATTTTGGGCAATATTCCACATTTCTTGTGACTCAGACTACCTTCAGGAATTTCATTGTCATTGTATCTTCCAATCGAAGATTCAGCCAAGCTGTATTCCAGCTCATACCTACAAAATCATCAATACTATGATAGGAAATTAATCAAGCATCATAGACCAAGGCCATGAGTGTAAATGTTGAGTGTCTAGCCAACAGTTCTAAGACTTTTTGTCATGTTCCCCTTACAGGGAGCCTTTCCAACTCTGTAAAGACACTAGCATAGAATAGCAGAGAAATTGCAACTTTAATTATGCTATCCTACTGTCAGGACCCTCAAGATCCGAACCCTCAATATCCTGGATTCATGGTCCCCACATTCCATCCCCTGAAAGAACTGTGCCCAGTACTTGACAACTAGATATATGGCAGCCGATTTCAGGTGCTGTAGGAAGCATTCTAGAAATCACCACTGTCCCCGTAAACGTTTTTGACCAGAGGTCAAGAGTCTTTTTAAACTGTGCCCAGTATTCCTGAGGCTCAAGTCTTGAGGACGAGCATTCAGAGGGCTGCAGTGGCCATCCTGGATCTTGTAGGGTTTGCGAACACCCACAAGATCTCGATGCCGTCTTGGTTGGGGTCCCTATATAAGAGCCAGCCTCGCCCTGATTTGACCGCTTGTGAATGTTGTCATTGGCAGGAGCAGCAACAGTTCTTGGTGTAGATCCAAAGAGGAGCTGCACAATGTAATCCAAAGAATCCTGAGGTAAGTGACACTTAGGGGTCGATTCCGATTCGGGCCGGAAAAAGCACCGACCGACTCGGAGCCGGAAATTATACCGACCGACACGTACCTGTGGCGCCCGACACACCAAGTACGATGCAAAGCACGCAAAATCCGACCGACACGTACAGAACCCAAGCCGAACGACCGAGCCACACGGAAAACAGCAATCCGGCCGGAAAAACACGCGAATCGAACCGACCGACACGCACCCGGAACAAATCCGACCGAAACGTACACGCGAACTCCAAACCGCAAAGTACGATGCAAGGCGCGAAAACCACGACCGAGTCGGACGGAGGACAAGCCGCACGACCGACACGCATACAAAACCGAGCCGAAGCAACACAAAACACCGCGACCGACGCGTACGCAGCATAGAAAACAGCACAAACACAGCGTGAACGAAACGGAGAACACCGTACAAGACAAATGCAGGGTCCAACTCGGTCACAACAACGTTTCCAACATGCACAGACAGTACAAAGGAAAAATCACACAAAAAAAGGCCAAACAAGCAATTACAAAGCCAATAAATACTTGGGGGGGGGGGGTGGGGACAGAGAACAAAGACACACCCACAACACCACCCATATAAAGGACACAAATCCCAACCATGATCCTTTGCAAATGCCATTCCACTGCCAGCACCCAAGAGACAGCAACCACACACCCACAGCTCATCCCCCACACAAGCCACACACCATCAGCACACCAACAAATACCTACCTCACATACACCCAGCAAAACACACACTCACACACCCTCACCTGCACACCAACACACACATCACTCACCATCACCACCCATCACCATGCCCCCCAAGAAGAATCACAAGTTCCTAGATTGTGAATTGGAAGTCCTGGTAGACGAGATCCTCAGGGTAGAGCCACAGCTGTTTGGCGCACTGGTCCAACAGACCCCCATCTCCCAGAAAACCAAGATGTGGGAGAGGATCATCAACAGGGTGAACGCACAATCACCATGTCTGCGCACAAAGACCGACATCCAGAACAGGTGGTATGACGTGCGCAGGAGGGTCCGGGAGCTGCTCAAGAAAGACTACCTCCTGAGCCAATACACCGGCAGTGGCCCTCCTGCCAAGCCAGTATACCTCAGGCCCTGGGAGAAGGTGCGGGCCATCCTTCCGCCAGTGAGCGTATATGGACTAGAGAACATCCCAGAGCCTGGTGAGTACACAACAAATGTACACAATATTCTGCCACAAAACACACACACATCACTGTCAAGGGAGAGTCAAACCATGCACTCATAGCAATTACACAGCAACCAGAACAGAATCATCCCAAAATGTGTATGTCAGTCAGATAAACACAACACATGCCATCAAAAAAGTTACATCCAACCGTGCCATCACATGTACAAACACAACTACAACTACAGCTAGGCAGTGGCACAAATAGAACTAACAAACACATCCAGACATGTAGCCACCACAACAACACCAACACACAGTGAAGACCACTCAAAGGAAGGAATTCTGTGTATGCTGGCCAAGTCAGTGAAGCCAATAGCATCATGGGAGTCGCAGTCACACATATTGCCCCCCCCAACAACTGTCCCATCAATACCACCATAAACCATGCGCACATCACAGGGAGTGGAGAAGGACTCACAAGATGGCTGACACTGGCAACTGCTGTGGGGAGCACAAGGCCCTGCTGGGAACTGTGCACCAACAAACAGCAGGACACCACTGACTGACATCCTGAGAGACAACTTCCACTCCCTGCAATGCAAGCACGTTCCATGGTGGGATATCTGGCTGGCTGGGTGGGAAGGAGGACTTGCAGCACTGACCATAGTCACAAGCACCTCCCCTCACACCCCCTCAACACAAACTCCACAGAACCCACCTGGTAGAATGCAATGCCTCCCATCCTAACTCAAGATCCCACAAAGAACCACCACCCTGGGTTATGTTGTGTGAAGCACAGGGACACTCTTGGGACTATTAGCCAAACAACTGCCAGGACAACACTCCCAGCCATCCTGTCAGCACAGCCAGCCCACCCCACAGGGAAGCAGAGTCAAAAGGAAGGAAGCATGGGCATGCTGGGAAGGGGGTGGAGGCAATAGCATGATGGGAGTCGTAGTCACAGCTCTACATCCCCCACCACATGGCCCAGCAAGCTCACACTCACGCATGCACATCGCACAGAGAGTGGAAAGGCCCATCAAAGATGTCTGACACTGTTGCTGTGTCGTGGGGAGCACAAGGGCATGCTGGGAACTGCACACCAACCAACAGCAGGACACCACTGTCAGCCATATTGCCATTGCTCTCACACCCACACATACTGAACTCCCCACAAAAGCAAGTAAGTATGGGAATGCTGGCAAGTGGGGTGGAGGCAATAGCATGATGGGAGTGGCAGTCACAGATATTGGTCACCCTCACAACTGGCCCATCAACACCACCCTGAACCATGCTCACATCACAGGGAGTGGAGAAGGACTCACAAGATGGCTGACACTGGCTACTGCTGTGGGGAGCACAAGGGCATGCTGGGAACTGCACACCAACCAACAGCAGGACACCACTGTCAACCATCTTGCCATTACCCTCACACCCACACACACTGAACTCCCCACAAAAGCAAGTAAGTATGGGAATGCTGGCAAGTGGGGTGGAGGCAATAGCATGATGGGAGTGGCAGTCACAGATATTGGTCACCCCCACAACTGTCCCATCAACACCACCCTGAACCATGCTCACATCACAGGGAGTGGAGAAGGACTCACAAGATGGCTGACACTGGCTACTGCTGTGGGGAGCACAAGGGCATGCTGGGAACTGCACACCAACCAACAGCAGGACACCACTGTCAGCCATCTTGCTATTGCCCTCACACCCACACACACTGAACTCCCCACAAAAGCAAGTAAGTATGGGAATGCTGGCAAGTGGGGTGGAGGCAATAGCATGATGGGAGTGGCAGTCACAGATATTGGTCACCCCCACAACTGTCCCATCAACACCACCCTGAACCATGCTCACATCACAGGGAGTGGAGAAGGACTCACAAGATGGCTGACACTGGCTACTGCTGTGGGGAGCACAAGGGCATGCTGGGAACTGCACACCAACCAACAGCAGGACACCACTGTCAGCCATCTTGCCATTGCCCTCACACCCACACACACTGAACTCCCCACAAAAGCAAGTAAGTATGGGAATGCTGGCAAGTGGGGTGGAGGCAATAGCATGATGGGAGTGGCAGTCACAGATATTGGTCACCCCCACAACTGTCCCATCAACACCACCCTGAACCATGCTCACATCACAGGGAGTGGAGAAGGACTCACAAGATGGCTGACACTGGCTACTGCTGCGGGAGCACAAGGCCCTGCTGGGAACTGTGCACCAACAAACAGCAGGACACCACTGACTGACATCCTGAGAGACAACTTCCACTCCCTGCAATGCAAGCACAGTCCATGGTGGGATAACTGACTGGCTGGGTGGGTGGGAAGGAGGGCCGGCTGTCAACCAAATACAACCAATGCAGACCATGTGCACACCCCAACAAATACATAGAAATGCCCAAATAATGCAGGACAATGTGCCACACCAAAATCAACCCCTGACTGTGACGACTTAGGACAATGCAATGTACAGGCCCGCACCCAGAGGCACAGTCACAACTGTAAGGTGTGTCAACCATTGATGCCTGCAGAAAGATAACATACATTGTGTGTGTCTCCCAAAAACAGGTGATGATGGTGACACAGCAGCAGACGCTGAGGAGTCCCAGTCCCAGGCTCAAGAGGATGCGGAGCTCACTGGTGTCGTACAGCCTCCGCCCTCCTCGGACGAAGAAGACCAACCTGGCACATCCGGTGCAAGTCTACATGCAGCACCAGCAGGACCACCAGCTGCAGCACCAGCAGGATCACCAGCTGCACCCCCTGCACCCACCCCTCCAACGACTGTCACCACAAATACCATCCCTGCCGACATGGACAGAACAAGGAGCAACACCAGCACAGGGACCCTGGACCAACCTGGGGCCATGGACACCACCACCACCAACTCCCAAGGTGGACCAGGGTCATCTGTGCGTGCCAAGGCACGCACTGCACATGTCAGCAGGGGTGGTGGGAGGGGTGGGAGACAGAGGTCGCTGCTTGCAGAGGTTGCTGGTGTGCATGATGACCCACAACTGGTACGCATAGCTGATGCGTACCAGTCCAGCACCGGAGACCTCAGCCAGGTAGTGGGGCTCCTCAGAGACATGAAACAGCAGCAGGCTGCCCATCATGCCCGCTTGGACTCTCACATGTCCCACGTGGAGTCACACATGTCCCGCGTGGACTCACACATGTCCCGCGTGGAGTCCAAGTGGGATGCACTGCATGAGATGACGGCGGTGCACAGGGACATTTTACAATGCCTCCGCCAGATGAACAGCAACCAGTCCACACCTCCCTGTGTGCCAACAACATCTGGTGCTGCCCAAACTGCAACTGCCACAGGGAGGGAGGATGACTCTGGCGGAGAGTCCCCTGCATCGCAGCAGCCTGTACTTGAGGGGCCCCCCCCCCCCAAGAAGAGGGGTCGTCCGAAGAGAGGCAAGTGAGAGGCCGATGGTCAAGCGCAACTCCCAGGAAGCCTGAACCTGTTCTGGATGTTCACCTTTGTGCACAGACTGTTCACCCTGTTGACGGCAACACTACTCCCACACATTGCATGGGGAGTACAAGTTGGACCAATGTCTCAGACAACTGTGGCCCCGATACTGGGGATTTTGTCTACCAGGACTTTTAATTCACCTAGGAACTTCTGATTGCAAGATTTATGTACAGCACTACCCATCCTATGCACTATTCACACAAATGTATCACAATAAACACACTAATACACCATACTTGCCTCTGTTGTGATTCCAACGTGGGTGCTGTTATGGGGATGATGAACTGCAAAATTACACTGTGTATGCGAACTGCAACAGCAAGTACAACACAGGCATGTGAGTAAAGGCAACGTGACACATATGAGTGAGACACACCACCAGGGCTACACAACACATACACACCTAGGCCATCTGACTCATTGCCTACACTGATGTTGCCAGGGAAGACGGTGCAATGCACAGACACCACACCCATTCCCAGTTGTAGTCAAGTAGCCCACAGGTGCAGTAAGCAAATGGCAGTAAAATGTGTGACCACAGACAACGCACATCACAAAGTGAAGCACAGGTTTATTACACAGTTGCAACATGTCGTAACCACTACAGATGCAAGGTAATCCCACCTGGCAGCGGGCACACAGTCAACAACTGTAGACAGAAGGAAGTCCATGGGTGTGGCGCACATCACCTGTAGGGACACAACAGCTACCACCCTGGAAGTTCAATCACGTCGTCGGTGGACACAGTTGACCAAACGAATCTGAAAGTACCCTGTGAAGGACAGAAATGACACACAGTCAAAAGCAATGGAGAACAGGACAGAACAGCAAAACTCATGCACAATACATGTTACAAGATACCCACCCAGAACCAAGTTAGCATGTCAACACTGTTGGGGAGTACTGCCCACCTGTAAGCACACATCGCAACACACATCCAGTCAAGTAGCCCATGGACACACTCCAACAGCACCAGAGCACCACCTACACATATCATGCCAACTCACATCATTGACATGACACCTCAGGATACTCACATTCAGCTAAAGAAGTTGGTGATGAGCTGTGTGCGGACATCACCCTCATCATCATCATCATCATCGTCATCGTCACTGGCATCGTGGTCCAGGCCAGGATCCTCCACAGGTGGCGTATGTTGGTCATTGTCATCCTGGATGAGAGGCAACTCCTTCCGCACTGCCAGGTTGTGGAGCATGCAGCAGACGATGATAATCTTGCACACTTTCGCAGGGGCATATGGGAGGGACCCGCCGGTCTTGTACAGGCAGCGGAAGCGGCTCTTCAGGAGACCAAATGTCCGCTCAATCACTCTCCTGGTCCGACCATGTGCCTCATTGTAGCGCATCTGGGCTGGTGTCACAGGGTTCCTGAGGGGTGTCAGCAACCACGGCATGTTGGGGTATCCCGAGTCACCTACGGACAGACAAGTGCACATTAGCTGACTTGGAAAAGTGGGCGGAATACTACAGATCAGATCACACACAATGGCACAAAGTCAGTACACACCGACAAGCCAGGCACGCTGGTTCTGCATCTGTGCCATCATCCTGGGGATGCGACTACTCCTCATCACAAAGGCATCGTGTGCTGAACCAGGGAAACGGGCACACACGTGTGTGATGGTCATATCTGCAAGACACACCACCAGGGCATTGACCGAGTGGTAGTGCTTGCGGTTCCTGTAGGCCTGCTCCTGGGCCTGTGGTGGTACTAAAGCCACATGTGTCCCATCAATGGAGCCAATGACATCCGGCATCCTCCCCAGGGCATAAAAGTCACTCTTCACGTCAGTGAGTCGTCGCAGTCTAGGGAAATAGATGTACCGGTTCAGGAATAGCAACATTGCCGCCAAAACATCGCGGAGCACACGGCTCAACATGGTCTGTGACATCCCACCAGCAGTCGCCACAGTATGTTGGAAGGTACCGGTGGCAAAGAAGTGTAGGGCTGCCATCACCTTCACCTTGGGGGTCAGCGCTGTAGGATACGGCCGGCCAGGCTGCAAATGTGGGGCCAACTGCACTGCCAAATCCTCAATCAGCTGCCTGGTGAAGCGGTACCGTCGGATGCTGTCCCGTTCCACCATCGTTGCCAGGTCTGGGAATGGTCGATGGACAGCAGGAGCCCTGCAGTGCAGAGGAGAAGTAAGCAAGATTGTCAGTCAGCCCACATATGCGGCATTGAACACACTCAATATCCCAACATACATCATTATGAGGCACAACTACATGAAGTGTGCAGTTCCGTAAGGACATGTATGGTACATACATGGCCAACATCTGTCATCACGGTCCAACAAGTGGCATCAATTAGTCCCAGGTTGGCCCATTGGATATCATGAGGCCATGTCACAGTTCCCATCTCCTGCTGCCGTCTCACAATTACCCCCCACAGTGACATGTGAGGACAGATGTGCCCCAGGCATCACAGCTCAACGACAGGTACATTCCCAGGGACCCTGTATTGCCACATGGACACTGGCATTACATGGAGTATCATGTATACACCACAGCAAAACAACTATGACCCCCACAGGTAGTGGTCCCACTTGCCACTGCAGGACAGACATGGACGTCTGTGACACACACACGCACAACATCAAAGTCCATGCACACACAACGTGGATGTGGAGACTGTCTCCCATTGTGCACATGAAATCAGAGACATTGTAAACACTACATGCACACAGACTGTGGAGGACCATCACTATTGTGCCACTGGGACACCCTGGCTCAAACATACCGTCCCACATGGGACTCACGGGGTATGTGACATGACATACACATACACCACCGTGAAATGTGACCATGGCACATGCACAGATATGAACAGTTGCACATCACAGTGGTCATGTACACGTAACACCCAGGATCCTGTCCCCATGAACACGTGCACAGCCTGGGGGTGGCTGCCCCCAGGTGACACCCACAGGACAACATGTACACACAATAGGAAATGCAGCCTTACATGCCTTATCATACAGTTTGGACAGGCTGTCGTGTTGTAGGTGTGCCCCTCACTCCCTGGGAGCTATCTGTGGCTGGCATATGTCCATCTGAGACAGGCATGGTGACATATGCCAGTCACTTGTACAGGGATGCGTTGAACAGCAATGGACCGATCGGTGCCCCCGGCCGGCCCATTGCATTCAATGTGTGCAGGTACGCATTGTGCCCCTGTACGCGTTGGTACGCGTTGTACTCCTGTACGCGTTGTACCGCAATGGACCGACCGGTGCCCCCGGCCGGCCCATTGCATTCAATGTGTGCGGGTACGCGTTGTGCCCCTGTACGCGTTGTACTGCAATGGACCGATCGGTGCCCCCGGCCGGCCCATTGCATTCAATGTGTGCGGGTACGCGTTGTACCCCTGTACGCGTTGTACTGCAATGGACCGATCGGTGCCCCGGCCGGCCCATTGCATTCAATGTGTGCGGGTACGCGTTGTACTCCTGTACGCGTTGTACCGCAATGGACCGATCGGTGCGCACCCATTGACAATGGCCTTGCCTGGCAACGGACGCTTTTCGAATTTCGAACGAGTCGGTTGCTGGAAATTCAGTTGGTCACCCACAACAATGTTGCAAAATCATGTATGTCATGAAGTTGAAGATTTGAAGGATGCTGTGGGCGTGTATTGGTGCTGCTATTCCATGGATTGGCCAGATTCAGAAGATGCAAACGACTTGGACCTATCACTTTGGACACAAGAGACAGTATCTGCCTCTCCAGCACATATATATTGCTGGCTGTTCCCCTGAGAGCTCACTTGCCTGCACTACATGCTCCAGGACGACATCTGCCACTGCACTGCTGCTGTCTCTGCCCCTCTGGACCCTGCAATGGCACGTACTGTGGAGAGAGCTTCAGCCTTGAGGAGAACCAGGCCCTGCTGGACAGCCTACTTCCACAGTACAGCAAGCTGTATGGGACACCAGGGGAGCAGGTGAGTGTTCTGTGCACTGCCTTTCTGAATGTGCATTTTGTCTGACTAGCAAGGCTGGAAGTCTGCACGCCACTGGCTAGCAGGCTCACTGAGTAGTTGTCACCCCCCATAGTGTGTAGTGACATGCACTGGACAGGTATGGTGCAGTGACAGTGCATTTGAACAAGGTTTTACTTCCCATGCAATGATACCATGTAGTGACGTCTGGCAAACTGTCCATGGGCAGCTTTGCACTGCCTGTGTACATCATGTGCCCCTGTGATTGAGACATGTATATACAACTGTGTCATGCACGGATATGTTGCATGTGTAGTAATGGCCTTTTCACTTTGTCATCCTGACAGGTTAATGCCCATCGGAAGCAGGAGATCTGGAAGGACATCGTCCGGGCTGTCCGGTCCGTGGGGGTCTACAAGCGCCGGATCCGCAACTGCCAGAAGAGGTGGCAGGACCTTCGGGGCTGGACCCGGAGGATTGCACGGGTCCAGCTGAAGCTGTCGCCTCCTCGCAGGAGGGGCGGAACACGGACCCTGACCCCCCACATGCTCCAGATCCTGGCGGTGGTGTTTCCAGACCTGGATGGGCAGCTGAAGGCCAGACAGCAGCAAGGAGGGGTGAGTCAAAGACTGCACTGTGAACTCTGTATTACATGCTTTGTGCCCTCCTCTGGCCTGGTTAAACTGCCACAGTGCAGCAGTCATGTTGTCCAGGAGCCATGTCCCTCTATTGTGCACTGCTCACTCCTCATCTGATACCCAGGTGTGGCCCTTACATTCAGGGAATTGTGTCACTTGGGACTGTGTCCTTGCAGTTTGCTTCACTAAAGGTGGGGGACAGCATCTGTTTCCCTAACTCTGTTGTGGGCATCATGGGTGGGTCCATTGTTCACACAACGCCTGTGTTCGGACATGTAATCTGCGTGTTGCTTTGATATGCGGTCCACTTGCTGAGCTGAGCCACCACATGTGCCTGGGGTATGTGGCACACGCCCATGCAGCGGGTGGGAACAATGTTTGGGCCCCAGGAGTGTGCAGATTACGTGTGTCACACATACATAGCCAGCTATCCACTGTCCAGGGCTCATCCCTCATTCATGTGGGGCAGGACAGTCATGCCTACTCCAGGCCATGCAATGCACTCTGTACTCCCACTCCCGTGTATCAGCTGACACATTGTGCGCAGTGATTTGACCCCTCAGGTGTCTGCCTCTGTGTCAGTGTGCTGTGGATTAGTTGCCAGGACTGCTGGGGTGTTTCTTGGTAGGGGCTCAGCATGCCACTGGAGATGTGACCATAGGAGACGATACTTGTGTGTCACATAGGTGTTTGATCAGCTGCCCGTGCAGACTGGGGTATGCGAATGTGAAGTTCAGGCAGCTGTTCCCCATTCACAGCAGATTGTGAGGGGCTCAGGTTCAGAGGGTAGTGTCACAGGTCTCCCATATGTCCAATCGGTATGACCTGGACAGATGAGGGTTAAGATGATGTGTTGTGTGGGGGATGTACATGTGCACTTGTGCAGCTCCAGGACTTGCATTCCCCATGACCTACTATTGTGACACAGTGCAGACTGTTGTTGTCTGGCTGCCAAGTCATACATCACTGAGACAGTGATGTATGACTTAGCAGTCATGCCTCCGCCATGGCATGTGTCTACTTATTGGTGATCCTGCAGGGGAGTGACATGTGCTACATGCACACCATTGTGGCGATGGCTATCAGGACATGGGTGCATCATGGTGTCTGTCGCTGGTATGCATCACATGCATTTCCTATTTGACTCTGGGCATCCCTTTCATCCGGAAACCTGTACTGACTCAGTGGCAAGAGTTGTGATGTGTGCATGTCCACATGCTACACCGTGTCCTCTGCACTGTCCAACTACTGTGTAGTTGGTGCATGTGTCCACACTGGGGTGTTGCAATCCAACAGACACCAGACAGATGGGTGCAAGGCCATGTGGGATGTGAGTGCCATGG
This sequence comes from Calotriton arnoldi, assembly GCA_963921515.1. Classification (NCBI taxonomy): domain Eukaryota; kingdom Metazoa; phylum Chordata; class Amphibia; order Caudata; family Salamandridae; genus Calotriton; species Calotriton arnoldi. The sequence continues at coordinate 821,709 of CAWUFW010001211.1, forward strand.
TTGGCATCAGACTGACAATTGGCTTCTCCTGTTCAGTTAGGGCACTTTTAGCAATGTACAACTAATGATGCCAGGGCTTGCTCTGTAATGTGCTGTGCTCACAGTGGTGTGTGCGTTTGGTGCAGGTGACTGATGTCTGTCTGTTTTCCCATTGTTTGCAGATACATCCACGGCCACGGAAGGGGACAGCTCCACGGACCAGGAGGAGCCGGAGAGCCAGACTGGGTCAGCAGCCGAGGAGTGGTCGGAGGGACCCAGTGGCATGGAGGGCGAGGGGAGCCACACCGAGGAGTCCTCAGCACCATCCACCTCAGCTGAGGACCAGAGCAACTCGGAGGATGACTCCCTTATGGAGGCGGGTGTCAGCAGCCACCACACCCCAGCTAGTGTTGCTGTCCCCGCCACCACCAGCACCACCACCGCCCTCCCATCGGCTCCCATTCCCCAGGTCCGTGGAGGCTCTCATGTTCGGGAGCGTGTCTCCTTTGGGCCAGGCACTGCACCCCCTGCCCCTGTGTCCCCTGCTGCCCTGAGTGAGGAGTCTGTGTACCTCCTTCGCCAGCTCCATGTAGGGCAGACAGCCATGCTGAGTGTCCTCCATGCGCACACCGCTCTGTTGACTCAGCTGGTGTCGTTCATGGAGGGCATCTCATCGGGCATGTCTGACCTACAGAGGGGCAATAGGTCCATGGACTCCTCCCTGACGGCAGCAGTGTCCCTCCTCAGACAGTCCCTCACCCCTCCTGCCTCTGCTCCATCCACACTCCCCAGCACCTTACCCGTCCCAAGCACACACACACCGGCACAGGCACACACCAGCACACACACATCCAGCACACAGACACACACGCCACAAACAAAACGCACACGCACGCACAGTCAGGGGACTGAAACCAGACTCACAGGGGATGGGGCCCTGGAACACACACACGCATCCACGAGCACTGCGCAGTCCTCAGTTGCCTCTCCCTCCAAAACACCCTCCCTTGCCTCACCTGCAACCCCAAAGACCCAGCGCCTCTTCCTCAGTGACCTCAGCATCTTCCCCTCCGATCCAGCTGCTCCAGCATCCAGGGGGAAGAGGAAGCCCACCCACACGGAGCAGAGTGCCCCTCGCCCCCGGACACCCTCCCCCAGGCGCAGACAGACTGAGGCCCCCACCCGCAAGTCCCCCGGAGTCGTAAGAGCAAGACCCCGCCGCCGCCCTGCAGCTCAGGCACCAGGTCTCCTTCCTCCATCCCTCAGGCCCCCACTCCACAGGTGCCCCCACCACACCCTGCCCCAGGTTCCCCCACCCACAGATATACCATCCCCAAGAGGATCCGGCCTTCTCCCCTGCCACTTGCTCTCCCGGCACCACACCCCCGCTGCGCTTGTCTGTGCCACTGATGTGGTGAGGGTGTCCTCCCCTCTGTCCAGCCCACCTTGCCTGTTCCCCATTCTCCTCCCCTGGTGGTAGGCACCTCAGTGGAGTCCACTACCACCCTGTCTGACTTGGGCACTGCAGTGGCGGACCTGTCCACTCCATCTGCAGGGTCCACTGCAGTCGTGCCGGCACCCACAACATCTGAGTCATGCCCCCAGTTGTGCCGGCACACACCATGTCAGACACCTCCACTGCAGTTGTCAGTGGCTCTCCAGCACCCACCACCCCTTCCCTGCTTCCTCCTGGTGAGCCCTGATCCTGTCCCTGCGGTGCCTGGCCTGCCCCCCGGTTGCCCCTCCTAGTGGATTGTCCCTGGTTTTGTGCAGGCATGCGTAGGGTGACATCTGCCACTGTCACCAAGTTTGGACTTTGACAATGGACTGGCCATTGGCCTTTGTGTTTTTCCTGGACTTTGTTTTCATTCCACACATATGCTGAATAAAGCAACTTTCTGTTCTCTAGTGCTTATGCTTCTGATGTACATGTTGTTGATGATGCTAACCATGCCCTTGCTGCAGTGATGGTGCTATTTGGTCTCATGATAATGAAGTGTTACTGTGCAGGAACCCATGTGGTCCAGGGGGAATGTGTCCTATCCTGTGGTGTATCCATGTCATCCATAGCAGCATCTGAGGGTGTCATGTGTTCAGTATTTGGCAATGGGATTTCCTACTTAGATTAGCTATTTCACATCTGTGGATTCCACCCCTGCACATCTGTTGTGCCTGCCATTGTTCAATTCGTCTACTTCCCTGACCGTGTGGCCATCTCCACTGGACATGCAGGTTTGGGCATCAATGGGGAAGGACTCATCCGTGTAGTCAGTGCAACATTGCTATACAAGTGTGTTGGATCTGTGCTGATGATTCCGTTGGCACTTCCATGACCAGGCTGATGTGACGGGAGCCCTCATTTGGTGCTAATTGTTGATTGTGTGACCAAGTGCTCAGCTGACATGATGGGGCCCTACTGAGGCAACATATGGCACAGCTTTCCTCACACAGGAGTGGAGTCCCCTCATGGCAGTGTGTACTCCTGTGACATTGCCTGCGCCCAAGGTGTGTGTTGTATGTGCATGTCTGTGTGTTCACTTCCGTTTAACTGTGCATGCTGTGTTCCCTAGTGTTGTACCTGTTTGTGATGCTTGGTGAGTTGACCTATGTTCCCCCAAAGTCTTCTCCCTGGGTTCTCTGTGATGTGGGTGCATGGCACATTACTGGTCATCAGGGTGGCACCCATAGGTGTGTTTGCTGTCAGGGCTGAGTTTGTGTGCAGACGCAGATGGGTCACAGTCAGGTTTCCCCTTGGCACTTGTTGTTTGCCCCTGTCATGTGATTTCCAGTTTGTGTTATCTTTCAGTGATTGTGACACGTTGTGTGTGTGACTGCTGGCACTCCTCAGGGTCCGGGCTGCAATGTTGGTTGTTGTCTATGTGTGTTCTTTGTGGGTGACCTTGGCTTCTTCATTGGTGTGTGACTGTGGCTGGGATCCCATTGGTTGGTGTGGTATTGCCGTCATGTCCATGTACAGCGTAGTGTGCAGTGTGTCAGACATTCAGGAGTCTTGTTGAGTGGCCATGTGTGATGTGTTTCTGCACCTTGGTTCCCACCCACCACCCTGGAATAGTCATGGGTGCATGTGCAATGTCACCAGTGCATGTGTGCTTCACTGCTGCACATTGTTGGAGGTCGAGGGGTGTGGTGTTGAGTGTGTGCAGATGAGAGTTGTTGCCCGGCTAGGCCCCTGCCTCCATGTTGGCCTTGGCTTACTGGCCATGCTGATTGATTTGTGCTTGTGTAGGTGTGATGGTAGTTTGTTGCTCAGGACACATGACTGTGGTTCACAGTGTGAACCACATTTAGCTTTGTCATCACAGTGGGATTGTAATGCAGCCCAGGGTCACCACATTGTGGGGGCCCTGGGGGTGGTGCTGTGGTGTGTCTGTGTCTTGCTGTGTCAGTTGCTGTTCCTACGTGCCTGTGTGACATGTGTGATTTGTGCTCCCTCTCATCTGACAATGCCTGCTTGCCCACATAGGGGATTTGGATCCATGAGTTACCTTTGTGTGGCACTGTATGCACATCTGTATGATTGGTATTCAGGTCTCCTCATGTGTTGTGTGGTTGCCTGGGGACACTGGCACCCCCCCTCACCTGTTGTGTATGATGTGCAGTGTGGGTCTGCCTGTTTGTGCATCTGCACCACTGCATTGGCATATCTTGGGTGTGCCATTGGCTGTATGTAGTTTGGTGGGTTTCCCCTGCTGTCCCTGGGACTCCTAGGTCATCGGTCAGCACAATGATCATGGTTTGTGTGTCCCATTGCTGCCATGGTATGGTATCTGTTCACCTCACATCTGCAGTCTCCACAGGGTATCTGCATTTGTGTGCCCATTGGTGCGAATATGTGGGTCTGCATTCTGATGGTCACTTCTGTCATTGTGTCATTGATGAATGTTGACAGTGTCAGCCCCCATGGGTGTTGTTTGTCTGCACATGGCCAAAGGTATGTCTTATTTGCACTGCAGTATTTGGCTCACCCAATTTATGTTGCAATGGGACACATACACTACTTTGCCACTGATGTGTTTTTTGTTCTGTGACCAGGAATCATCCATGCAGTTTGGCAGTTGCAGCTCTTTCTTTGTCAACACTTACCTTTTGGTCACTGTGATGATGGGGGTTTGGACCCCATTGCCACACTGTTCAAAATGTGCTTCAGCTATGGACCCCACACTTACATTTTGGTCACTGTGATGATGGGGGTTTGGACCCCATTCCCACACTGTTCAAAATGTGCTTCAGCTATGGACCCCACACTTACCTTTTGGTCACTGTGATGATGGGGGTTTGGACCCCATTGCCACACTGTTCAAAATGTGCTTCAGCTATGGACCCCACACTTACCTTTTGGTCACTGTGATGATGGGGGTTTAGACCCCATTGCCACAATGTTCAAAAGGTGCTTCAGCTATGGACCCCACACTTACATTTTGGTCACTGTGATGATGGGGGTTTAGACCCCATTGCCACAATGTTCAAAAGGTGCTTCAGCTATGGACCCCACACTTACCTTTTGGTCACTGTGATGATGGGGGTTTAGACCCCATTTCCACAATGTTCAAAAGGTGCTTCAGCTATGGACCCCACACTTACCTTTTGGTCACTGTGATGATGGGGGTTTGGACCCCATTGCCACACTGTTCAAAATGTGCTTCAGCTATGGACCCCACACTTACATTTTGGTCACTGTGATGATGGGGGTTTGGACCCCATTGCCACAATGGTCATGGCCTGCTTGCATTGTGGGGGCCACACACATATATGTGTGGCACATGTGCTAGGGGGTCACATTGTATGTTCAAAGTCATGTTCGGTGTTGTAGGCATTTGACACAGTCTACACACGCTTGTCATGGTGTTGGGGGATGTCTTTTTCTTGCATTCCCTAGGTTGTGGTGTGCTGGTTGTGTCAAGCATTGTCCATCCTATGAGTGGGGGTGGTAGTGGTGGTAGGCATCCAGCCCCCCCTGGCTAAGGGTGGTAGTAGTGGTAGGCATCCAGCCCCCCCTGGGTGAGGGTGGTAGTAGTGGTAGGCATCCAGCCCCCCTGGCTAAGGGTGGTAGTAGTGGTAGGCATCCAGCCCCCTGGCTAAGGGTGGTAGTAGTGGTAGGCATCCAGCCCCCTGGGTGAGGGTGGTGGTAGGCATCCAGCCTCCCCTGGCTAAGGGTGGTAGTAGTGGTAGGCATCCAGCCCCCTGGGTGAGGGTGGTAGTAGTGGTAGGCATCCAGCCCCCTGGGTAAGGGTGGTGGTAGTGGTAGGCATCCAGCCCCCTGGGTGAGGGTGGTGGTAGGCATCCAGCCCCCTGGCTAAGGGTGGTAGTAGTGGTAGGCATCCAGCCCCCTGGGTGAGGGTGGTAGTAGTGGTAGGCATCCAGCCCCCTGGCTAAGGGTGGTAGTAGTGGTAGGCATCCAGCCCCCCTGGGTGAGGGTGGTACTAGTGGTAGGCATCCAGCCCCCCTGGGTGAGGGTGGTAGTAGTGGTAGGCATCCAGCCCCCCGGCTAAGGGTGGTAGTAGTGGTAGGTATCCAGCCCCCCTGGGTGAGGGTGGTAGTAGTGGTAGGCATCCAGCCCCCCCTGGGTGAGGGTGGTAGTAGTGGTAGGCATCCAACCCCCCCTGGGTGAGGGTGGTAGTAGTGGTAGGCATCCAGCCCCCCCTGGGTGGTGGTGGTGGTGCGCATTCAGGCCCCTGTGTGCATATGTGGCATTGGTGATGGGCATCCCGCCCCTATGGTGCTGCTGTTGCTGGTGTAAGTATATTCTGCATCCCTCTGTGTCTGTGTGATGTGTCGTGTACGTGTTGTATGTGTTTTGTGGTTGGTGTCTGACTTACCTTCTGCGCCGTACGCGTCCGTGCCTGTTCCGGTAGTAAATGTAGAATATTGGTATGATCGGGACGAAGGGATTCATGGTTGGTTCGTGTCGTTCGTCCTTCTCGTTGCTTCGCGTCGTCCTCGTCGCTTCGCGTCGTCCTCGTCGCTGGCGTGTTCGCCTCGTAGCCGTGGATTGTGTTGTGGCGCGAATCGGAGCTTATGTGCGCCTCTCCCGGATGCTTTGACGTGCCGTGCGTAGCGACGGGTTCGGCGCGTACGGGAAGCGCATCGTTCTTGTTCGGCCGGACGGAACTGCATTTTCCCTTCCGTGCGACTCGATTCTGCATTTCCGGATTCGCCTCGGTCGGAGTACAGGACCTGGATTGGGTGAGTACGGCTCGGCCGGATTCTTTGCTGTTGTGCGCATCGTACTTACTCGTTCGTTGTGCTGTACGGATCGGTCAGGAAACAGGCATTCGCATGGCTTTTTTCCCGACCGAATGGTATTGGGTGCGCCTCCGACCGAGATCGGAATCGGCCCCTAAATTTCTCAAAGAGAGAATCACCGGAGCAGGTTGTAAGAGAGTTGAAATTTGAAAGACCATTTAAGTTTGAGTTTGTACTCGAGGTTTGAGTGCATGAGTTTTTGACCGACTAATCCCAGAGTGGAGAGAGAGAGTTGTTTGAAAGGATTGAGGAAGACTATACAACTAGTAGCACTTGTACACATTTGATCTAAAGTTCAAATTCAAGTTGTGTTATGATGAGATAAGATTGAAGCAGACAACCATGGAGGTCTGATGAAAAAAAATGTCTCGAGGCTCAGTGTGAGTGTAAAAGACTTGTGCAAGATATCCTTGCTAAATCTCTGGAAGAGACAGAGGAAACATTTTGAATAAAGCCTAATGCGTGGTGATATTTTCCTTAATAAATGGTATAACTGCAATCTTTATAAAGATATTGTTGATTAATGTTGGCAAGATGTTCAGTTACCTATACCTTCTTCCAACGCTAGGTGAAGCTCCAGAAACACCTTCTCAGCCACAGGGCAGCGCTATGAACCCTTTAGGTAGGAATTCATAATACTGATATATTTTCCAAATCCATCTAACCATGGCAGACCAACTGAGTGACATCGTCTCCCATCTCAATAGGATCTGTTCCCTTGCATCCCTTTCCTAAGCCCCCCTCCCTTGCATGTGTCGCTGTCTGAGACTGTCTCGCAGCTGCTGCACAGAGGTGAGAACAGCGAGAGATTCCATTCTGTTCCCACATAAGTATTTGGTCATTGACTCCTACAACTCCTCAAAACTGGTTTTGACTTCCGAGAGTCTGCTTTCTTTTTCTTTCACTTTAGTAAAGCTTTCTCTCCTTCATAGTCTTAAAGAGGACTTGTTCTTTTTCTTCATGACGGCCCTGGGCCACTTCAGTTAGGTCAAAGAAAGACGTTTTTGTGTGTTCAATACAGGTTTTAATTAGATCACATCCGCAAATGTTTACATATTGTACCTACGTCATTGAAAAAAGAACTAGATTTGAGTTTTATAAAAATAAAACAGTGCAATGTCTTTGAAGCTATTCCACATATTTTGTTATGGAGTATTCTTCAGAGAGTGGTGAAACAAGTTTTTTTAATTTTTTTTTTTTTAAATAGTCCGAAGGATATATGTTGCCCTTTGTACTGTCTACTAATAACACTTCCATTATAAGTGATCGTGATGAGGCGTGGCTTATGCGCCAAGACAAGATGGTGGCCGACCGCTAAGCTCCGTTTCGTCACGGGGCTTTTGAGTAATTTTTCGGCCACTTTGAGACCATGCGCAGGGCTCCCTAAGTTGTTCTCATGCTGATTGTTGGTGGGCGTTCCTGCGAGCCGACAGAAGCATCTAGTGTCTCATCCTTTCACTGCTGCAGCCACAACGAAAATTTCTCTTCACACACGAGCGGCGGCCATTTTGTCAGTGCGCCGCTCGTTTCAATCTTCTAAGCTCCAGTAATGTTCATAACGCTTGGGTGAGCTTGCTTTTACTTCACTCACCAATATTTCTACATCTCTGGCCATTTATGCCCTTATACTGAAAACCCTGAACCAATATCGTTTCTGCTGCCTTTATGATGTGTCCTTTTTTCTTGAGGACTTCTACATTATGGTGCTCCATCTCTAACCTCTTTGAGCCTAATCCCCCTAGCTCACATATTATGATGCACTGTTGTTGTGCCTAATGACATTGTGGCATTGTGATCTTGGTGCACGCGCTCTTTATGTGTCTGAGCCTGAAAAGATGTGGATGTGATTACATAAGCTGTGGGCGTTCTCTCAGGAGGTCTTCTGCTCCCTGTTTCCTTGCATGTTTGCAAGCCAGTGATAATTATTATAACCTCTCTGCTCCACAACCTGATATGTAGACGTGTCCCTGCCACATATAATCAATTGCCTTTTTCCGCACTATAGAGTGTGAATTCCTGCTCAAATATACTGAACTTTCTCTCACCAGTCACCTACTATATGGGCAGGCTCTCTACTTCTAAAAAGCTCTCTCTTCAACCAGTGTATGTCATTAAGACGGCCAGCGGCCCTCTCAATCTTACTAAAGCATCGTCCTCAAGTACTAAACTTAAAAGAGTCAAAAAGTATCCTCCATCTCCGATCCAGTCATCTCCTAATCTGGTCTTGGATACCATTCTAGAAGAAGTACGTGCTCTTAAACCGTTCATGAGCACTACCAATGAAAAACTGCAACAAATTGAAGACCGTTGGATCACTATGGAAAGCAAAATGCTCGAAATGGAACAGCGCGTGGGCCACCTTCAGGACATGGCTACTAAAATACCCATGCTAGAACAAGAAATTCAAAAGCTCAAGCTCCACACTGAAGACCTTGAAAATCTCAATAGAAGGAACAATCTTCGCCTCTATGATCTCCCGGAGAATGTTGAAGGCCCTGATCTTCTTTCATTCTTGAAGAAATTTCTACCTGATGTTCTCAATCTACAGTCTTCTGCTCCTCTTAATATTCAGCGGGCACATCGCTTAGGCCGCCTTCAACCTTAATCTACCAGACCGCGTGGTATTATAATGCTCTTCTTGGAATTCACCAATCTCATGCGTGTCTTAAAATCTGCCAGAGAAAAACGTCGCCTTGTTTGGTCTGGTCATAACATTTTCATTTCTCCGGATATTTCCACTGCAACCAATGCTAGCTCTTCGTCCTCAACTGATCTCTGAACATCCGCTATGGCATACTTCATCCCTGTCTCTGCAAAATTACTTACAAAGGTGTCTCTCGCTCATTTGAAGATCCGACTAAACTAAAATTGTTTCTGCAAAACATCAACAAGCTACCTATGGACACTAATGCGCAATGTCCTTAAACTTTTATATTGATAAAAGTGCATGTTTCCTTGTTTCCTGTTATCCTCTTTAATTCTGTTCTTCAATATGGTTTATATGGCCTGAATTTCTCTACTCTATTTCTATTTTCTCCCTCCATTGTTGTTCTTGCTTCTGGGTGCTGCCATGCCTGGTTCTTATTTCTTTCTCTCTTTATTTTCGATTTGGCTTTATGTCCTTGATCTGTCCCTTTGTTTCTTTATCTCCTTTACTCTTCTCTTATTCTGTATTTCTCTCTATTCTCCTTTCTTTTCTTTTTTTCCCTTTTTTATCTTCATTTGCCTGCTTCTATAATTGCATGAGTGTCTATTTGTTTTTCTTATTTATTTTTCTGGTAGTACCTTCATGTTATTCAATTTTTGACAAATGGTGTCTTGTTGTTTCCATTGTTGTTTTTGCAGTTCGTCATCATTGTTCCTGTACCCCTGTCTATATTCATCCACATGTTTAATTTTGTCTCATGGAACGTTCGTGGTCTGGGTCCTCCTGTTAAACGTCAAAAGGTACTTTCACATTTATCAAAACTTAACTGTCAGATTGCTCTTTTACAGGAAACTCATTGTAATGATGTTGAATCACTTAAACTGAAGCATCAATGGGTGGGTCAGGTTGTTTTTTCTCCTGCTGTTAACCAAGAGGGTGGGTTTGCCATTTTATGTCACAAATCTTTCAAATTCTATCAACTGAATTTGATACAAGTGGACGATGGGTATTGCTTAACGCCACTATCTATAATTAACTTTTTTCAATATTTATGGGCCGGTTAAGTCTCACCCGGATTTTTGGCATAGTATTAAACTAAAACTGTCCTCCATTACCAATCCTAATATTGTTGTTGCTGGCAATTTCAATGATTGGCTAGACCCTTTTTCCCACAAATCGCATAAAGCATTTCAATCTGCTATTACCACTCGTCCACTCTATGATGTATGGAAAACTAGTAATCCCGACACACATGAGTATACATTCTATTCAAATGTTCATCACACTATGTCTCGAATTGAATATATTTTGGTCTCAAAATCCTTACTCCCTTCCATCCAGTCTTCTGAGATTGGCTCCATTTTTATTTCTGATCATGGCCCTGTTTTATCCTCTTTTGATTTGTCCCTTGCTACTTCCAAACATGCTTGATGGAGATTTCACAACTCCTTACTATCTGACCAAAATTTAATTTTAGAAGCTACCTCCTTTATAAAAGAATGTTTTCAATTTAACAAACCTAGTGATACTTCCGTCCACAACAACTGGGATGCTTTTAAAGCCTCTTTTAGAGCCTTTATCATTGCTTACACTGCTAGAAGGAAAAAGTTGTTGAGTTCCCAATACCTTTTCACCCTCAAACATATTAAGACCCTTGAACACACTTATTTTACTTCTAAATCTCCTTCTCACCTTGGAGACCTTATTAAAGCTATATCCAATCAGAACAGGCTGGCTACCATTGATGCTTGCAATATACTTCTTAAAATAAAATCTAAGTATCATGGGGCTCAGAATAAAGCTGGTAAAATGTTGTCCAATTATTTAAAAGTCAAATCGGAAAAGAAAACTATCAGACCTATTCAAAATGGCCTTACTAATAACTTATTAAATTCTTATTCAGACATTGTTAATGCTTTTCAGTCCTATTATAATTAATTATACACGGAAGATACCCATCCCTCTGAACACCATACCCAATCATTCTTTGACGATCTCCTTTCTCTTCCCTCTTATCGGATGCTATGGCTCTCCTTGAAAAAGATATAACTCTTCAGGAGATTTTGGATGGCATCAAATCTCCTCAGAGAGCTAAAGTCGCTGGACCTGATGGTTTTTCCATTGAACTTATTTCTTCTTTTTCATCTACTTTTGCACCACATTTACTTGAGCTTTTCACCTACTTCCGATTGAAATCTAAACCCGAAGGCTCCTTTATAGATGCGCTCATTGTAATCATTCCCAAACCTGGTAAAGATCACACTTTGTGTCAAAATTACCGCCCTATCTCATTAATTAACTATGATTGCAAAGTTTTTGCAAAAATTCTTGCCTCTAGATTAGACGATGTTATACCTCTTCTTATTAAACCTGACCAGTCTGGTTTCATTAAAGGGAGGCTTACCTCAGATAATGCTAGGATGTTCTCCAATATCCTTACATTAGGGAGAGGATATCTTGCTGCACTATCCCTTGATGCTGAAAAAGCCTTTGACCGTATAAATTGGCAATTTATGTTCAAAACTCTTCATTGGTTCGGTTTTGGCCTCAAATTAATTTCATTTATCAAGCTATTATACTCCGAACCACGTGCTTGTGTTTCTGTCAATGGATTTCTATCCCCTTATTTTAACTTACATAGAGGTACTAGGCAAGGTTGTCCCCTTTCTCCTCTTTTATTTCTTCTCTGTCTCAACCTTTTCTTGAACGCATTCGCCGTAACACTTTCATAACAGGTTTCCAACATAACTCCTATGAAACTAAATTACCTGCTTATGCAGATGATATTCTGTCATACCTCTCGAATCCCTTAGCTTCCCTTCCTCCCTTTTTGCAGGAGATTGATTTACATTCTAAAATATCTGGCTATAAATTGAATTTTTCTAAAACTGAGATTTTACCTTTAAACTCCTTATGTTATCAATTTATGTTCTCTGATACTAATTTTATGTGGTGCCCATCTAAGATTAAATACCAAGGTGTCTGGTTTTCACCTACCATCCCTCAAACTCTTGTCCACAATTTTAGTGCATTAAAACTTAAGATTCAAAGCTCGCTTTCCTCTTGGTCTCTTCTCCGCTTATCTTGGTGGGGTAGATTGGATACTGTTAAAATGATGATTGTACCTCTTATTCTTTTTGCTTTCTATGTTATCCTTTAAAATTCCTAATTACTATTTTAACCAAATTAATTCTCTCTGTACCAAATTTCTCTGGAACAATAAACCCGCCCGTATTGCCCTATCCAAATTAATTAAACCAAAAAATGAAGGGGGCGTACGCTTTCCTAACTTTAAGCTATATCATACTGCTTGTTTAATAAGACAAATTTATGCTTTAGATAGATAATATCAAGACTCCCAAATACCCAGCTGGATTAATTTTGGACGCTCTTTATTAAATGAATTTTCTTTTTATGATATTAGCTTTATGTCCAACTGTACTTTTATATCCAAACACCCTATCTTAAAATATTCCCAACACCTGTTACATTTGCTGTTCACTTCTGGCTCTAATTTCTATCAAGCTTTTCTTGCCTCCTCTATTTGGTACAGTAAATTCATTAAGTTTCGCCATAAATCATTCTACTTCAAGCATTGGAAAGAAAAGGATATCCTATATGTTCACCAACTAATATCTCAAAATTCTGTTATACCCTTCACTACATTGCAAGAACGCTATGATCTATCCTCTTCTTGCTTACCCCAATACTCCCAATTATCACAAGTACTCCATTTTCTCCCTTGACTCCTCTGTACAATATCTCTTCTGACTCCAATCCTAAAGCCTCTTTCATATAAAAACTTCTATCTGCTCCTATCTCCGATAGACTAAAATCCTCAATTGAAACAGCATGGGAACAAGACCTCTCGATTACCCTCTCGACTCAACAATGGGATAAATTATGGCATAACATTTTTACTACCTCCAAAACTGCCAGTATCACTCAATCCCTATTTTTCTTATACAATAGAGTGGTCCGTACATCTGTTTTTATCCATAAAATCAATCCTTCTACCTCACCTCTTTGCTGGTCATGTGTTTCCTCTAATGGCACACTACTTCACTTAATATATTATTGCCCTAATGTTCTTAACTTTTGGAAATCCGTTTGGTCTAAATGTTCTAAGATATTTCAATGTTGTATCCCATTATCAATTCAAAATGTGTTTCTTGGATCCATGTCTGTTGGTTTCCAAGATACTTCCTCGAAGTCAAGGTTATTTGATCTTTTTATTGCTCTTGCTTTTAAAGTTATCCTTACTTGTTGGAAGGATAATTCTAAAATATGTATGTTAACACACTGGAATTTTATTTGCGATGAGCATAGAATTTCTACTGTTTCATTTTCATTGTTATCTCAGTAAAATCAAGTCTGATTTACTCTAGTTACCCTTTACTACTTTTTTAATTCACACTCATCTTTACCCTAATTTCTACTTGCCTTTTTCACTTTCTCTCTCCTTTCTTCCCCTATTCCTTTCCCTTTCTTTCCTCTTTCTCTCTCTCAAAGTATAAACATGACTAATGTTAGATAGGTAATCTATTCTCTTTTTTTTTTTACTTTATAGCTTAAGATTGTATTTTACAGCTTTTTAACGTGACAGTATCATGTATATTATCGTATTATCTTTAAGATATATGTTTTTACTATGTTATCTTTCTTCCTTATGCTGCTTGTAATCTTGGTACTCTCTTTTTAATACCAATAAAAATTATTTTAAAAAAAAAAAGTGATCATGATAGGGTTTGAGCTCCCAGACGTACTTAATTCAAGACAATTGCTTTCAGATTAATAATTTTTATATTTTTCTGTCGCCAGGTCTAAGCTAAACAGATAAAAGACCTGCTGTATCTCATATCAAACACCTTGAGTCTATTGCTGCCAAAGACTAAACTGGGTGTACCTCGACTAAATTGATGTAATTAATCAAAGGGATGATACATAGAAGTCACTGCATCAATGTAACAACTACATCAATGGAAGCTGTGTCAGCAATGTTAAGTAACAGAATTAAAGTAAGTAAAAAAGAAGAGGGTCTTTGAAGCTTTCCTGAGATATATTACTTATGTTTGATTTTTTGTAGAATTTAAAATAATTTTAATTCATTAAGAATGAAGGTAATTGTAAGAAATAGGTTAAAGATGTTTAATTCAAATAAATTGAATAAAAGAGAAATAAAGGGTTACGAGCGTCTTTCCCAGCCTGAGTACATGCCAAGGACTATGCCACACACAGAGCTTGGTATTCCACGTCTTTGTCTGCATGTAACTGCAAACTCAACATTCTAAAACAAGCTTTCATGGCATTCCACTCTGACACCTCGTTACAGCTCTACGGAGTCCGTTAGGAGCCAATTGCATCTTTCAATTAACCTTCTTGGTGCTTTAATTATTCGACCTGATCTGGTTACTGGAAGTTGTCACCTTCAGTGTCCGAGATTTGGTAACAGCAGTCACTGAGTTCTCAGGCTCAGTCTTTCCTTCACCATCTCGATCGGAAGACCGATTAATCAAATGCCGAAAGTGAGAAGAGTCTCTCATAACAAAATTCCCAGCACACTAGGCAGTCACCACATGTCCCTTGGTGGACACTACATGGAAAGGTTCAGCATCATATGGAGCATCAGATTTCCTTCTTCGCATTTGTCGGGCGATCGCTAGGTCTCCTCTCTTAAACTTGATATTCTTTGCATGTCTCATCTTGTCTGCATAGGCTTTCATTTTCTGCTTGTTAACCAAGTCCTTTGTACGAGTTATGTTCTCATTTCCTTCTCTTTTGTTGGTCCATTGAGGTACCTTGGTTGTCATTGCTCTCCAGAACATCAAAGTTGCAGGACTTTCGCCTGTGGTGGAGTGAGGTGTTGAGCGATAGGCTTGTAGGGTAGAATTCAATACAGTTTTTAAACTGGGCCTCTCAAGAGTTGCACACTGTACTGCTTTCTTTAGCGTACTCCTAAAACGCTCAACGAGTCTGTTGGCCTGTGGCCATAAAGGTGTACTTTTCTGATGCTTTATGTTCATATGCTCCAGGAAATCCTTGAATTCTCGATTGTTAAAAGGTGTGCCATTATCAGACTTCAAATGGCGGGAACGCCCCATGTCGCAAAGATGCAATCTAGTCTGTAAATGACTCACTCATGATTTGTGGACGTGATATCTCTATTAATGGAAAATGTGAGTACTCATCCACAGTTACATCAGATGATGTCCATTATTGAGTGGACCAAAGAAATCAATGACTATTCTCTCCCATGCATGCTTAGGGAGTGCTGGCATGTTAAGAGTATGTTGAGTAATATTTGTAGAAAGGCAGTTGCATAGATGACAGGCCTTGAGGTCCTTTTCAACCCTCTCATCGAAATATGGAAACCAAACTCGGTGTCGCGATTGCGCGACGACGGACCGGGGGCAACTAACTACAATGATGGCCGCCGGCTTAGAACACGCAGGCGCGGGGACAGGTCAGGCAAGTTAAAGCCCGGCCTCCCTCAAGCAGCAGCGCTTCGCGTTCTAGTGTGTTGCAGTGCTCCGATTTCCGTCTTGCCTGTTTTCTTCCGAGTCGTTGCGCTCCTCGTGTTGATCTCGGCGTGGTGCGGCGTTTTCTCCAGTCGGGTCGTCTTTCCTTGGCGAGCCATAGGACATCGTTCCAGTTTCCTGCAAGGACAACAGAGATAACAGACACGACAAAGCAGCATTATTGTCTATCACGGTAACAGCGCTCTCGCGCTGACATGTTAATTTAGTAATTATTGTTTATATCGCTTACCTGATCCTGTGCTCTTGGCGCTGTGGGGATCCGCTCCGTCCATTAGGATCTATTTAAAAAAGAAGACCGTTATTTACCTGAGTATAAGGTTTATATCATTTACGAAATACATCTGTTCAAGACCGTTATTGGGGGATTGTTTCCACGAGCTATGCTTGATATATAGGTAGGCACATACATAGTCTCTCTTACCTATTGTGTCACATCATTCCTAAAAGGGGCCCCTTTCACTTACTTCTCTTTATTATTTCTTCTAGCACCAGATGCAAGCTTTAAACTCCGTTATATTCTCACTACCAGTTTATCGAAGAAGGGATACCCTAAGGTAGGAAGAGAGACATAACAAGACATACAGAAGAGCCAGCATATGTTTCTGCTTTCTAACTTGTGTACTGACTCTCTCCTACACATAGCCTCCTGCCTTGTCCTGATGGATCCTGTGTTGGTCTGAGTTCCGAAGCGGAGTTCTTCCCCTTTTTTCCTTGTTTTGTTTCCCTTCTTCCCCGGGTTACCATTGCCACCTTGATATTGTCAGGTGCAATAGGTGACTTAGAGAAGTCGTGGACCTTACTTCAAATTCGTAACGTTCCTGCGGAAACATAGGTGAGATTCTTACAGAACGCAAAGCCCAAAAAGAATAGATTTTCTTTCCGCCCAGACGCCATGGATGTTAGTCAGGTGACACTTGCTGATTTGGCCCACATGTTGGGTAATCTACAAGTGGAAACTCAATCCCTATCAAACAGAGTAGATACCATACAACGTGAAATGAGAACAGATCTAGGTAGAGGGTCCCAGAGTCCCGGGACTAATGTTCCAGTGATACAAGTAACTACACCCCCATATATCCCTTTGGCGCCTCCTGAGCGTTTTTTTGGGGATACTACTAAATTTGCTGCCTTTATCAGTCAGTGTCAGCTTCACTTCATGTGCAAAGCCTCCTGTTTTCCTACAGACCAAGCTAAGGTGGCGTTTGTTATTTCCTTTCTAGGGGGGGTCTGCTGCTAATTGGACCATACCCCTGATAGAAAGAAATGATCCATTGTTACAGGACTATAGTGCCTTCAAAAGAGAACTCAGAAAACTGTTTGATAGACATACCTTCACACATTCAGCTGACACTGAACTCTTAACACTAAGACAAGGGACCAAGGACTTAACCACTTACATTTCCACGTTCTATAGGTTAGTAGCTGAAGCTGGGTGGCCTGAGGAAAAGCGTAGCGCTTTGTTTTACAAGGGGCTGAGAGAAGACTTAAAAGATGCATTGGCGCAAGTGGTAGACCCTCCTGAGGCATGCACTGCTCTTGTAGACTTGGTGGTCAAGTTGGATCATAGAATCAGTGAGCGTAAGAGAGAAAGAGGCAGGTCAGACAGGAGAGTTTTTGCGTATAGAGAGAAAAAACCTGATCCTGAGAGAATATAAGAGGTATCAGAGCCCATGCAGATAGGGAGCATAAGAGGGCCCTTCAGTGAAGAAGAAAGACAGAGAAGGAGCAACAAGAAATTATGCTTGTACTGTGGAAAGCAGGGCCATTTTCTCAGAGAGTGTCCTGTCAAACCAAGACAGACAAGACGTTCGGAAAACTAGTGAGCCCGAAGTCTCAGGAGACAAGGACTTCGGGTAATTCAGGCTTGATTGTCTCATCTGTGGAGGTAGCGGCATCTCAGCCACGTCACTTCCTTCTCTCCTCACGTCTAAAATGGGAACATCAAGTGGTAGATGTGCACATAATGGTTGATTCTGGTGCTTCGGGTAATTTTATGGATGCACAGTGGGCTCAGAACAAGAAAATCCCTTGGGTGTCTAAATCTTCTTGGGAAGAAGTCACAACAATTGATGGTAGCACTCTGAAGTCTGGTCCCATTAAGCACACTACAATTGGTTTGACGCTAGTTATTGATAAGAAACACCAAGAGCTTATTGCGTTCGATCTAATACAGTCTCCTCAGTTTCCAGCTATTGTAGGGCTACCCTGGTTATGCCAACATAGTCCCTTTATTGATTGGAAGACGATGACATTAACCTTTAACCACGACCTTTGTAGAGAGCATATTCTTCCCGATCCAGGTGATCCTGAGAAGAATGTTTCATTCACTAGTACAGACGACTGTGTTTTACCCTCCGCTTATCAGAATCTTAGGGAAATATTCGATGTAGAACAGGCCTCTAGTCTCCCACCACATAGGGTCTATGACTGCAGAATTGATTTACAGCCGGGGGCTCGTATACCTTGCAGTAGAGTGTACTTCTTAACGTAAAAAGAGAATGTGTATTTGCGTGAGTACCTGGACAAAATGTTGAGAATAGGGTTTATCCGTCCTTCGAGATCGCCTGCTTCATCTTCTCTTTTTTTTATACCGAAGAGAGAAGGGGGTCTCAGATGCTGCATAGACTATAGGGCACTGAATACCATTACCATCAAAAATAGGTATCCCTTGCCACTGATATCCTCCCTCCTTGATCAGATAAAAGATGCCCAAGTGTTTACCAAGTTAGATCTGCGTGGGGCATACCATCTTGTGAGGATCAAGGAGGGAGATGAATGGAAAACAGCTTTTTGTACCAAGTATGGGTTATATGAATACCTAGTGATGCCCTTTGGGCTATGTAATGCCCCTTCGGCTTTTCAATTTTGTATCAATGAGGTACTAAAGGACATGTTGGATTTATGTGTCGTTGCTTATATCGATGACCTCTTGATTTATTCTCCCTCCATGCAGGAACACGTATTCCACGTAAAAAGGGTGCTAGAACGTCTGCGAGACAACCATCTGTATTGTAAGCTAGAGAAATGCCATTTCCATACTCAGCAAGTAAGTTTCCTGGGATTCATAATCTCCCCACAGGGACTTAGTATGGATCCACAGAAGGTAGAGGCCATTCACCGTTGGCAAGCACCACAAACGGTTAAGGAGACGCAGAGTTTTCTTGGCTTTGCCAATTTCTACAGACGCTTTATTGGTGGTTTTTCTGACTTAGCCTCCCCGGTAACTAGACTGTTGAAAAAAGGTATGAAATTTCAGTGGACTCCCGAGGCAGAGGCAGCTTTTTGCGCACTAAAAGAAGCCTTTACACAGGCACCCATACTAAGGCATCCAGATCCGTCACGTCCCTTTGTGGTTGAGGCTGATGCATCCCAAGTGGCAGTTGGGGGGGTACTTTCTCAGACAGATCCCAGCACAGGGATTCTTCATCCAGTGGCTTATTACTCACGTAAACTGGCTCCAGCTGAAATAAACTACTTTATAGGAGACAAGGAGTTATTAGCCATCAAAAGAGTACTTGAGGAATGGAGGCAGTATTTATTGGGGGCCAATCACAAGATAACAATCCTGACAGACCACCGTAATTTACAATTCTTAACATCTGCAAGGGCTCTATCCATGCGACAACTACGTTGGACTCAATTTTTTAGTGACTACGATTTCGTTATACAGTTCCAAGCAGGAAAAAAGAACGGGAAAGCAGATGCCTTGTCACGCCTAGGTTATGAAGTCATTGACTCACACGGTGAGCCCCCCCCTAGAGCGAATAGTTGGGGTCATGTGTTCTGAAGGAGACTTCTTAAAGTCAGTTAAGGAGGCCCAAACAACCACAGACTTAGAAGAGATAACAGGTACACAGGACGTCACTGTAGAACAAGAAATGTCCTACGTACAGGGAGGCTTGGTACTCCCCACTCAAGAGCTGAGATTGCAGGCCTTAGAATGGTGTCACACTCATCCCCTTGCAGGGCATCCAAGGTACAAGAAAACACTTGACTTACTACAGAGACACTTTTGGTGGCCTGCTATGGGAAGGGACATGAAGCTCTATATTCAGACCTATCACGTATGTGCCCAGGGAAAGGCATCTCACCAGAAACCTGCAGGGTTGTTACAGCCTTTACCTACACCACCTAGTCCTTGGCACACAGTGTCGTTAGATTTTATCGTAGACTTACCGAGGACTGCGAACGGGAACACTACCCTTCTCGTGGTAGTAGATCTATTAACCAAAATGACCCATTTCCTCCCAATGGCAGGCCTCCCCACCTCTCGAGTATTAGCTTCTGTATTCGTTCAGCAGGTGGTACGCTTACATGGCCTCCCCTCTGTGTTGGTATCCAACAGGGGGGCCCAGTTTATCTCTAGGTTCTGGAGAGGGATGGGAAACTTATTGCAGATAGACATACGGCTGTCCTCGAGTCACCACCCTCAGACAGACGGTCAAACTGAGAGAGTGAACCAATGTTTTGAACAATATATCCGGTGCCAGGTCTTACACACTCTTGCAGATTGGGATGAGATGGTATGGATAGCCGAGTTTTCTTATAACAATAGCTACCACACTTCCACTGCTTACTCTCCTTTCTATTGCACTTACGGTTTTCATCCCCGAACCATGCTATCTCCCCTTTCCTCCTCTTGCTCTACTCCTGCAGCCATAGACTTTATAAAGGAACTACAAGATGTACACAAGACAACACAGGTGAACCTGGAAAGGGCCAAGGCTAGTTATAAAAAGGGAGCGGATGCTCACAGACGCACAGAGCCTGGATACAAACGGGGGGACAAGGTCTGGTTATCCTCTAAGAATCTGACATTGAGAGGAACTTGCAAATTCAAGCCTAAGTACATAGGCCCTTACGAGATATGCAAGGTGGTGAACCCTGTCGCTATGAAACTGGACCTTCCCGCCTCAATGAAAATTCATCCGGTATTTCATGTCTCTCTCCTGAAGCCGGTAGAGCCAGGCACGCGTCTCCCTAATGTCCCTTCGCCGGTAATGGTGGACGATGAACAGGAATATGAGGTGGAGGAGATCATAGATTCGCGTAGGGTGAGACGCAGGCTCCAGTATCTGGTACACCGGAAGGGTTACGGTGTTGAGGAACGGACCTGGGAGCCGGCCAGTCAAGTACACGCCCCTCGGTTGTTGAGCTTATTCCATAGAAGACATCCTGAGAAACCCAAGCCGGTAGGGGGGTCCGTGGGGGGGAGTGTACTGTCGCGATTGCACGAGGACGGACCGGGAGCAACGAACTACAATGATGGCCGCCAGCTTAGAACACGCAGGCGCGGGGACAGGTCAGGCAAGTTAAAGCCCGGCCACCCTCAAGCAGCAGCGCTTCGCGTTCTAGTGTGTTGCAGTGCTCCGATTTCCGTCTTGCCTGTTTTCTTCCGGGTCGTTGCGCTCCTCGTGTTGATCTCGGCGTGGTGCGGCGTTTTCTCCAGTCGGGTCGTCTTTCCTTGGCGAGCCTTAGGACATCGTTCCAGTTTCCTGCAAGGACAACAGAGATAACAGACACGACAAAGCAGCATTATTGTCTATCACGGTAACAGCGCTCTCGCGCTGACATGTTAATTTAGTAATTATTGTTTATATCACTTACCTGATCCTGTGCTCTTGGCACTGTGGGGATCCGCTCCGTCCATTAGGATCTGTTGAAAAAAGAAGACAGTTATTTACCCGAGTATAAGGTTTATATCATTTACGAAATACATCTGTTCAAGACCGTTATTAGGGGATTGTTTCCACGAGCTATGCTTGATATATAGGTAGGCACATACATAGTCTCTCTTACCTATTGTGTCACATCATTCCTAAAAGGGGCCCCTTTCACTTACTTCTCTTTATTATTTCTTCTAGCACCAGATGCAAGCTTTAAACTCCGTTATATTCTCACTACCAGTTTATCGAAGAAGGGATACCCTAAGGTAGGGAAGAGAGACATAACAAGACATACAGAAGAGCCAGCATATGTTTCTGCTTTCTAACTTGTGTACTGACTCTCTCCTACACATAGCCTCCTGCCTTGTCCTGATGGATCCTGTGGTGGTCTGAGTTCCAAAGCGGAGTTCTTCCCCTTTTTACCTTGTTTTGTTTCCCTTCTTCCCCGGGTTACCATTGCCACCTTGATATTGTCAGGTGCAATAGGTGACTTAGAGAAGTCGTGGACCTTACTTCAAATTTGTGACGTTCCTGCGGAAACATAGGTGAGATTCTTACACTCGGTCTCAGAGAGCTCTTTTGGTGGCAACAATACCTAGATGTCCTTCTTGAGCCACTTCAATTATTTTCTGTTGCAGACTCTCCGGAATCAAGATTCTCGTCCCTCACAGTATAACTCCTTCCTGAGTTATGGACAGTTCATCTTTAACATTTTTGTATTTTTGATATTCACCATCACTGGTGAGAGTCGAGCGTGTCGGTTCCATGACTGATGTGTAATTATATCTTTCAACTTCAGCATGTCACTATCATTGCTCATGGCAGTGATGATCTGGGCTAATGATATAGCAGCTGGTGTATTTGATTTTACAATTAAATTAATGTAGGCTTCAGCCGTCTTGGATAGAGTACCATGACCTTGTATAGGCACTCTGTAAAAGTAGTCAGCAGGCTTTTGATCCTTCCCTGGATGATGCATAATAGTTTAATTGTACTCTTGTAATCGTAGTCCCAAACCGTTCAGTAGCGAGGAGGCATCTTAGCTTTTGGATTGCTAAAGATAGTCAGTAAACTTGATGATCAGTTACCAGCTTAAAAGGCTTTCCGTACAGGAATACATGGAAATGTTCACAAAGCCATACCATTGCTAAACGTACTTTCTCAAGTTTTGAGTAAGCAAGTTCTGTCTGGGACAAACTTCTACTGGCATATGCCACAATATGCTTTCGAGCATTTAGGTGTTCGCTGTGCTGTGCATGGATAGCGCCTATCCCGACTGAGCTACTGTCAACAACAATCTCTGTATGAATCTTTAGATTGAAATAGGTCAATTCAGCAGCAGTTTCAATGGCTTGTTTGATTTTCTTGAAACTTATCTCACATTCTTATGACCATTTAAATTAAACATTTTTCTTCCTTAACTCTCATAATGGAGCACTTATAGTGGCAAAGTCTCCTATGTATATTGAACAGTAACTGGCCATGGCAAGGAATTAACGTATCATAGAAACATCTTGTGGGGGATCAGCATTTGGCAGTACTTGTACTTTTGCAGGATCAAGTGTCATACCCCCATCTGGGACAATCTTTTTTCACGTGGTGATTTTTACTTTGTGGTTTCCAAGAACTATGCTCTGTAGTAGACTCATATTGTATTTTATGAATGAAATAACTACGCAAAGAATGAGACGAACTTGTATGTTTACACCACACGCTCTATGTACACAGACATTTATATAAGTCTATATGTAATTACAGACTTGAAGAAGTCACTCGTGTGACGAAACACGTGTCGGCTGTATTCTGGACTACAATACAAGTTTCTATAATTAATCTTTTGACTCCTGTTCTCTAATTTTGGTCTTTTGCGCATTAATATGCATGGTGACAAATGCCAGTGTTTTACTTTTTGTTGAGTGCTTTGGTACATTAGTTTTTCATGTGTACGGAGGTGTTTCACCAATGTATTTGATGAATTTTGGGTAGTCGGATGCATCTGTACCTCTTAGCACCACTATCACAGTATTCATTTACGTGAATCTTGACAAATATACTGGCACATTCCAAGTAGCGGTGCGACCAAGTAGAGCCATTACTACTCAGCCCATCTGAAAAGATATGGCCAAAGAACTTTAACTTGGTCTTGTGGAACTCACACTTGTAAGCATTCAAAGTCAAACCTACATCAGTAAGTAAATGACATACTTGTGTGAGAACTTTATCATGCTCCTTCTGTGTAGCTCCGAAAATCAATATGTCATCACTCTAATTGAATGCATTCACAACAGGCTGTATGACACATCGAATGACATCTTGGAAAAGTTCTGCAGCCGATGACACACCAAAACGGAGTCTATTGTATGGACACAGACCAACATGTGTAGGAAAGTTGGTATTGTACCTGCAATCTTCTTTGAGTTCCAACTGATGACAGCCTTTATTTAAATCAAGGCAAGAGAAGACCTTTACACCATTTAATTGTGTTATCATGTCAGCAAGGTGTGTTCCTGGATGTTGTTCTCATTCAGTTGCCTTGTTTGCTTTACACATGTCAACGCATATGCATACAGCTCCTTCGCTGTCCTTTTTGGGCACTAACATTATGGGAGAAACCCATGGCATCGGACCATTTGGACGCTAAATAATGCCATGCTTAAGTAAAGATTCCAGTTCTTTTTCAACAGCTTCTTGGAAATGAAAAGCAATTTGTTTATGGCTCTAAGCAACAGCACGGACATCTTCATTAATATACAACTTTACTGTCCTAGTCTTAAGCTTACCTAAACCATGAAACAACAAAGGGAATTGACTTACTAATTTGAGGTGAGCATTCATGTTGTAGTTCACCGATATCAGTCCTGTATCAGCAGCTGCACTTAAACTGAGCAGTCAGGCACTTGACGCTATACCTTGAAGCACACGGATGGGTGCTTGCACCTTTGTTTTCTTGTGTTTCGTTGTTGCTACAAATGAACCTTGACTTTTTATGGGCGTCAATGCAGCTCATGTATACACTTTGGTTTTCAATGGCGTTAAGTCATCGCAATGGAGATAGTTCATTGTATTTCTCTTCGGGCATCATGTTTATCGATGCACCACTGTCGATGTTGAAAGGTATTGAGCAACCATTTATTTTCAATGTAATCTTTGGACAATGTTTTTATGACTTTCGTGCTTTGGCATGTCAACTTTTCTTTGACTGACATTTTTCCTCACATGCAGCCAGTCCTACATGTGCACGTTTCTCTGAGGTAAACATCGACATGGCACAACCATTTTCCTCACTTTCACTTGATATTGAGGCGGAGGAACTGTTTGACTATGAGTTAGATGATGATTGGCTTCGTTCAGTTTCAATTTGCCTCAATTGTTGTTGCCGCTTGGCCTTGTGGGTGTGCATCGAACATTGCTTCTGGAATGTTCTGGTGGCCATTTTGTCTTCATGCTGTGACGCACCTACTTTTTTCTTCACTTACGAAAATGGATCTCATTCCCACAGCCTTTACATATCTGTTCAATAGCAGGATGTTTACCTTCATGTGGAAAAGAAAATCCACATCTAAAACATAACTTCTTTTTACGTGTAGACATCACTTTGTGTTCTTCAGTCTTTTGCTTTGGCTTACTTTTTATACTCATGACTGATTCACTATAGGCACGTCCGACCTCTTTCTCAGCAGCTTGTCTTTCAGCATGCTCCTCAGCTCTGGCAGTCATCAACACTCGCTCCAGACTAAGAGTTTCTTTCAGCATTCGTCGTCTGAATGAATTTGACAAGTGTCCATCAATAACTTAAGACGCATAGCTTCTTCATCATTAAATTAATTGAACTTACAGTGTTTGAGTGCATCGAGTCTCTTCACAAATTCATCAATGGTTTCACCACCTCTGTGGCATTCTTGACTGAAAATGTATCTTTCATAATCAAAGTTTGGTACTGGATTGAATTTGAGACTTAACATTTCTTTAATCTGACAGTATGTGATTTCATTAGTTTGCGGCATTTTCTTTGACTTTTTTCACGCCATGATCTGCGAATATTTTTAGACACTTGATAATCTTTTTATCAGTCTCTTCAAGTGCATCACTGAAATCATCAAATGTCTCTTGCCAAGTAGTCCATCTATCACCAATATTTAGGTTTTTGGCTGTATGGAAAGGTAGTGGTCGTTTCAGAAAGGAGGTAACATTGTAAATTAGTGCGAAATGTGAAAGTAGCCGGTTCCTGGACGCTGTTTCTGGCTCAGTATTTTAGAGACCTTGTGACATGTTGACTTCTGGATCATCTTTGATGATGACTGGAGATGAGACTTTCTTCTTAGTCTCCATCAAAAAAACTGCCTTTCACTATTCCGGCAAAATCAGAAACTGTGGTGATCTGTTGTGTACCTGTCAAACACAACCCGTGCTTGGCCTGGGTTGCGACACCTGACGCTGAGGTTGTATCGGCTCTGTAAACACAACCCAATTCACTTCTCCCTGAGCCACTTCACTGAGTGCTCTTGGGAGATGACTCTCTTTAATGGATTTGGTACGTCATTCAATTCTCCTCTTCTAAATGTCAGTTTGCATTTTTTTACACCTGGTTGATCTTTGCCTAGCAGCGCTTCTGTTCGCAGCGTTATTTTGCACATTATGATTATCAGCGGCTGTGCTTTGTAAACCTGTCTATATACGCCTTCAGCATTAACACTCCATATAATGTACAACTTTATCTTGCGTCGCATCTCTATACCTTTATGTATGGCCTGACCAGCTGGTTCTCTGCCATCGACTCGTAGATTCTTTGCAACACTTCCGTTATCTCCATTTGCTTTACTTTGGCTGGAGCCGCACTTTGACTCCACATGCATGAAGCGTTGATTCCGTATTTTGACAGCGACACACGTGGCACACACGAGCAGTTTGCTTGGACAACAGCAAACTCTCAGGGAGAGCATGATCGTTCTTTGAGTTACTTAACCGCTAGCTCATCGTCAGTTGTAGCATCTTCCCCAGCTTGGGTACCCGCCAATGACTGCGCCACACACAGAGCTTAGTATTACACTTCTTTATTCATCTGTATGTAACTGTGAACTTAACATTCTAAAACAAGATTTCATTGCATTCCGCTCTGACACCTACATCACAGCTCTACAGAGTCCGTTAGGAGCCAAAAGGGTTCCGTCATAAAACCCGCAAGACATTACAGGGTTGTTATTTTCTTTACATTTATTATGAATACACATTAAATATTTTATAAATGAATGAAATTAAGAATTAAGGTTGTGGTAGTGGCAGAATGAAGTTAAGGGTAATTAACAAATTATATATATTTTTTAAAACATTTAAAGATTACAGCTTCTGTAAATGTCAGGTTTGACATAAAAAATAAATGAGCATTATTTCAAATGGAGATTATTAGAGTAAGGATGAGGACAACTATTTAAATAAACAATGTGTAATTAAAAACGATTTTAGTGTATTAGGTGTAAATTAAGGATAATGGATTATATGCAATTTATTTGATATGAATATAAGTTATAATTAACGTTAAGGAAAAATTATTAACTAAGTAGAAAAATGGTACAAAAATTGCAGTAGGAGTATGGACGAGGTAGTGGCAAAAACCACTCTTGAATTGCTTTGGCAATGTTCATTTGTTGCAGTGTAGCTTTTATACATGTGAATACGTACAAGCCCATACTGTAACCATAGTAAGATTTGGTAGTACAGATATTGCATACATATTTATTCCGCACATTAATGCAGTCTTACATCCAGAATTCAGCTGCATTGAAAGAATTTAATACATTCTAAGGTTCAGGTGAAAAAACACCACTTCTCCCATCTCCACAAAACAAAAAGCTAACACTGGTAGAACAGAATGTAACAAACTGTACATTGAACGAAACATCAGTCAGCGAGAAGAAACTTCTGGTCAGTAGACTTCAGGTTTGCTGACCATTCCCCACTATACCCTAGCTCTGTGCCTTTAGTATTGTGAGCAAACAACTACTAGGCCCATTCTATTATTATCAAAGAGATGCCCGTCTTTCCCAGAATAGGATCATGTTGTCATACTTTCCAAAGCTTAGTCTAGATGTCTTTTCAAGGTCACTATATCTACGATCCCCTTTCCCCGAAGAGGCAGCCACGTGTTATCTTTTTTAAGCAGCTATTTGATTAGTTTACCTCTCTCGATCAGTGATTTTAGGGTGTACTGGGGCATCATATTTCCTCCCTCTCTGGTATGTGTCATGTAGTCAGTGGCCACTTACTTTCCACAATTCTCCCTGCAAGTCCAAAAGCTTAATGCCTTCCTTCCAAAATGTGATGATGTGCCTCTGTTCATTAGAAAGCGAAGCTGAGCCAAAAGGTCCATGTATACTTGATGTCAGCTTTGTAGTATTTGTTATGGTTGCAGAGACAATCTCAGTAAGGTCACCAGTGACCGATTCTGTGTGTCACAAAGAGTTCTGATGCTTTCCTTTCTGAAGCAATGCAGATTAGCCATAATGTTTCAAGAGTTCTTCACGGTAGCAGTACACTTTTCAGTTTTGACAGAGACGACTAACCCCATATTCCTCACCTTTGGATATTTCCTAGGCATCACACTGGATCCGGAAAATTCTGAAAAGTACCTTTGTGCGCCAGTGGATGGAGTTGATCAGCTCCCCATTGGCATCGTCCGCATCAGAAGAGACATGTGTGGTGCTTATATAGGCGCTGACATCAGTGTCTTTACTTCCGCGACCAACAGCGCAGTTCCCACTTTGTCTCTGGTGCCTTGGGTTGGGCAGCGACCCCCAAAGCCTCTGCCGAGTGCAAGTTGATGCACCCCAAGGTGATTTATGAGCAGGCAATGAAGCTCCTGGCAGCACAGCAGGCGATCGTCTCAGTGTTCCCATTCCCAGGAAGGTCTCTGGGCCGGTCTCGGAGCCGTTCCTGTGGATGTTTGTACTCCTGCTTCAAGACTTCTTCCTCCAAGTTGGGTATGTCCAAGAAGCACAAGAAGAAGAAGTCAAAGCATTCTTCAGCTTATCTGTCCAAATGTTGTTCCTCGGGGCCCCGCTCTGGACTGCAGAGCGGGCATCCGCTCCGCGCTACCTCAAATTCTCCGGAACGACTCCCGCTGTGTTAGAAGAATTTTGACACGCCAGGCATGCTATCTTTGGGCCACTGACTCCCTCTGGCATGCCTTCGGGCCCCATGGAGCCGTTAAGTGCCACGGCTGAGTTACCGCTTGCGGGTTTGCCCCTGATGCCAACCGGGCCCTCTGGAACTGTACCTGTATCCGTTTTGATGCCGCCACAGGTGCCAATACCCACCCCGGCCCTAGTCCCTCTGACTGATGGATGACAGACCCATCCATATCTCCGACTCAGAGTTGGTGTGTCCAGATGATATCTGCCTCTGGATTTGCATCCTTTTGACCGGCCCTTCCTTTATGAAGGGGATAATGAGGAAGTGGGGTATGGCCTCCTCAAGGATTAACCTGACCAGAAAGAAGACTATGAGGAGCTTGGTGACATAAGCTGCCTGGACACCTCCCTAGCCTCTAGCATACTTTCCCTTCCGGGCTCTGTTTCGAAGGAAGTTGCATCCTTTGCAACTGTGATGCCCAGGGCAGCAGAAGTCCTTGACCCACAACTGGTGTGGCCGAGGTCAAGACCAACGTCTTGATGGAGGTACTTCACCCATGGGCGAGTTCTGATGAACCTTTGCTTCACTTAAATGAGGCCCTTATGAACGTTCTTCTGAGAGCCTGGGCTGAACCTTGCATGGGTCCTCCTGTGCTCTGCATGATTGCCTGTCACCATTCTCCCACCTCAGGACACCCAGCTTTCCTCTCCCAGCATCCCTCCCCTGAGAGCTTGGTGATACAGGCCTCAACAGCCAGCATAGCTCAAACTCATTCCCTTCCACCCCACTGGTTAGGTAATACAAGAGACTGGATACTTTTAGGAATTTAATTTTCTCTTCTGCCAGCTTGGGCTTGCAGTCAGTTAATACCACATGCCCCATGGGCCGATACTCACATACCATATAGGACATTGTTGTGCAGCTGCTTCCCTTGCTTCTTGAAGAGGGCCTGTACCATTCTGAACCAAGCCTTGGTGGACAGTCGGGGCGGAGCCAAGTTCGCCATCAGGTGTAGGCTGGGTCCCACGGATTTCCTAGGCAGGGCCATGACTACGGTTGTGCTCTGTCCCCACGCCTGGTTGCGGTCCACTGGGTTTTCTGGGGATGTTTTCTCATCCCTCATTGAAATGCCATTCGATGGCTTCCACTTGTTTGGCGACAAAGTCGATATGGCGCTCAAACTTTTTCAGGAAAGCTGGGCCTCCGCCAGGTCCCTGAACTTCTCTCTGGCTTCCTGATCACAGCAACAGTACTTTTGCCCATTCCACTGCCACGTTTGGGGCTCCTATGGGCATCCACAATATTGGCCTTACATCTCAGCCTAGCAGGCTGCCCAGCCCTTTTGTGGACAGGGTTGCGGATCCCAAATTAGAACACAAGAGTCATGCCCAGTGCATTGTCCAGTTCCCCTCCCCTCTGGCTGCCACAACCTCCAAGTTGCTCAATGAGCCTTCCACCTAGCATAGTCATCCCGTTGGCGGCAGGATCATTGTGACACCACCTGTCTCAATGGAGCAACATAACCGCCGTCAAGTGGGTGCTCCAAATTGTGCAGTGGAGTTATACCCTCCCATTTGTGGAAACCCCTGCCCCTCTGCCACCATCTCTAGAATGGCTGACAGAGGGCCATCTCTTCTTGCTCCATCAGGAAGTGCAGGCTCTTCTGGCCAAAGGAGCCACTGAGAAGGTCCCAGCACCAGAGATAGGGTGTGGTTGTTATTTCCGCTACTTTCTGGTGCCAAAAAAGGACAAAGGGCTCCGTCCTATACTAGAACTGCGCCCTCTCATTGTCTTTCTGCGGGGAGAGAAAATCAAGATGTTCAACTTGGCTCAGATTCTCTCTGCCCTGGATCCTGGAGACTGAATGGTAGTGTAGGACGCATATTTCCACATCCCTGTCCTGAATGTCCACAGGTGTTACCTGCAGTTCATGGTGGGCCACAAGTGTTTCCAGTTCGCTCCCCTTCGGCCTTACCAGTGCCCCGGGTGTTCATGAAAGTGATAGCGGTGGTTGTAGCACATCTTTGGAGGCCAGGGGTCCCAGTCTTCACCAACCTCGATTACTGCCTGCTGAAGGTGGGCTGACTGCAGGCAGTCGTCACCCACCTCCAGACTACGGTGAACCTCCTGCATTCACTGGGTATCACTATCAACATGCTGAAGTCACACCTGACTCCTTCTTAGATGGTCTGTTTCATCGCAGCTATTCTGGACACCGTGAAGTTTCGTGCCTATCCTCCGGAGTGGAGAGTCCAGGATATTCGGGCTACGATTCCGATGTATCAGCCTCAATTCTGGGTTTCAATGGGACTGAGTGTCAGACTTCTGGGCCTGATGGCCATGTGCATCCTGCTGCTGAAGCACACCCGGTGACACATGCTGGCTCTGCAGTGGGATCTGATGTCCAAGTGGGCACAACATCAGAGAAATCTCTCTGACCTGGTCCAGATTTCATAGCAGACTACTGTGAAAGACCTGCACTGGTGGCTAATGGACAGCGATTGGGTCAGTGACAGGCCCCTCTCCCTTCCCCACCCAGACCTTATAGTGGTGATCGATGCATGATTTCGGGGATGGAGCAGCCACCAGGGAGAGGTGGAGGTCAGAAGAATCTGGTCACCAGCAGAAGCTCAGCTCCACATCAACCTCTGGAGCTGTGGTTTATCTACTTGGCATTGAAACTCTTCCTCCAATCCATCAAGCGAAGGCTTGATCAGATGTTCACAGACAACACCATCACCATTTGTTATTGCAAAAAACAAGGTGGGGTGGGTATAATGGGTCCTGTGCCAGGAGGCTCTATGCCTCTAGACTTAGCTGGTGTGCCAGGACATCTTCCTGCTCATGGCGCACCTGGTGGGATCTTTTAACTCTAAAGCAGACAAACTCAACCGTCGATGCCTTGTGGATCACAAATGGCAGTTACATCCGGAGGTGGTGCAAGGCCTCTTCCAAGAATGGGGAGAACATTGGCATGATCTGTTCGCCACCAACGAAAAAGCGCAATATCAGACTTCTGTGCACTGGGGTTTCCGAAGCTGCTCTCGCTCGGAGATGCGTTCCGCCTCAAATGGAACTTATGACTATTGAATGCCTTTCTGCTGATACCACTCCTGTGCATATTTTTCAAGAAGATCAGGGCTGACCAAGCCCAAGTAATCCTAGTAGCTCCGGATTGGGCACAGAGAATGTGGTATCTTTAGCCCCTGAGCATAAGCATCTGTCTTCTGGTGAGGCTGCCCCTTCAGGAGGATCTCCTGTCACAACAAAAGGGCAGGGTCTTACACCTGACTCTGTGCACTCTCCACCTTCATGACAGGAGATTGAGGGGCAACAGTTGAGAGTTTTGATCTTTCGCCTATGGTCTGTGATGTTATCTTAGCAGCCAAGCGTCCCTACACTAAGACTGTATACGCCTGCAGCTGGGACAAGTTTGTGGTTTGGTGTTCCTCACGCCAAGTGTACACACTTTCTGCATCTTTGTCGATGTTGTTGCTATTAGCATTATCTTTAGCCTGGCAAGGCCCTGCCTTGGGCACGGTTAAGGGTTATCTTTTGGCTATAGCAGCCTTTCTGTGGTTGCTGGATCCAACCCTTCCTATTGAAGTCACCAGTTATGACTCGATTTCTCAAAGGCTTGCAGCATTTTTTCCCTCCTACCCCTTTTGTTATGCCCCATTGGGATCTGAATTTAGTTCTTGCATAACTATGTGTTCTTCCTTTTAGCCCCTACACAGATCCCCTCTGTGGCTGCTGACATTCAAGGCTGTCTTCCTAGTGTCCATTACATCGGCCAGGAGGGACAAGCTCTGTCCACCTTCCGTACACCAGCTTTTTTCCAGACAAACTGGTTCTCCAGGCATGTGCCTCGATTTTGGCAAAGGTGGGCACTCTCGTTCATATCTGCCAGAACATCTCACTGCCTACACTTTACACCCCACCTTATCCTTCTAAGGGACTCCATCATTTGGACTGAAAAAGAACCCTCTCTTTTGCATCGATCACACCAGAGAACACCGAGTGGAAGATCAGTTCTTCATTGGGTTAGCTGGAGTGAAAATAGAATGTGGTGCAGAAATGGCCGTCTCTTGATGGATTGTACGTTGTATCAATATCTGCTATGCACTAGCCAAGAAGCAGCCTCCTGAGGGCTTGCAGGCCCATTCCACTTGGGTCAAAGCAGCTACTACTGCATTTGAACGCAGGGTACCTCTCCTGCATATCTGTCAAGCTATACATGGGCGTCCCTTCACATGTTTATGAAGCACTATTGTTTGGACAGTAAGGTTCGTTGAGACGGACACTTTCCTTTTTGGTCCGCCATTGTTTTCTGGGTTGACCTAGTTTGCAGTCCCACATCCGGGGAGGTATTGCTTGGGTATCTATTCTAAGGTGAGGAATCTGCGGCTAGAAGTCTCTGTCAGAAGAACTCGTTACTTACCTTCGGTAATGCTTTTTTTTTGTACAGACTCTATCTAACCGCAGACTTCTCACCGGCCCTCCCATGCTCCCTGCTGTGCAACTGAGCTAGTCACCTTAATATTCCATTAGATTCTGCACACTGGTCAACCAATCAGTTTGACGTTGCTCTGAGTTTTTGGTGCGGAAATAGTCATGAAATAAACTGATGTCAGCGCACCAGCGTGGCATTTGTATAGGCACCATGCACGTCACTTCTAACATGGACAATGCCGACGAGAAACCGATCAACGCCACCTAGTGGTGCGCAGGTACTGCTCAAGATTTTCTGGATCCATTCTGACTCCTGGATAGTATTCTAATGTGAGGAATCTGCAGTTAGATTGACTCCCTTCCAGAACAAGTGTTACGAAGGTAAGTGACTTATTCTTTGAGCCCATAATTCCAGGCATACGTAGCAATGTGGAGCAGGGTATATGCTTCTTCGAGTCTGTACTCCCATATTTCCTAACAACTGTGG
Source organism: Calotriton arnoldi (assembly GCA_963921515.1). Classification (NCBI taxonomy): domain Eukaryota; kingdom Metazoa; phylum Chordata; class Amphibia; order Caudata; family Salamandridae; genus Calotriton; species Calotriton arnoldi. The sequence continues at coordinate 854,868 of CAWUFW010001211.1, forward strand.
GCGTTTGGCCTCCTCTACCACTGGCGGTGAGTCCCATGGCCTTTCAGAAGGGGGCATATCTTTTAAGGGTTCGTGCTACAACAAATGGGCTCTAAATGGAGGTGGGCAGACACAAATTCATAGAGGGGGCCAAACCAAATCACGAGCTTAGTCATGGCAAGATTTGGCATGCAAATCTAGCAATAAATGTCATGTTCAAAAAAGGTTATTTAGTCAGCATTTTCTATTTCAATTTAATACTATAGTAATACATTATATGTGTTAATGCATTGACTGACGTTTATTGAAAATAATAGTGTGCACACATATATTTAGAAACACTCAAGGATGCCTCTGTGCCCTGACAAAGTTGCCAAGAGTGAGCTAAGGAAGATATCGGTTTGTCATTTGCCAATGTTATTATATGTGAAGCAGCATAATTGCTATTAAACCATGCTGGAGTGATGTTTTATACGGTGTACGCCCTGATCTGAATAACGTCACAGACTAGTGCTCTCACATTGGTTGCTCAAGGAAAATGAGGTACTGGGAAGTAAAAAGATTTGCCTAGGATCACACAGTGTGGTTCACAGAAAAAGCTGGGATTTGTGCCCAGATGCCCGTAATGCACATTGTGCAAAGCATCATTTGGATGGAACTCTGCTTCATTCTCTCATTTAACAAAGGGTCTGGTATAGAATTTGGTGGCAGTGGAACATCAAAAGTAGCGTCCTATTTCGAGTAGATGTTCCCTTTCCGGCGGATGTCCTGCATCCAGCAAACTCTAAATCGGGTACAAAGTGTTCAGTTCTTTCGTGAGCTCTTAGGACAGCCTGTTCAACAAATACAAATATCACGTTAGATGACGTTGACAATAGAATAGTCTTTGTAAAAAAAAATCAATAAAGCACAATGTACATTTAATGGCACTTTACTTGTATGCGGACATTGCTGAATTCTCCAAACTATACAAGCCGACTGCTTTTGGTGTGGTTCAACACCTCAGTGAGGACAATTAACTAGATCAGTAATACGAGTTAGCCAGAAAAGCAATAGGGTTTAGTTTTTCAAAAGACTACAACAGAGGAGACAAGGGTGCTTGGGCTCTATTGTGGAGCCGGTCCCATTATAGCAAGGGACGAGCTGGAGCCAGACATTTAGCACGGGCCTTGCCTGACTGGTCGCCTCCATCTCTGAACTAAGCAGGAATGCCCCGCTTAGAAACCAGAGAGGATTTTAAGGGGGGAAAGGATTAGGAATTCTTCCTCCCATGCACTAAGTGAAGGCCCACTATAGCAGCTTTAGCGGGCGGAGGGAGCAGACTAACTTGTTTTCTAGCCCTTACTAACTTTAATCTGTGGCTCGTTGGTCGTTGCAAGACAGAAACAGAAACTAATAAATTCTGCCAGAATAATTGCCATAGCACAGCTATGGGATGGGTGTCAAAGAAGCCACAATGCTGATGGAGAGAAAGAAAAATATTTAATATTGCTAAGAAAAAACAAGTCAGATGCAAATGGAATGAAAGAGCACAAAAGAATGAAGGAAATTAAATGGAAATTAAAGTAGATGGAAATAAGAAAGGCACACGATTATGGGCTATTTACTGCCTCTTATGCTTCCCTTCCTAAGGAGCTATCGAGGGACTATTTTTTTTCCATTTTGCTCAGTTACGTTGACTTAATTTGGATGCTGTCACTTTCCTCCACATTAGGTTGCCACCTGCCTTTGTGTCTGCACTTTCCAAAATCAAATGCACTTTCCAAGCAAGCAGACCTCTTTTAAAAGTTCATGTCAGCTGGTGTCCTGTTTGAGTTTGTAGGCAACCTTTAGTTGGCAAAGGTCTGCCTGAGGGGATACACCCTCCATATGCATAGACTTGACAAACGACAGTAAAAGGGACTTGCTAGTTGAAACCTATTAACGCCATATGTCTATCTGTATATCTATATATCAAATTCATATTTGCTTTGAGAGTGTTAACCATTAAAGAATAATTTCTCTGCAGATCAAAGCCGTCCTCCTGAAAGGGGCTTATGGTGACTAATTATCCGCGGTAATCTGAACTCTCTTCTGAGGGCCTGTCCTCAAGAACCCCTGGCCCAGCCCGCCGGGTGCTAAATGGCGGAAAATTGAGAAGGGCACCGAGCCAAGTGTAATCCTTCGGTTTGGCCCAGAGTAGAGAGCTTGTCACTTCTATTTCCTGAGTTCAAGTACAGCTAAACTGAACTGTGAACAGAAAGCAGAAGTCCTTTCAAGCTGCTCATCGACATAAACATGATTTATTTGCGATCTTACTCAGAGCCCGACTGTCGAGCTTTCCATGAGGATGAAATACTGTCTGAAATCTTTTACCGACTGTAGAACGAGCTTTCATTTGCAAAAGAGAGGCCTCTGATTGAATGTGTTCTTACACAGGTTTTGATGAAATAACTTGTATCCGCCCTTGATACAAACCTGTTTCTGTTGGCCCCAGTGCTGAAGGCGGGTGGGCCCCAGTGCTGAAGGCGGGTGGGCACCAGTGCTGAAGGTGGGTGGGCACCAGCACTCATTTTTGGGGACCGAGACTTATTTTTGATTATCAGACTTTGGGCCTGATTTAATTTTGGGCTGTCGGCCTGCCCACCGCCAGGGCGTGGATCAAATCACCCTCACGGCGGTTCCTGACAATCCAATGTAACTTAGCCTGATGGCGCTGTTCTGCAAAGTTATCTTTTTTTTTTTTCTTCCTTCAAAAAGAAAATCCCAGAGCCGGATTTTCTTTTTGAAAATAAGAAAACCAGTGCCCAACTCACCATAGGAGTTTCTTACATATTTCAGGGGGGCATTAGCACTTCAGTGCCCCTTACCGCCAGGTTTTTCCGGTCTGTGATGGGCATTGAAAAACAGCTATATGTCTGCTCATCTAGATTAGGTGGGCGGGCATTTAGACAAATCTCTGACAGCCCCTACTCCGTCTGAGCTGTCCGGAAGTTTGACCACAGCGGAGGTGGAGTAGTATCTGCCATCATGAAACTATTGTCCGCCCGAATCAAAATTGGGCAGGCAGATCATAATGTTGATGGGGAGGCTACCCTGTCAACGCTGTGACAAAGTTCCCTCTCCCCCAACATTTAAACTGGGCCCCTTGTCCCAGAGAAGGGTGAAAATGGAAAAATGAGGAAGAGGAAAACAGGAAAACAGTGGTTAAGAGATAGAGGTGTGATCAAAAAGATCCTTCAGGAGTGAGATAAAGGGAGAGGAAGTGTAGGGTGGTGGAAGAAAGAGGCATGAGGTAGAATCAAGACTAAACGCCTTGGTGTTTGGCAACCCTAGTATTTAGAAGAGCAGGCTCCCAGGAAAACCTTGGCGCCTTAAACACTGGCTAATCTACACACACTACAAAAAGTAGCAAAATATTTCTCATTTTACAATTGCAAGTACTAACCTTTAGCTTTAATTTGCCTATCCAGAATTCGTATACAGTGATTAGAAACAGATTCTGCCCGATTGCAGCTGTAAAGTGTTTGCTTCCAGCCTCAGTCAGCAGTTGTGTCAGGCTTGCCAGCACCTCTGTTTGAGGGGCAGAATTAACAGATGGATCCAGATTTGTCGCCCTGCCCTGCAGTGTCATTTTAAGGATTTTTGTTGCCCTAGACAAGACATATTTTGGGGCCCCGTTTGGACAGCATTGAAGTTTATTTACACATTTTTTGCTAATTCAAGCCCACATGACGTGAATTATACTTACATTTAAAGAAATGGGGCCAATCCAAAACTGCTGAAATGTGTCTCGGCTGGTGTCCCAAATATCCTTACACTGACACTGGATATGGAAAGAAAGTGTGAGAGGTAGAGATAGTGAGCAGGATAATGGCTGAAGTAAAGAAGTAGAGGTGAGAAAAATTTCACTTTCCCGGGGGTGGGGGGTGGGGGGTGCCTTGGAAGGTGGGTGCCCTGGACAATTTCCCTCTCTGCCCGTGCCTGAAAACAAACGCCTCTGCTGTCCAGAGTCCTTAATCTGATCCCACAGTAGATAGTGGTCAATAAGGCAATAGTTCCCAGGAGTGGGAGGGGAGTGGTTCCAGTGAGGGGAATTCGCTGTTAGATCATTTTTGTGTCATATCAGTGGGAAAATGCCATGGGACAACTGAGGCGCTTTATATTATTCACGTGATTCAGTGGAAAGAAAAAATGTCTGACGTTGGCAATATTTGTGCCATTTTGGCCTGTTTTCTTTCCATTTGCGAATGGTGTATTTTTTTTGGGGGGGGTCCTTGAACTCTGGAAGGCTTTTTCTGCGGCCAGGGAGAATCTTTGTACAATTGCCAAGAGGCTGCAAAATTTGCAAAATTATATTTTCTATTTTTTTGTTTCCACCGAATTTCGAATAAATGCAGGGTTTTATGTTTTATCTGACACACTATGGTAAAAAATAGACACCATGTGGACTTTTAATACATGTAAAATTCTTTGCCATCTACGCTTGCATGATATGGAAAGTTTCTTCTTTAAAATGAAATGCGTGTACTTTTCTAAGGTGTCCTATTTGCCTCTGAAGCAAACGAGTGGTAGTGTTATGAAATGTAAAGTATTTGGCAAATCGTGTTCTTTTGTATAGATTTTTAACCGATCAAGCAATTCCATCTAGGTAATTCAGGTATTCCCAAGAGCTCAGTAGCCTAAACACTCATTTTGATAGAGGCCCAGATTCCACTCTCCTTTATGTTTAGTGAGAGTCATTACCTATACCTATGCAAGGTAAGATAAAAAAAAGGTGACGGGAAAGTTACATATACACCTTACCTAAAATATTTAGCAAAGGTCAAACTATGTATACACCATCAAAAGCAATTCATCAGCTTTATTTTCCTCCTCCTTGATTGATGCACCTTTTCACAAAACGTTCTGTTGTTGTTCAGTCTTGTGCAGTGTGAATTTGTTTGTACTTTAGAGAACCCCTACTTGTGAAAGGAACAATAGTTTGCATTTAGATTCTGGTTTACAAGGGCCCGGGATCATCAGTTTTCAACTACTAGCCACTGCAGAGAGTGACACCCACCCACCCACTTGTGGCTCTGCCCTTAACTGCGGATGAACTGCTTTCAAACCACTATCCAGCTGCTCACCCGTTTCTCAGCTTATCCCACTAATATATGTCTAGCAGATACAGGGAAATTAATTTTACTTGGCTATTTACAAGGCACATTGCAGTTCACGCCTGTGAAAACCCTGGAATTCAGAGGTCACTAGAAAAGCTATATATATTTTGTTTTAAGTTTAGAATGCTTTATTGAGATGAAATGGCAAGTAAAACATCAGAATACTTTGTACAAACAAAGTTCAATTATAGACAATACTAAGATTGAAATAACAAAATTAAAACTATATTAGGAAATATATGCTTAAAACCAATTTGAACCTTCTAAACCTATACTTAGAAAAGTGCAATTTAGTGTTTAAGACGGAGAGGAAGAAAAAGGAGGGAAAGAAAGAAAAGGGGGGGAGAAAAGAGAGATACAAGGAAGAGAAGAGCAGCAGTTACATTAGAATGTAGAGATAACCTAGAAAAGAGAAAATACTAACATGCTATTGTCAAGAAGATTCGTGATACAGAACATACAGATAAATCAAGCGGGCGACCTGGAAAGAAATGTGGTGAGTGGTAACCATAACAAGTCCTTTTTGATCAGTAAGGATGTAGAGGTGGCATATGCACGATCCAGTCTGTGATGATGGCATAGTAAGTTCTACCAAGCTTGGTACGAAATTTTAGTAGTGTCCTTCCAATTGGAGGTGATAATCTGCAAAGTAATAGCTATAAATAAATCAATAAATTTGCCAACGCTCCCCTGGGCATTCCATATAGTGGAGGAACCACCTAGAAAAACGTGAACAATATCAAAGGGAACATTAATAGATAAAATATCATTCAACTTCTTCCAAATAAGTAACCAAAAACTCTTAACTACAGGGCAGAGGAAGAACATGTGAAGTTAGTCACTATTGTCTCGCAAGCAAGACCAGCATTTCGTATCATCCATTAGTCTGAACCTGTGAAGGTCGTTAGGGGTAAGAAAAAGCCTATTGTAAAAGTGATAGAGAGTCTGCGTAGTACTTGCCGATCGTACAGAGGTGTGGATTTTTGCCCAGATGGAACCCCAGGTTTGAAATGAGAATTCATGTGCCAGATCTTTTTCCCCAAAGAAGTTCTGTGCTAGATTTGGTTCTGGGGTGGAGGGAAGAGACAAAATCTTGTAGATATGGGAGGCCTTGAACTGCGTTGAAAAATCTAATGTGAGAGTGGAGGTCACAATATCAGAAGTCAAGGAAGGGTTTTGGGATTGGAAGTGAGTAATGGATGAACTAAGGAAAGGATACTGAGGAGCATATAAAGGAGATATACCATATTTGTCTTGAATCTCCGTGAATTCCGTAAGAGATTCATTGATCATCAGGTGTTCCAAAGTTAAAATGCCTTTATCAATCCACTCTTTCCAAAAGAGAGCTCTATTTTTGATCTTAAGATATTTGTTATACCAGATAGGAGTGAGTGCAAGATTATCCAAGTGCGAAAAGTGTGCTTTAAACAGAGAAGTAGCAACTGCAGAAGAGTGTGAAAAAATGGGGGTAGAAAAGCGTCTAGGGGTTTGGGATAATCTAGTGGCCACTGCAAAAGGGAATGGTGCGTATTGAGATTGTTCTAGAGAGCTCCAGGCCGTTAAAGGTGCGTGTGAGGAGTCTGATAAAAAAGTCCAAACTTGTTTCAGGGTGAATGCAGAGTGATAGCGTCTGATGTTAGGAAAATTAACCCCACCAAGTTCCTTAGGTCTCTGAAGTCGAGGGAGTGAAATCCTAGTTTTACGATTATTCCATAAGTATTTAGTGAGGGAACGATTGATAGTGTTAAAGAAAGAGAGTGGGAGAGTGACAGGAACCATAGAGAGAGAGAAATTGATGATCGGGAGCAACATCATTTTAATTGTAGCAAGTCTACCCCACCATGACAAAAACAGTGGAGACCAGCTATCGATGAGGGCAGAGAGTTTTTTAAGTATGTCAACAAGATTAATTTTAATAGTTTCTTTTATATTATTAGTATAGAGGATGCCTAAACATTTAATACTCTTGGGGTTCCATTTTAAACCTGTGTCTTGAAACATATGAGAAAAACAATGTTTGTTCAGCGGCAAAACTTCAGACTTGTCAAGATTAAGTTTGTAACCAGAGACTTGAGAATATTCTTTTAGCAAGGAGAAAAAGGTGGTCAAAGAGGTAGTAGGGTTAGAGAGATATAATAAAATATCGTCAGCATAGGCAGTGAACTTAATATCTATATGCTTAAATTGAAAACCCGTATAATGTGGGGAATGGCGAAGTTTTTCAAAAACTGGTTCTAGGGCAAGAATAAATAAAAGAGTGGATAAAGGGCATCCTTGTCTAGTTCCTCTGTGAAGTGGAAAATATTTGGATTGACAACCATTAACCCAGATGGAAGTGGAGGGCGCAGAGTATAAAAGCTGAATGTATTTAAGGAAGGGGGGGCTGAAACCATGCCATTTCAAGGCTCCAAAAATAAATTCCCAATTAACCCTGTCAAAAGCTTTTTCAGCATCCAATGCGACTGCAGCAATTGGTAAATTCATCTTGGAGGCCAAATGGATAATATTAAGGAGAGTCCTTGAATTATCTGTAATGGACCGACCTTTAAAAAACCCTGATTGATATATATTGATTAAGTCCGGGATTATGGAATTAATACGAAGAGCTAATATTTTAGCAAAAATCTTACAGTCCGTGTTAATTAAGGAAATGGGTCTATAATTTTTGCACTGGGCGGGATCTTTGTCCTTTTTAGGGATCAAACACAACATTGCTTGAGTGAAAGAACCCTGTGATGTACCGGAAGCAGAAAAGTGATTTATGAGGGATAACAAATGGGGGACTAGGAATTGCTTGAAGTGAAGAAAAAAACGTACAGTAAAACCATCTGGACCGGGTGTTTTATCTTTGGGGAGGTGAGTGATAGCATCGAGAATCTCCTGCTCTGATATAGGGCTATCTCGAGAGAAGTAAGATCAACTTGGTTATCAGGGGATTTGGGAATGGTTTGAAAGAAAGAATCAATTTGATCATTGGAAGGAATTGAATCAGGAGTATAGAGAGAAGTATAGTATTCGGTGAAGCATTCTAGGATTTTAGAATCTGTAATGTGTCTCACTCCTTTGCTATCAGTAATGGCAACGATCTTGGACTTTTTGATTTTGAGATAATTGGCTAGGGATTTGCCTGCTCTATTACGACCACCATACATTTTTGCATTAAATTCAAGGAGATTGTTACAGGCATTATCCCAGGATTGCTTGTTATATTGTAATTTGGCGTTAATGAGATTGGGGAGAATATCCGGACAGTTTGTGGTGAAGTAAGCATGTTCTAAGGCCTTGATTTGTTTTAGAATTAGTGTAGCTGCCGTAAGTGCCTTCTTCTTTCGGGAAACAAAATCAATTATAAATCCTCTAGCAGTAGCTTTAAAAGCATCCCAAATAAGATGAAATTGTGAAACAGAGGAAAGGTTATTATTAAAGAACTCATGCATAAAGTGTGTGAATTGTTCAACAAATTGAGTGTCCAACAAAAGTGCATTGTTAAAATGCCATCTGCGTGAAATAGGTGGATGAGAGGAGTAATCCATATCTAGTATGACCGGGGCATGATCAGAGATGAGAATGGAACCAATCTCAGCGTTCAACATGAATTGAAGAGAGGATTGAGTAAGGAATATGTAATCGATTCGGGAATGAGACCTATGAGCGGGGGAAAAAAAGGAAAATTCCAGGACATCAGGATGGGAAACTCTCCATGCATCCACCAGCCCTCTAGCTGTTATAGCTTTGTGAAAAGACTTCTGCATGTTGTTAGGGATAAATTTGGTTTGGGATTTACGATCTAAAAAGGGATCCATGAGTTGATTGCAGTCACCACCCAAAATCAGGTTTTCAGAAGCATGAGAAGAAAGGAGAGTGGAAAAATCCTTCCAGAATACTAAGTCAATACCATTAGGTCCATATACATTACAAAAGGAGAAATGAGTATCATTAACTTTAACATTTAGTAAAAGCCATCTACCATTGGTATCTTTGACCTCACTTTGTATACAAACACTTAATGATTTGTGAAACAATATTACAACACCATTCTTGTTATTAATTGCTGGGGAGCAGAAAACATCACCAACCCATAATTTACGTAAAGAAGACAAATCGTGTTCTTTAAGATGTGTTTCTTGCAGTAACGCAATCTGACATTTCAATTTGGCAAGGTGAGATAATACACGTTGTTTTTTAATTGGGTTGTGAATCCCTTTAACATTCCAAGAAATAATACGTAAACCACTCATCGGAAATCTTACTGCAAATTAAGCAATTAGTGATATTGAACTTAAAAAAGGTATAAACAATACAATACAGAAGGCTAAATAGCGTTAAGAAGCACAAATCCAGAATAAAAATGAATCTGAAAAAGGGAAGAACAAATAAAGACAGGAAGACAATGAAAAATAGAAATTGAGAAAAAAAAACATGATGGTAGAAAAAAGCTGAAACGAAATATAAGAAGAAAGAAAAAAGAGTAAGGGAAAGGAAAGAGGGAAAAGGAGAAGGAGAGAAGGGAGAACACTGTCTCCTTAGAGGGATATCCAGAGAGAAGATGACAAGAAGTTGGAAAACGTCAGTCAAAGTGACCATATAAGAGAAGGACATTGAAGTAGGTGAGGGGGGGCGAGAAAAACAGAGGCAGCCCCAAGAGAAGGACACCGAGAAGAGAAAGTAGAATGGCCACAAAAAAACTTATAGACAACTGTAAACATGAACAAAAGCGTACATAAAGGAAGGGGACTTACCGAACAATGAAGGGGGTAACAGAACGAATGGAGTACACAAAACAAAATAGATGAACATTGCGGAAACGGACTGCATCACCCAACAAGACACAGAGAGGAAGCCTGCGGAAAAAAAAGAGAAGGCATGTAAGAAAACATTCAATCAATCAATCAGGGGTTTGTTAAAGCGCGACTACTCACCTGTAAGGGTCTCAAGGCGCTAGGGGTGGGGAGGGGGGGTGCAGGTTCCATCTATCAAGGAGGGGGTCTGTCGAAGAGCCAGGTTTTGAGGTTTCTTGCGAAGAAACATTCAGGTTTTGTTCAAATCCATAGCTTCTCCTCTATGAGTATGAATACATTTCCTCAATTCAGCAGGGTCTTCAAAAGAGTAGGTTCTATCTTTGTAAGTAACTTTAAAGAAACATGGATGAATCAAGCCATAACGGGCATTCATGGAGCGTAGTGATGGTCTGAGGTCCAGAAATTCCTTGCGACGGTTGGCAGTGTGTTTAGAGACATCTTGGCTGAAAAAGATTTTTTGTCCAGACCAGAGCATCTGTTTACGTTGTCGAGCTGCATTGAGAATCACCATGAGATCAGAATATAGTAGGAAATAGGCAATAATTCCTTGTGGTTTGCTAGTAGAAGTGGAGTGTTGAGGGTCAATCCTGTGGGCCCTTTGAATATTGAGATCAGTGGATTTCGGCAGGCCGACGATCTGAGGAATGTGAATCTTCAAAAAGGAGATCATATCTGAGCCTTCGGAGCCCTCCGGGACACCATAAATGCGGAGGTTGTTGCGCCTATTTCGGTTTTCTAAATCCTCTGTGGATTTCTTCAACTGTTCCACTTCATGCGAGAGAGTATCTACTTTAGCAACAACGTACTGGGCGTCGCTGATCCTTTGCTCGACGTCCGAGAGTCTCAAGTCTAAACCAGACCATTTCTCCTCAATTCGTTGAAGTGTCGCAGTAGTTTCTGTCAGAAAAGGTCGAATATTGCGAAGCTCTTCCATAATGTCCTCCAGAGTCAACAGTAGAGGTGATTTCGTTGGAGAAGACGGGTCCTTCTTGGCACGTTTATTTGTATTACCAGAAGAATCCTTGCGACCATTAGGGATATAACTAGGTGCTCCAAGGGACTTGGTGGGAGGAGAGGAATCCATACTTGAGGAGTAAATGACCACAGGGTACAGAGAAAAAGCAGTTCTCCTGAGATATTATATTCCGTGATGACAGTACACACAATGCCCAGAATTGCGATGAAAATTCAAATAAGAGGTCTGGCTTGGTTATGGTTGGCCACCGAAGTAAGTAAAAATAGAAGGCAAGCAAAGAGAAGAGGAAGTCAGGTGGGCTGAGAGCGAGAGTTATATGAATGCTCTCACCGTTATGACGAACTTGCCCTCAAACAATATGCAGCATAACACAGCAGACCATTAGACATAGGAGGGCTGATCCGTCCAACAAGTGTATGACATTTGCTGATCCGTACTAGGTGAGCAATTAAAACAGGACCATTTACTTGTTGGCGTTATTCTGTAAATGCAAAAAATAGGCGCGTTTGGACATTGCTGTGGAAAAGGAAATCACTGACAGCAAACGCGCAAAATGGCGGCCGCACTAACCAGGGCCACTGAGGAGGAGCAAGCACGAAGGAAAAAGCACTGAAAAAGACCATTTCCAGGTCTATAAACTTGCCTCAGTGTGCCCCATAACTTCCAATACGAGATGCCATGTTTCAAAAACGGAGCCGCAGTCGAAAAAAGATCCCTTCAGTTCCGACCGGAGCTCGGTGTCACAGAGCTTCTCAGGAGGCGGCCATCTTGAATCGCCGCCGCTGCGCACCGAAAAGCTATATATTGAGGAGCAAGCCTCCAGCACATGCACCGATAACAGGAAGCAGAGGACATGCTGCGACTTGACAAGGTTTCCTACTAAATCCATAAAGAGAATAAAATGGGCATCTGATGGTAAAATGTTAATATCAACTGGTGGATGAATTGCTAAGTAGGATAGATAAATGGGCCGAAAGTAAGTCTATGTAGGTCAGAAGTCTGAATCGTCACATCTGCTATTTGCCCCATCTAGTATTCCCTCTGGAATTTTATGTCTGCCTTCTCTTTGCTCTGTTCTACCAGTCACTTAAAACCCTGGATGCTGGGGTTTCATCCAGATGCCCAATTGTGCCTCATATTCTTCTGTGCTCATAATTGTTTGTATATTTTACACTTGGGAGGAGGTTTATCTCTGTGCAAGAGCAGATGCCACGACTAAAGCTAAGGGCCTACTTAGGGACTTTAATCCTTATTTTGGGATCCTGAGTCGCCTTTTGAGTGGCCGAGGAACACACACATTTCATAAGTAGTGCAGGAGATGTGCAAGGCTTTAGGGGTCACTAAAAACTTCCATTATGCCCATCACCCAGAGTCAGCAGGAAAAGTGGAAATGAATAATGGTACACTTAAGAATAAGGTAGCGAAGATCTGTTCTGAAATCCAACTGCAGAGGCCTGATGCTTTTCTTCTAGCTCTGAGTCCATCAGGTTCATACCAACCCAAAGAACCAGGCTAAGCCTCAATGAGAGAGTTATGAGATGCCCTATGATTTTACCTTCTAACCCACCTGTCTCAGGTACTAAGTTAGACTTGCAATTACATGATGGTGCTGTCCTCCAGTACTGTAGAAAACAGATTTGCTCTCTCTACAGTTTCTGTTCTCAGGTTCAAGTTGCTTTACCTGACTCTCTGTCTTAAGTTAGCCACTCCCTCCAGCCAGGGTGTGGCTGTATGTATATCTGGATGATCAAAGAAAGTCTGCCTGCAGCCCTGTTGGCATGTGCCATATCTGGTGCTACTCATCACCAAAACAGCTGTGAGGTTCTGTGGTCGGCTGACGTGGACTAACTATTCCCAGTGCAAGTGTGATACACCTTCCGAGACGATTGCCCATCAGTGCCCATCTCCGGACCTGCGTTGAGCTATAGTCCAGGGCCTTCTGCCGGAACTGATCCTGTTGCTGCCTTACCTCTCACAAGTGGGCTGGATCTCCAAGGTGCGCTCTTCATGTACCTCCACAGCTGCCTAATAATGCTCCCCTCATCTCTCATCGTTGCCACCTCTGTCCGAGGTAAATGGCTGTCTCTGAGACATTGGATACCCCTGTGGGTCTGGCCTGCTGTTCTCTGCTGCCGTCAGGCTCTGAGCGGTATACTTCATTGCTGTGGAATGGGAAATGTTATAAAATCGAATTGTACTGCACCTGTCCTTGAACAGAGTCACCACTCGGTATATGAAAACAACACCAATTTCCTGCTGCTTGAGAAGTAGAGTCAATAACTCTCTCTTTATCCTGCACCCACTTGTCTGGGGGATATGCCTTTAATTGGAGTGCCCATCAGCAAAAATGAAACTTGCCTTGATCAGTTCTACCATGAATATTAACTGCTGGATTATACTAGCGCCTCCCCCTGAGTGTTGGCAGGGCTTTGAAGAATATAACAGCCGCACTAGTTATTATCTGTATGACTTTACCCACTTTGCCTACTCTAAATGGCTGCAGTTTTGTAAACACTGAGAAACGATTAGCTGCAGTATCTTTGTGGGCCAAAGTGAATGCAACACTGTTTAGAGACCAAAGCTCATGCATGAATCAGCCTCTATAAACATGTTGTTTCAAAAACACTGATAACGAAAGGAGTATGCCCATTGCTTCTGTGACAAAGTCCAAGACCATGGTGGTGTCTGCTATGCTGATTATGTGATCTCTGCCATCAGCCACTGACATTCATCCCGTTAAACAGTGTCAGGGGCGCGCAAAGTCTCCAAAATGAACAGACTCTTCCATTTTGTTCAACAGTTATGGCCTAGGGCAGGTCATCCGAGAGACAAGACTCAATGCTCAGATACTGGAAGAAATAGCCAAATGCTGCTGCCATTTGTTTAGCTCTGGTATCTGATCGGTTGGATGCCTGGAAAGCATTCCTGCGCAATTGAATGGTTGTGGTCTATGTCCTCACACCCAAGGTGGGTGTTGGTGTGCTATTCGCTATTGTAGGATCAGAATGCTTCACTCATCTACCCAATTCCCCCACCGGCATCCATGAATAAATAGTTTATATTAAGAATAGTTTATGAAAATTCCATGAGACTCAAAGTGGCTTAGACTTCAGCATGAGTGGCATCTGGTGAAATAGTAGTAACGCTGCATGGTTTGACTAAACTAAGTTTGTGTACCGTCCAACGCGCTTTCAGTAATAAAGCCGCCTCCCATGCTAATCTTCTAGGTACTACTGAGGTTGATGAAGAAAGATGTAACAATGAAGAATTTAAAGCTGAAGTTGTTATGCTCTATGCTATCTATGCTATACTATTTGACAGTAAAAAATAGTGGCCTGGGAACATAAAACGTCTTATGCCAGTTTGTTTGTATTAACAAATGCAAGTTCGTTTTGATACCTGCTTAAGACACACTAAAGACATAGCACTGTTGCACATATATACATATTTGGAATGCACTGCCATTTTGTTATTCTGTGGTTTACATTGCAAATTTTTTTTTCCACAACAAATTTTTATTGTCAACAGCCACAACTGGCCTGGCAATGCCAGGTACTCCAGCAGTACATTAAACATATTAGCAAGTAAGATGTTGACTTTATGGTGCCATTTAAACAATTTCAAAACAAAGATAATAAAACTAAATAGAACAACATAAAACTGTAATGTCATACATCTGATACATATTATAGTACATGTCCGGTTTTGCCACACCAATCGATTAATTGCGCATTTATAACCACGCTCATCCCACGATATTTCCATCTTATCCAGTGCTGGTCTATGGAGATAGTTGGAATAGGTTCTAGGTACAATCCCCGATACTCCACCCAACCTCTTCCAAATCTTAGGGTGTTTCTGGGGACATCCTCGTGCTTTAAATATTGGTATCTCTAACCCCATACAAAAATCGAGACCTTTCTTCCACACTCCAATCAGAGGCGGAGAGGCATCTTTCCATGCTCTTGCAATATCTCGCTTGGCCAGTATGAGGCCTAAAAGTAGTAGGTGGCGCTTATATATATTACCCCCAATGCCATCTGTAATGTGGAGCAAGGCCAAACGTGGGGAGCATGGGATGTCCCAGCCCAAGACCTCTGACAGGCACGTGATGACACCCCACCAGAATCTAGAAAGTGTCGTACATTGCCAAACGGTGTGCATAAGGGTACCATCAGCAATATGGCAGGGCAGGCATAGCGGAGATTCAATCAATCCAGCTCGCCACAATTTGTATCGTGTGTAATAGACCCTGTGAAGGTATTTGAATTGTATATAGCATAGTCGTTCCGCAATGGCGAACATTGCACATTTTAACCCAGCTGTTTTACTAAATGTAGCCTCTTTCTGGCACAGTGACGCTGGAACTTCAGAAATGAGTGAAGTCAGCCATTGTAACCTAGCTTACTGTAACAAGTATTTAAGGTCTTCTCACATTCTTCCCACAAGAAGAGCCAGAGCCCTGCTCATTAGCGTCTAGCTGAAGTAGATGGATTTTAGCATGCTCCAACTGACCACAGGGCAAAGCTCTGGTTCGTTAAGAAGTTATTTGGCCCTTAGCATATTTTTGATGCTTGTTGGCTATTTTGCATTAAACATGTAAGACTTCTATGATCTATATCTTGAGTGGCAACACTCCAGTTTCTTTTTTTTATATATTTTTTCTTTATTGAGGTTGCATAACAAGTTACAATACAGTTCAGTGCACATTACAGTGTTTTTTTGCATTGTCGGATACAAATATATGTGATGATTGCGCCAGCGATTGTACCACACATTTGATTTACAGCAGGGTATGCCCAGACGTGGGTCCCTTGCTCACTTTGCCACTGGATTCAAGATAGCCTGGCTGATTAGGGTTTTGAACCCGAAACCGGTCCCAGGATGCTTGTTTCCGGTCCAGGGAAGACATGGCTTGGCAGTTCGGGCTGGACTGTTCCCATGAGGCACAGGGTCAGACTGATTTGCATATGGCCATGTCTGAACTGGGGTGGTGGAGTGAGCTAAAGAATGATGATGGATTAAACTCAGATCAGTTGACTGGGGGTGAGTGTTTGATTTGCTCTAGCGCTCCGTCCATCATCCCCTTTGGTATCGCTTTGTTGGCCCTAAGTTGGCAGGGTATGCCCAGACGTGGGTCCCTTGCTCACTTTGCCACTGGATTCAAGATAGCCTGGCTGATGAGGGTTTTGAACCCGAAACCGGTCCCAGGATGCTTGTTTCCGGTCCAGGGAAGACATGGCTTGGCAGTTCGGGCTGGACTGTTCCCATGAGGCACAGGGTCAGACTGATTTGCATATGGCCATGTCTGAACTGGGGTGGTGGAGTGAGCTAAAGAATGATGATGGATTAAACCCAGATCAGTTGACTGGGGGTGTTTGATTTGCTCTAGCGCTCCGTCCATCATCCCCTTTGGTATCGCTTTGTTGGCCCTAAGTTGGCAGGGTATGCCCAGACGTGGGTCCCTTGCTCACTTTGCCACTGGATTCAAGATAGCCTGGCTGATGAGGGTTTTGAACCCGAAACCGGTCCCAGGATGCTTGTTTCCGGTCCAGGGAAGACATGGCTTGGCAGTTCGGGCTGGACTGTTCCCATGAGGCACAGGGTCAGACTGATTTGCATATGGCCATGTCTGAACTGGGGTGGTGGAGTGAGCTAAAGAATGATGATGTATTAAACCCAGATCAGTTGACTGGGGGTGAGTGTTTGATTTGCTCTAGCGCTCCGTCCATCATCCTCTTTGGTATCGCTTTGTTCGCCCTAAGTTGGCAGGGTATGCCCAGACGTGGGTCCCTTGCTCACTTTGCCACTGGATTCAAGATAGCCTGGCTGATGAGGGTTTTGAACCCGAAACCGGTCCCAGGATGCTTGTTTCCGGTCCAGGGAAGACATGGATTGGCAGTTCGGGCTGGACTGTTCCCATGAGGCACAGGGTCAGACTGATTTGCATATGGCCATGTCTGAACTGGGGTGGTGTAGTGAGCTAAAGAATGATGATGGATTAAACCCAGATCAGTTGACTGGGGCTGAGTGTTTGATTTGCTCTAGCGCTCCGTCCATCATCCCCTTTGGTATCGCTTTGTTGGCCCTAAGTTGGCAGGGTATGCCCAGACGTGGATCCCTTGCTCACTTTGCCACTGGATTCAAGATAGCCTGGCTGATGAGGGTTTTGAACCCGAAACCGGTCCCAGGATGCTTGTTTCCGGTCCAGGGAAAACATGGCTTGGCAGTTCGGGCTGGACTGTTCCCATGAGGCACAGGGTCAGACTGATTTGCATATGGCCATGTCTGAACTGGGGTGGTGGAGTGAGCTAAAGAATGATGATGGATTAAACCCAGATCAGTTGACTGGGGGTGAGTGTTTGATTTGCTCTAGCACTCCGTCCATCATCCCCTTTGGTATCGCTTTGTTCACCCTAAGTTGGCAGGGTATGCCCAGACGTGGGTCCCTTGCTCACTTTGCCACTGGATTCAAGATAGCCTGGCTGATGAGGGTTTTGAACCCGAAACCAGTCCCAGAATGCTTGTTTCCGGTCCAGGGAAGACATGGCTTGGCAGTTCGGGCTGGACTGTTCCCATGAGGCACAGGGTCAGACTGATTTGCATATGGCCATGTCTGAACTGGGGTGGTGGAGTGAGCTAAAGAATGATGATGGATTAAACCCAGATCAGTTGACTGGGGGTGAGTGTTTGATTTGCTCTAGCGCTCGGTCCATCATCCCCTTTGGTATCGCTTTGTTCGCCCCTAAGTTGGCAGGGTATGCCCAGACGTGGGTCCCTTGCTCACTTTGCCACTGGATTCAAGATAGCCTGGCTGATGAGGGTTTTGAACCCGAAACCGGTCCCAGGATGCTTGTTTCCGGTCCAGGGAAGACATGGCTTGGCAGTTCGGGCTGGACTGTTCCCATGAGGCACAGGGTCAGACTGATTTGCATATGGCCATGTCTGAACTGGGGTGGTGGAGTGAGCTAAAGAATGATGATGGATTAAACCCAGATCAGTTGACTGGGGGTGTTTGATTTGCTCTAGCGCTCCGTCCATCATCCCCTTTGGTATCGCTTTGTTGGCCCTAAGTTGGCAGGGTATGCCCAGACGTGGGTCCCTTGCTCCCTTTGCCACTGGATTCAAGCTAGCATGGCTGATGAGGGTTTTGAACCCGAAACCGGTCCAAGGATGCTTGTTTCCGGTCCAGGGAAGACATGGCTTGGCAGTTCGTGCTGGACTGTTCCAATGAGGCACAGGGTCAGACTGATTTGCATATGGCCATGTCTGAACTGGGGTGGTGGAGTGAGCTAAAGAATGATGATGGATTAAACCCAGATCAGTTGACTTGGGGTGAGTGTTTGATTTGCTCTAGCGCTCCGTCCATCATCCCCTTTGGTACAACATAACTAGTCACCTTCCGATTAGGATACAATATTGGTTGAACATTATTCCACCTTTATCTTAACATTTTCCTGGCATAATTTGTTTAGTAATACTGACTGAGACCCAACTGCTAAGGGTTTGTATATTTATTCAGTTGCATCTGTGTTTGCGCTTAGTAGATATGTTACGTAAGGGGCCCAAAAATCTT
The DNA here is from genome assembly GCA_963921515.1 of Calotriton arnoldi. NCBI lineage: Eukaryota > Metazoa > Chordata > Amphibia > Caudata > Salamandridae > Calotriton > Calotriton arnoldi. Next base: position 873,339 of record CAWUFW010001211.1, read on the forward strand.
TTGGCCGTGAGGCTTCAGGCAGTTCTTCTGCATAAGTTTCGAGTTGTGTTTTGCAATAGGCCAGATCCGGTAACCATTCTTTTTTGTTTGGTACCCTCTTCCCACCCCAACATATGGATATTCGTCACTTGGCTAATAGCAGTGCCACAGCCACAAGTTTTCAATTAGTGCTGGGTATGGATTTAAGAAGGCCCAGCAGGCACACCTCCGGGGAACATGCAATTCTAGAGCCTACCATCTCAGTCAGTACACCCGTAATCTGTTTCTAGTATTCCGCTATGAGCCCACAGGACCAGACAAGGTGGAAAAAATCTGCTTCATCCGCACCACAGCGTTTGCATTTTGAGTCAATCCTTAGCCCGTATTTGTGCAGCTGCTGGGGGGTATAGTATGCCTGCTGTAGATATATGAAGTGTATAATTTTTAAGTTGCAGTTGGAGGTGAGTTTATCTAGTAATTCGCAGCATGTTCCCCAGTCCTCTGGCGGGATTGGTGTATTTAACACTGTGTTCTACCTCTCTCTGGTATTGTCATTTGGATATTTGGTTTCTTTTTGTGCAGCTTTATATAATTTAGTTATCAAGTTTTTTCTGTTAGTGCTCACTAGCATGCCGCGCAATGTTAGTAGCTCAGGTGGCTCCTGGGGGAAACAGGGGTACAGTGCTTTCATGGCCGCTCTGAGTCTGAAGTATACAAATTTCTGCATCAGAGTGACGCTCCGGCTGCCAATGAAAGCGTCCAGTGAGATGAACTCCCCGGTTGGGAATGCGTCACCCATGGTGCGAATCCCTGCTTCTTGTAAGATTACCAGTGCTCCTGCTTCGCCCAAAACAGATATTGAGGGATGGTGGATTAGCGGCAGTTTATCAACGTATATTGGTGTTTTGCCTGAGCGTGCTGCAATTGTATTCCAGGCTCTAATTGTGCTCTCTAGCGGACTAGCAGTTTTAAGGTTCACTATTTTGCGTTCGTGTAGCAGGATGGCGTTAAGAGGTGTCGGATGCGCATCGTCTGATTCAATCGCCACGTGCGCAATAAAATTATGGGGTTGGCACCAATAGTGAGCGAATTGGGCGTGGGCACACAGATAATATAGGTACAGGTCTGGGGCATTGAATCTGCCTTGTGAATACGGGCGTGAGAGTGTCTGCCAGCTTATTCTAGGTTGTTTGCCTGCCCAGGCTAGGGTTACCATGCAGGACTGGAGTGTTTTAAAAAACTCTTGCGTGAGGGGGATAGGGATATTTACAAATAAATATAAAAATTTGGGAAGGACGACCATCTTCATTATTGCTAATCTGTCGGCCAACGACAAAGGGAGTCTGACCCATTGCGCTACCTGGTCCCGCAACTTTGTAATGTCCGTGCCGTAGTTCAGCCTAATGACTTCTTCCGGGTCTCTAGCTACCCAAATCCCCAGGTATTTGAGTGATGTCGTGCACCACTCCAATGGGAATTCTGTTTCGTGTGTTGAGGTTGCCGGAGTCAGTGGGAATACCACTGATTTATTCCAGTTTATGGTTAAACCCGAGAACCATCCAAACTTAACGTATTCTCTTAGGGTTGGCTCCAGATGTGTGCTCAGGTCTCTGATGTACACCACCATATCAACTGCATAAAGTGAAATCGCTAGAGGCCGGAGACGAAATCCCAGCGTGGCAGACAAGTGTTTTTGTCGGATAATGCAGGCTAGTGGCTCTAACGCTATAGCAAATAAAATGGGGGAGAGATGTCTGAAAGACTATGAGAAGAGGACTTCTGGTATGCGTTCCTCCAATGATAAGCAATTATTAATTGCCTTTAGGCAACCTCATAAGGCAGTGTCAAGCGCAACACTGGCTAGGTGGGTGAAGGAAGTGATGAGGAATGCAGGAGTGGATGTAAGCATGTTCGGTGCTCATTCTGTGAGGGGTGCTTCTTCCTCAAAAGCATTTATGCTTGGGGGTGCATCGCAAGACATTCTGAGGTGTGCTGATTGGTCAAATGACTCTGTATTTCGAAAATTTTATTTTAGACCTGTGAAAAATGCAGCTTCTTGTTTGTTAGAGAAGCTTTGAGCTTGCAATAATCTCTGGGCTCTACATGTTTAGTGTCAAGTAAATTGTGTGCACTCATAACTCCCTCAGTGCTTTTGCCCTGGGAAGCTCAGGCACATAAACAGTGGAGAAATATGTCCTGCTTGACAGCTGATATTTGGGACAAACATAGCCTATTCTCGCTTAGCCCACTAGTGTGGTATTCCAAGTATGTTTAAACTTCCGATTACACGGTCTTAATATGTATGGATTCAGCCTCTGTTTTACCAATTCAACCTGTTTTCATAATTACAATCAATTGCAGTTTTAATGTTTGAATATGAGTGTGGTGTTCTTTTTAAATTGTAATGCTTTTAAATAAGCATAAACAATAAAGTAGATTATTATCATTAGCCTGGAGGAATTCTTTGGACCTTTCACTAAAGAATGAAGGTTCCATTGCTAAAAATGTTTCCAACTTCTCATTGTACAAAGTGGTCATACAATGGTTCCATGCATTTGTATTTTTTATACTTAGTTATTAATTCATAGGTGCAACATGTTTTTCAGGTAATCTGATTTCCATTACTAAAGGCAAATATGAAGTTTAGAATGAAGAACGTAATAAGTGACTTGTCCTGTGAAAGATAGGAGCCACTTCTCTGTGGTATCTGGGTTGGATAGCACACATGGGCATGATGTAGTGACATCTGAGGGCCTATGTGAGTTGGCTGCTTCTACACTATTGTTGTATGCTGTAGTTGCAGAGTGACCAGCGGTAGACCCTACGGTTCTGCTGCTCCTGGAGTGAATACAGTCTTGGTGCATGATGGTTCTCTGGGATATTCTTTTATCTACCATGTGCCATAATGTGAGCCTACTTCTTTCACCAAGTAGGTTGATGAACTAACAGTGCTCGCTCTTCTCTATGACAGTTCCACCTTCATCTGTGAGTTAAATTCAGGACGTAACTTTTCGGGTAGACTTCTTCGATAGAATTTCACTCATGAAGTAGTCTTGGCCATGATCATGAGAAGCTATGCAGGAGGCTGCTCCATTTCTCTTTTTGGCAGGTGAGGCCTGAAACTCAGTGCTCCTGCACCAACACATGTAGGAGAGCCATTTTATTTCTATACGTTCCTACCCACTCTTTCTACTTGACCTCTCTCTGTCTCACACCTCTGTGAGAACCTTGCTGCTCTGTTTCCATTTGATCTTAGTATATCTCCCCCATCTACTTCATGACCCTCGCAAATGCTTATCTTGCTTTACCACAGCTCACAGTCTATCTCTCTTTCCACACACCTTACCTATTCTCTCTTAGCCCTCTGCCTACTTCACCTCTCGCTACCCTTCTTGCGCACAATGGAGGTGATTGAGGGTGGGTGCAAAATCAGATTCACCTTTTCCAGAACTGTGCCTTCACTTTTGTGGATTATGTGCATCTAGTTACAGACGCCTTTCCATGATTCATCATCAAGCCTCTCCATGTATCATCAATGCAAACCTCCATATAAGTAGCCCACTACAAATTTCCCTCGCAGAATTAGACACATCATCTTCTTTATATTAAGCACTATCAACTCTGACAGAAAAGTACCATGCACAGACTGAACCAGTGTCGTAGAGTCGTAAAATATGCCTTTCTACCACTGCACTCTCTAAAAGTCACCGTCCTTGAAGCTGTAGTATGATAAATGTATGATGTAATACAGCCTACTCCCAATTCATCCACATTTGCTAAGTTGTTTGTGAGCCCGTCTGAGATGACTTACTGGTCTCAAGCCAGAGGCCAGATGTGGCTCTTCACTCCACAGAAAATCAGCACATTTATTTTCAGAATTTTTCAGGCAGGAGAACTGCTTTGGGGTAGCTTCCTTTTCAAGAACCTCTTTATGCAGTTCTGCAGTCACAGTCTTTGTGCAGTGTAATGCTCCTCACAGCAGGGTAGTCTTCAGCCTGGAGCATACACAACAGAGACACAAAGAGGTGTCAACTATCTGCACCTGGCAATGAGCAACCACAAAGACAGAGATCAGGAAAGAGAGGAAAGGATGGTCTCACCTAAAGGACCCTTCTCACTCTGAACAACAGAGCCCCCTTCACCCCCCCCCTTCTACCAAGTGGCAGTGCCACAGGAAGGACCTAATCAATTTCTGTAGGAGCCTTGACTCCTTTGTCTTCTCTTCACTGTCTAGGTCTCCAGCATCCTGATACACTTCCACTGTCTGAGAAAACATCACCCACATCTTTTGCACAGGTACAGGCCCTGGACGTTCAACATGGAACCCAACAGGGCTTAATCATTTTGCTTCACTTATACATATGATGCATATACTATAATAGCCACATACACAAACATGCTTGGATGGGATTAGGTAAAAGAAACAGGGGGATAAATCTGACTGCTCATTGGCTAGACACTATCAGCTAGTGCCAAATAACTCATCCTCTGATGGCTTGCTATCTCAGAAAGACTACCCCCCCCCACCCCCACACTATACTCCTAAAACCCTGCATGAATAATTGACCTTGATTTACTTCTATTTGATTCCTCTCCCTTCTTTCTTCAGTGATCCTCTTCGTACCTTCCATTCTCTGCATTCCCTCTATTTTTAAGTATAGCCTCATTTCAGTCTTGTACATGCCTTAATCCTTTTTATTGTAACTCACAATTGGCTAATACCTCATTTCATAGATCACAACCGCTCCTCTTTAAAACCATATCCCTGTAAACTAACATTAACCACTAACCGTGGGCGGCCCCATCCACTTCGACGACACAAAAATTTCCATTTTTCCAGATTACACACTAGCAGGCCAACGCTTTTCGTTCATAGAGGTCAAGGCCCGAGCTCGCGCTGCAGGTTTGGCGTTTGCTCTTTTGTTCCCGGCCAAACTCAAGATCATCCACAACCAACGTGCTTGTTTCTTTGATACGCCCGACAGTGCATGGGAGTGGCTGGACAGGAACTTTCCGCACACTATGAATGCTATACGTCCTTCACAGTCGAAAGTGCGGCGTCCTCCACGACGACAGAGGAAAGGGCTCACAATGCAGAGTACGGCGACTAGTCCCCCTTCGCAACAGTCAGTGATGGAGGGCAGACGTGAAGCCCTCCGTTTGGCATCAGCACTGCGGGTCCCTCGTGCACCTATCGGCTCTAGTCCATCAGTGGAGGTGTCCTCGGACTCAGACTCTGGGGGCAGCATGGCGGTGTTTCCTTCTGTGTCTACGAGGCTCAGTAATGATCCACTGGGCTAACAGTATTGTGAGTGTAATGTGATGTGGGGTATTTTTTTCACGTTTCTCGATAAATGTCCGTGCTTGGGAGGGATTGCCTCGTTAAGCATTGTCTATCATGTACCACCTGTTGAAACATAATCCATTCATGGGCGGCTCCACTGGAAGCTGCATGGTAAGCTCAACTGTTATGGTCCCGTGGCCCGGCCCGTCCTGGGTTAGTCCACCCTTTGTAACTGGTACATACGCATACCGAGTAAGCAGCCTACCCCACAGGCAAGAAGCCTTTATTGTTACATAGTGTGTCATGTGTTTGGTTCGCACACAGTTTGGTCGACCGAAGTTTAGTCGTTTGACCCAGTATTGGGATTATGTTACTTTGTTTGAGCTGCTGATGATCTGTTTCCTGATATTCCTGGGGGTCGGGTGGGGGCGGGGGGAGGGGGGTGGGGGGTCTCCGGGTGGGGGGGGGATGGCGTTTATATTCTTGATGTCATGTCTATAGCTAAATCATACACTATCATCTCTTGGAATATACGGGGTATGGGTTCAATACATAAACGACATAGGATAGCGGCCCAGCTACATCGCCGCCGGGCTCAAATTGTATACCTGCAAGAAACACACTTGATTACTTCTGAGCTTAGCAAGGTGCAGAGAAGATGGAGGGGTCAGTTGTATGATACTGCATACTCTGGCTTCTCAAGGGGAGCGGCAATCTGGCTACGAGAGGGAGTCCCCTTTTCCTTGAATGACAGTAGGATTGATGACCAAGGGAGATACGTACTATTACAGGCGATACTAGACAATGCGCAGGTGGTGTTGGGGTCAATATATGCGCCCAACACTGACCAGGACGCCTTCCTCTCCCGCCTCTCACGAGCCCTCTCAGATTGGACGCAGTATCCGTGGATACTAGGAGGAGACTTTAATGCAGTATTTGATATTCACTTGGACCGCTCACACCCTCGTCTAATGTAGCCACCACAGTGCAGGCCACTAACTTGACTAACTGGGCTAGGGGATGGGGGCTGCTGGATATACGGAGATTGCAGCATGTTGATCTGCGTGAATATTCCTTTTATTCCTACCCGCACTCCCTGCATACACGCCTTGATCATTTCCTATGCACACCAGACTTGTTCTCCTCAGTTGTGCACAGCACCCACCTGGGGAAAACTATTTTGGACCACAACCTCTTGGAGTTGGTGCTTAACTGGGGTCGGACCCCCACGCCAATTCCTACATGGCGCCTTCAACCGTTACAACTGGAGGACCCAGTGTTCCGTGATAAGTTAGCTACTACCATCACTACATACTTAACTGAAAATGAGGGCACGGCGACATCCAGGGCAGTTGAATGGGAGACTTTTAAGGTGACAGTCCGGGGAGTCTCTATGGGGACACTGGTGGGGGTCAGGCGGGAGGCGACCCGGGATCTTACAGACCAGGAGAACTTTTTACAAACACTGGAAGTGGTAGCCCAGTCTGATGTGGAGAAACTGACAGACCTCCAAGAAGCCAGGATTAAATATGCAGAGCTTTTAGAACACCTGCGTGTGATAGATTTACGTGCATATACACTGCGCACTCATGTGGAGGCGGATAGGTCCGGAAACTTACTAGCTCGATTGGTTAGGCCACAACCCACCCCTACACCTATTCTGGCCATCCATGATAGCCGTGATACATTAATCACTACCCAGGTGAAAATTAATAAAACATTTCACGATTACTATGCAGTCCTTTGTGCCGCCCCCCCTCATAACATGATGGAGTCAACGACAATATTCCTAGGATCCATGGAGCTCCCCACTATCACTGAAGCGCATGCTGAGGACTTGGTGGCTCCTCTGACCGCTGCGGAGACCTGCGGTGCAATACGGGGACTTGCCCGTAATAAAACCCCAGGCTCCGATGGGCTTCCTATCGAGTTTTATTCCACTTTTGCAACACCCTTAATTCCCAAACTATTACAACTGTACAACACTGCCTTAGCAGAGGGTACCTTGCCCCCCATGACCAGGGAGGTGATAGTGACCTCCTTGTTGAAACCTGATAAGTCCCCGACAGACCTAACAGCATATAGGCCCCTATCGATTCTTAATACAGAATATAAAATTCTCAGTAAAGTCCTAGCATCGAGGCTACTTCCTTTACTCCCCAACTTGATCCACACAGACCAGTGTGGCTTTATACCGAAACGTAGTACCTCATTGAACATCCGTCATTTCTATGCCCTCTTACACTCTTCCCGGGCCGGTTCCCCCCGAGCGGGTTGCTTCTCCTTGGATATTCATCAGGCATTCGATTCCTTAAGTTGGCCATACATGTTGGCTGTGTTAGCCAAATATGGGATCCCTCCAGAATTTATCAAATGCTACTTTATACCAGGCCCACAGCGCGGGCGAAGACTGGAACCAACATCTCCCCAGCATATGACATTTTTCGGGGTACACGTCAGGGTTTCCCCCCTGTCACCCTTGCTGTTCATGGTTGCTTTAGAACCCCTGGCACAACGATTACGCTGCACGATGGCACCATATGGCATCCCGGTTGGCCAGGTACGCCACTCTGTATCGGCCTATGCAGACGACATGCTGCTCTACTTTGAGGACATGCATGTGGACATGACACCTGTAGCCTTGTTGTTTGAACAATTTGGGGAAATATCTGGTTTGCACCTCAACGCTTCAAAATCAGTAGCTTTTTCCTTTTATGATACGTACACTCTTCCCACGTTTCAATTTGGGCCAGTACAGCTCAGCGTGGAGCCGACCACTTTTAAATATCTAGGTATCCATATCTACAGGACCACATTGGACACCATAGATGGGAACGTGGTCCGTACACTTAACAATCTCAAAGCTCAAGTGGCATTCTGGAACACCCTGCCTCTAACGACCACAGGCCGGATAGCCGTTTCTAAAATGGTTATGTTCCCTAGATTATTATATCAATTTGTGAACCTCCCCGTGGCCCTTCCTGCCTGGATTTATAGAGCACTTGACACATTATTAACTTCATTGCTATGGGGGCAGGGCCGACATAGATTAGTTCTTACCAAAATGCAGTTACCAAGCACTGAAGGGGGCATGGGAGCACCGGATTTTAAGGCCTATTCTATAGTGGGCCAATTGCAATGGATGGCATATTGGTTGGCCGGCTATAACCTATTTGAAATAGGTTATTCCCCCAAACGATTGAGAGCTGGATCACTACAGTCACTATTATGCCCCGGTACGGAACGAGTGAGAGACCCCCCTTTCCTATTACACATTGTACTCCATTATTGGAAGTTAGCACTGAAATACACCTGCACACCCATACCATACGCCCCGAATGTCCCCCTGTGCGGCCTACCCACATTACGGGGAATACTATCTGCCGCTAGAATACGAAGCTGGGTGGAGGCCGGCATTGAAACTGTAGGTGACTTATTTCTGGATGGGAACTTAAAGCCTCATGAGGAATTCACACAGACCTATTCGGCTCCCTTCACACTGTTTTTAACTCATGCTGCGGTTACGCAATATGTGCAACGACATTGGCTGGTGGACCAGAAGGAGCCCCCGACCATCAGGCTGTTGCAGACACTGCACATAATGGGCCATGGTGGCCACCTGGTCAGGTGGTTATACCGTGGCTTGCGGTCACATCTGGGAGTCTCATTGTGTTGTCTTCGTCAGAAATGGGAAGCTGAGGTCGCCAGGGAGTTTACTGACAGGGAATGGGTGCAGATCCTTGAGTATCCCAGGTGCGTCTCCCGGAATGCCCGGCTTAAAACTATACATTTGTTCATACTACACAGGGCTTACCTTACACCCCGGACGATAAAACGCATGTACCCAACTTCCTCCTCGGAGTGTCCTAGATGTCATGGCTCCGAGACAGATTTTGTACACATGTTATGGGCCTGTCCCTCCCTTGTGGATTTTTGGACAGAAGTTACACAGGGCCTCACACAAATTACTGAACGCTCCACCTGGAATACTCTTGAAGCCTGTCTTCTGGGTCTCGTCCCTCTTCCTAAAAAGGCGAGTGTACTTCGTCGTTTTATGGGCCTCACCTTAATGTTGGCCAAAAGACATCACACAGCTGTGGAAATCACACATGGCGACACGTAAGGGGAAATGGCGGGAGGAAGTCATAAAATGGGCCACTGCTGAGAGAGAGGCGCTGCAACGTGAAGAGTATAGAGGGCTGAGGAAGAAACCAGTATCAATAAAATGGGCTCAATTATTAGAACATTTCAAAATACACTCTACAACTATTACTGACGACTGATATACTGCTGAGGTTACGGTCTTCTTCCCTTCCCTCCCCCCTCCCCTCCTGCCCCCTCCCCTCTTCCCCTTCTGCCCCGCCCCTCCCTCCCCCCCCTCCCCCCAGTCCTGATGTCCTTCGCCCTGATCAGCCAGCCAGGCAATTGAAACAATCACTTAGTTTGCAAAAGCTCAGTTCTTTATTGTTGTTTATTTGTACTTGAAACAGATTTATTGTTTGATCGGAAGATGGTAGACGAGACATTTGACATTTGAAATTATAGACATCATACAACTTAACCATGTGAAACGTACACCAAGTATCTTTACAACATTCATGTATATGGCGTATATATGCAAACGGATATCCTCAACATAATATGTATGTAGGTTTATAGTTATGAAAACCTGTAATTACAAATACTGTATGTTACTGTCTGACTAATGTCTTAATGAAGGAATGCTATGTATATCTCAGTAAAACTGAAAACTCAATAAAATCTGTGTTAAAAAAACACTAACCTTGGGTTCCGGAGTAGCGTGCTAGTGGCCGTAAAGTACTTCAATGCCTTGTCAGGGGTGGTAAGCGCTATATAAATACAATTATAATGACAATCTATTGTGTCACCTCCATAACCGAGCGACCATCAAAAGCCTGGAAAAGAGGTGAATTGGGATAGCTCCCATGAAGCCACTGAAATGAAAAAGATACCCCTGTCATATTAATCCTCTGTACGCTCTGTGATTCACGTAACTGGCTCTGCCACAGCACTACCAGCCTTTTGAGACCCCATAATTTTCCTTATTTCTCATTCTGGCCAGCCGGTCTGTGACGGCACCAGTCTGAGAAAGCAGGAACTCGGGTACATCGCCTGCTTTACTGCCTGTAACTTTGACTTTCTTGTTGACTTCTCAGATGCACAGGAGGTACGATTTGCTGTACTCAAAGGTTCACCTGCCCTGGCCGACATAAATATAGGGTATAAAAAGCTGCAGCCAGCTATGGACACATAACCGAATGATTGGCGCTGAGGGTCTGTATTTTAATTTGCAGGTATTTAGATTGTTCAATCCCAAATGCAGGTGACCCCCCACGAACTGCAGAGGATTTGATAACTTGGTTTTGTACCCTCCCAGGTGCAGGAAGTCTTCCCTCATTCAGAAGTAGACCATCTCGCAATTGTTAACTTTGTGTCAGTTTTCAGTGCCACTTTTCAGCAAGTGCAGATCTGGCATTTACAGCCATGCTGCGTCGTCACCTGTACTAGAAGCCGTACTATTGCCAATAGCACAGATACTTGAAAGACTTTGCAGGTGATTTTCTTATGAGGTGGACAAGGCAGTTTTGTCCTGCTGGCTGTGGATGATGGTCATGATGGGATCCACTGCACAGCTCTTCTGCTCTCAAGCCCCTACAAGGACTCTGTGGTGCTCTGGAATAGGTCAAATAATATCTCTGCGTCCAGTTATTTTGAGTGAAGTGATATAAATAATTATTCCCTGATGTCTGCCAATGCCAATTCCATTTCTGTTACTGATCCAGGATGTTATGGATCTCCGCAAAGCCTGATGTTGTCTTGTGACTCCTCTTTTGCGAGTTTCCTGAAAATGAGAGGTTAGAAACAGGCTGGTATTTCACCATATCTTTGGTGTTATTTTTAGGTCGAGCCTAGAGTCAGCGTGCATGCGCTGCTCTGCAAGGCATGATGTAATCCCTCTGTGGGGTTTGAACATACCCACACACGCCCACGGCTTTTTCATTGGTTGCTTGGTCTGACTCTAGAAATGCCATTGCTTTCACTAGTGAACAGTGTGCATTTGCTCCGCCTTGTGGCTGATTTGTTACTGCCCTGGCGACTGCCCCTGCTACATCGATCTTTTCACTGGTGCCCATATGTTTTGTTTCAGTGCACTACTTTTTCGTTCAGCCCTCTCCTTGCAGCTCGCTTTTCTTCCCCCTGTTATCTCAGGCTCCCCTGGTACTGGGGCAGCCCCTCTACTCTCCTGCCCTTTGGAATTTCATTCCCTATCTCTTCCATGGAGCTTCCGTCTGTATCAAGAGGCCGAGGGTCCTGAGGCTGCAGGGCTCATGTTTGCAGTAGATAAGTATTTTTTTTTGGTAATGCTATATTTAAAGTTTAGGAGAAATGTAATGTTTCCGTTTTACCTATTTAGGCGCAGGGGTTTGTTTCCCTAAATAAAGTGGGTTGTTACCCTAAATAAAGTGGGTTGTTATGCATGTGATAGCAGGACTGGGAGTTTGTGATAGGGCAGTTTTGTGTTCTGGGAGAGTGGCTGTATGGCAGCGAGATTAAAATGAGTGATGATGGCCATGAGTAAACAAGGGGGTGGGCTAATGCCAGTTACACATGTGTTGTAACGTTGACAAATGTGCATAGGAGGACTGAGGCATGGGCATTGCTTCACAGTGGGCATTTTTCATGTGTGAAATGATCAGGCAGTGAATCCTACTTTTTGTAAGGCAACCCCTTGCTTTGCCTGCTTGCTGTTTTATTTCCATATCAATAATGAGGTAATTGAAACCTGGTCCCGGGCTGGAGAAAACTGATGCATAGAAAAACTAGAATGTCTGAAGGTGCCTCAAAGGACTTGCCTTGTATGACAGCTGTGTGAGGGGCGAAGGCATCTGCAAGAGGTCACAAAGTAAAAGTGTATGTGAGGGGGGAAATCCAGGATGCAATCAAATAAATGAGCCTAGTTTGATGTGGTCTACATTCCATCTGCACTTTTGCAAATTAATATAGAACTTGACACTGCTCATACCTAAGTTTCCTCACAATTTCAGAAAAACATTTACTCTCTTACACTGACTTACAAAGGCTTGCTCTCTCTTTTACATATTACTTTAGCAGTTTATAGATAGACATATCTTGTAGGGTAACATTTAAATATACAGTACGTCATTTTAATTCCTTCTACATGGTATAGCCAGGAATGTGCCATTGCTTAAAGACATTGGCAACGCCAATAGATCTGGCTAAACACTTATAAGGTTCCAAAGGCAAGACTTATTGGCAATGCCAAGCTTGTTATTTAGGGCAATGTTATGGCTGCCTGTGTCGGCTTAGTACCGAATTTTCCAGAGGAGAGGTGTTCAACATCTCTCTGGCATCTGGTGCATGTGTGTCAATGTACTCCTTCAGACAGATTCTATGTCAGAATACTGACTACAAAAATATCGTAGGAAGAATATTGATAAGAAAAATATCATGAATGTAAGTACATATAGATAATTATAGATTTACTATTCTTAACTCTGCATTAGTGTAACTTCACGAGATGCAGATTATCATATACATATATGTGGGATTAAGTACTAGAATTTTATACTTACCTATATATACACTTTTCTTTACCATCTTTTTGTTGATATTCTGGGTGCGATATATTTGTTTCATATATAATATGGGGCAACCCAGTATTCCAAAGAACCTGGGTTTAGAATAAGGAAAGCAAACAAAAAATAGTGGTTCCTAGGAAATCAGTCGATAAATTATATTCATTCCTTTCGGGGAACAGCTAATGCACATCCAGAAACCCACATGGGGCTAAAGTGACATTTTATATTTCACAGAAACTTGCAGTTAGCAAATTCACTCATAAAACTGATATGTTGGTATTGCACATTAGTACGCAGCATACACATTTCTATAAAAGATTCTCATGGGTGCTCCAACATAAAACGGCTTAGTGCAAAGCGACTAGTGAAGAAATATATAAGCAGAAATAAAAGTTGGAAAAAAGAGAAGAGTGTTCCATATATATTGAAGTAACTAGTAAAGTTAAAACCTTGGTATCGTTGATGTTTTGACCCCTAACAGCAATCAATTTACATGGGGTCCTCATCAGGACAAGAATGAAAGTAGCACCCTGAAAGACAAAATAAGTACAGTCATAGTCCATACCAAAAAATGTATTAAGTTGGTATGAACATCCAGGACTGGTAATATCTTCAGAACTCATAAGACATAGAAGACACTTTAAAGCAAAAAAAATAGTTGTTTGACTGTGGTGTAAATAACTGCTAGTGAAGTGCACCATGGCCCAAAAATAGAAAAGAAAGCTTGTCAAACATTGGTTCACAAGACTAGTAATGAATACAAATGGCTGTAAACTTTATATGAAAAATAGCACTTACGGATGTGGCAAGTGTTTTTCGTGTCATGTCTTATGACCACCAAGATGCATTATCATGTTGTGAGATGTAGCATCTGGTGATGTGATGGGTGAGGGAATGTGAGAGCTAGATACGAAAATGATAATTGTAATAAGGACTAAGCAGCTTAACCACAGGGGCTTCAGAATGCTGTATGCCAATACACCAAAAAGTGGGGTAATCAGAGAAGGCCCAGTAATCCATCTGGTGACATGCACAAGGGAATATCTAGAAAAATCAGAACCTAATATCCAGCCCGATACTAATATGCATGCGTGTTTGGAACAGTTTAACTCTTGGATTGAGGGAGCTCTTGACAGAGAGCTGCCACTTAAAAATAGAACCGTATCATTGTCGGCTCCTTGGTACACCCTAGAACTAGTGCAAGCTAAAAGAAAATTCAAACGTTTGGAGTGACTCTGGTGAAAAGACTATTCTGAAGATGGCAGAGAAGACTATAAAGCAGAACTTAAAATGTATAAAAGGCTGCTGAAAGCTTGTAGGATAATCTATTATGAGAATATAATAGTGTCGCCCAACAATCTCACTATGCAACTGTTTTTAGTGTAAACTTCCCTAGTTAAAGCTACTCATCTACGGAAAGCCGCATCCACTCGAAGACTTTGTTCGGATATGGCTGATTTTTTTCAGTCCAAGTCTGAATCTATCCTATCTACTTTCACACCTGCCGTGACCACAATAGAAGTTTAGGAATCAAATTCCACTATACAAAAGGAGTGGTCTGAGTTTTGTCCAATCACACACGAAGAGGAAATATCTAAAATCACATTGATTAAATCTGGGTCTCCTCTTGATCCTTATCCTATTAGAGTCTTTAACAAGATGGCATCGTTCTTAGCTTCCTGGATTACCGTGATGTGCAACAACTCTCTAAATAGTGGGAGTGTTCCAGCGTTTTGTAAAACAGCTTCTTGAAGAAGGAAACAATGAATTCCAATATTGTTTCCAACTGTCGTCCTCTTTCTCTACTCCCATTCTTTGCCAACATTTTTGAAAATTGGGTTAATAAGCAGCTTACTACATCCTGTGAAGAGAATGATGAGTATAATAAGAATAAATCTGGTTTTCGATCTTGCTTTAGCACAGAAACTTTGCCAACAGCTGTTACCAATGATCTTAGGATGACTCTAGAGGCCAGTAATTCTGCTGCTCTTATACTTCTTGACCTTTCTGCCGTGTCCAACATGGTCTCACATGCTAAGTTATTGAAAAGACTCACTACCATTGGCCTAAGGGTAAGCCACTTGCATGTTTTGAGTCTTTTTTGATGAACAGAAAACAGGTTGTGCAGATAGCATCCTTTTGTTCTGTCTCTAAGGACATTGCCTGTGGGGTGTCGTAGCGATCTGCCATTAGTCCTACACTTTTCAATATATATGTGGTACCCTTGGCAAACCTGATAACTTCCTTTGGATTTAAATTCTACGAGCATACAAATGATACTCAAATTATCATCCTTATGGAAGGCTACATTTTTCTAATTCAGGAGTAATTCAGGGGCTTCAAGGTTAAATTGGCCAGATGAATTAATAACTCTCTCTGCCTTAAGTCTGATAAGACAGAAGTTCTAATTTTTGGTAAGCCATCCATCTGGTCCCATAAGTGATGGGCTCATTGTTTGGGTGAATGTCCAACATCTGCAAATTTGGCCAGGAAACTAGGAGTTTTATTTGACAACAGGCTCTTGTTTGAGTTGCACATTAATAAATTGATGTCAACTTGTTTCCTATTCTTGAGACAACTTAGGAAGATTACTTAGCTTATTGCTCAGTATTCCAGGCATATGCTGGAGCAATCCTTAGTGCTTAGTGGACGAGATTACTGTAATGCCCTATATTTAGGGCTCCCTGAGTACCTTACTAGGAATTTACAACTTATACAGAACGCAGGATCTAGATTGATCTTCGATACAAGAACATTTGATAGTGCTTCCCCCTTCATTGGCTGCCTATTAGGAGGAGATGCCAATCTGTATGGCTCACAGAGCCCTTTATCCTGCAATTACGGGCTCATAACGTTTCAGGTATGTATAAAAGATACTGCCCCGCCAGACTACTTTGGTCATCTTGTGCTGGTCTGATTACTAGTTCAAAGTTTTATAAAGTACACCTAGGGGGCAAACCCTTTTTTGTGGTTACTAACCAGGTTTGGAACCAGCTGCCTGTGGCTCTTCGTCTTGAGTCAGACATCACATGACAGCTCAAGAGCGAATCGGCATGTTTCATGTTACTCGGCTGTCTACTTCCCTCCATGGGAGCCCAGTACTTTTCTTTGATCCCAGAGACCCTTGTTCTTTCTAAGTTACATAAGGAGGCATCCTCCTGACCTTAAAGAATTTCCTTCCGAAATAACTCCCACTTTCATTGTTGGTAATGAATGACACTTCAGGGTAAAAAACAGACAATCTGATGAAAGGAGTCCTAACCCGCTCCCATTGTTCCAGCTAGGACGGCATTATTGCACTGGTTTGATAGTTTTCATAGTTTTCGTTTTGTGCAATCTTAGACCAGTTTTTCTCTCCCTATGAGCCTTGTAAAAAACACTTTTTAGGTGCCGGATGAGATAGCTCATGCGCTGTCACTTGCAAGGCACTCTGTTTCATTACAGAGGGCGTAGAGCCTGGCCATTGTTTACCATTGGTTGACTTCATCGGCCCTCTAATTTCCTTGCTTCTCTTTGGTTAACGTGTGCTGGTTTCACTTTCTTTTTATGTGTTTGTCCCTCCTTTGGAGCATGGTCTTAGTGTTGCTTCCATGCTCAGTGTCCTTCCACTGCTTGTGCTTTCAGAGAGATTTTTTTCTTTTAGTTGTCACTATATATTTTCTGCACAGCACAATGTCAGAATGTTTATTTGCACTTCATGGATGTACCTCAATTCTGCACTCCAATAATTCACAGCAGTTGTGCACTCCATTTGTACAGTAATCAATGTGTTTACCTGGTACAAGGCTAAATGAGTGACAAACGCTGTGCTATACAAAAACCTTGCAGCACAACATAAGACAGTGTCTCTCCGTCTTTCAAATTGCTCAGAAATGATGTAGTCTGAGCGCTTTAAGAGTGTCATTACCGGTGCCTGTCCATGCGATGGGAACTCTAGTAAACAGAGTGGAGTGTGTACACTGCATTAGTATGTACACAAAGAAGGGGTGCACTGTCTCTGCCTGGTAATCCTTCCCAGTATTTTACCAACAAAGGAAGAGAAGAGAAACGTGTGTGAAGTAAATAGCTGCTGAACTTGGACAGATTCAGAAATATTTTTTTGTGATGAAAAAGTGATGTACAATTAAACAAGCACTTTAGCCTCTGCGCAGGGCGTTAACAGCAGCTAAGCCCTCTGAGCAGGCATTATCTACACAACGCAGCAAAAAGGCAGTTAACAACCATCAATGCCCGGCAGCATCTGGGCCGTCTCTGACGTCATACAAGTAGGCAGACAAAGTAACTGTCCCTTTCAGCATCCTTTTCTGCTTCAGACTCTGTGTGAACATCCCGATGTTGAGGACTGTGCAGTCGGAAGGTCACAGGTATGTTCTCCCTTGTGAAGTTGATGAAATGAGTACTATTGTGTTAGGTCACAGTTACGTCTGCTAGCTGTGCTTCACAGAGTTTTAGTGACAGAACCTAAAACCAGAACAATATTTGGAGAGGGAGACAGTAGGTTTAATTTTTGTGAAACCAGAAATATTTTATCTTAAAAAAATGCTTTGACACGGCATCATGCCAAGTCATAGCTCTTGAAAGAAAATTTACATTGACAACAGCAACAGCTCTCGTAGGCGAGACCTGTTGGCTTTGCCATATCTCCACAATTTAACTTCCTCTCAGAGCTCCTAAGTATGGTTCCTTCCCGTAGCTGCTGTTCTGAAGCCCACTGGAGGTTGAAAAGAAGCCGGGGAGAAGCCAAGTCAGTTTCCGCTGGGGAGGACTACAACTCCCGACTTCCTCTGGTGTCCCGCATGCTCAAAAGCGCATCGTGTTCCCGCGGCGCGGGACGCGCGTGGGAACGTGCCCGGACCAAGCCCTGGCCAAGGGTGGGCCTGTCCATGCCCGTCGGAGCCTGGAGGATGCTGGGTCCCCTCTAAGCTGAGCTGCTTGCCACCAGGTTCTATCCTGAAACGAAGACCCTGAAAGACCAGTTATATCCCGGGGACGCCGGATACTAACGCAATGGGTAAGCATAAAGCTGCAGCGCAAGGAACTGGAGGGGAGATAGTAAACACCCTAGACTGCTTCCTGGCTAGGGCTGCAAACACTCTATCCAAGGAAATTGAGGTTACGGAGCGATGCCTTTCCCTGGAGGGTGGAAGGAGAAAAGGTCCCCTGTTGCAATTCCCTCCCATCTACACAACCCCTAGTACTGGAGGGTGTTGAGGGTGCTGAGTTGTTTGTTACCCCCAATCCCAGTGTGCCTGTGCCTCCATCACCAAATTTACCTCCCCAACCAGTCTCTCCAGCATTTAATGACTCTGCAGTCAAACTGGTTGTTAAAAGAAAGAAGCCTGGAGGGAAACAGAAACCAAAGCCGACGAGGGCATCAAGAGTGAATAAAACTGTCCAAGAGCCCACTGTTGTAGCACCATCACACCTGGGAAACGACTCTGGGGAGGGTTCAAGTGTGGATATTTTTGCAAAAATGTAGCAAATGATCCTTAGTGTGTTTGAGCCTTTGAACAACAGAATGGGGAGAATTGAGGAGAAACTAGACTTCCTCATCAAAGGGGTCTTATTGACAGTGATTCGCAAAGGGTGGACCACCCACCTGTATCTGGACAAATTCTAGGCCCATCGGTGCCTGTGGATAGGAGGGACAAGGAGGACCTAAATAGAAGAAACCGCACCGATCTCCTAGGTCCCCAGTTGCCATTAAAATCTTCCTATCATACCCCACTAATACTTTCTATTATGACGCAGGCGCGCGCAAATAGTAGCAAACATGGTAACACTAGTACTACCGCCACTGGAGCACAAGGACCGCAGGGAGGGCAGAGAACACAGAGTATACAGGGTAACCAACAAACAATAGGACCAAGAGAGAGAGACAGGTGGTAGAAACCATACAGAGCCTAGACCCCTTGATAGCTGGTATAAATCAGTCCCATATTTTAGGTCTTCCCCCAGCAGCTCTCCCATACGTTCTGGTTTTAGTAAACGTACCCTTATTGACCAGGGGCCAGAGGGAGTCCACAGACCAATTAATGGCAAAAGTCCTGCACTGGTTGAGCAACCACGCTAAAGGTTTTGGCACATGGGGCATTAGGTTAGACGCGCACATCATGATGGCATGGAGGGTAGGATGGGTTGGCCCCTTTGCTAAAGCTTTAAATGGTGAATGTGTGGTTGTCAATTTTAACAATCAGTTTGTGGTAAGAGACTTGTTGGGGGTTTGTACAAATGCTCCCTTGTGTAACACACAGATTACCATCTTTCCATTATAAAAATTTTATAGACCCACTCCACGATTGCTACAGCAACCATATAACTTGAGACCCCCAAGTCAATTATTATGCCCACCCACACCTGCGATACACGACCTCACAAGACACCATAGAGAGGAGGCAACGTATGAGATATCGAATCGCTATGGTCCCTTGGTCGATTTAGAGTCTTGCGACTGACTATACAAGGGGGGCGAAATTGATGCTAAAAGTAGCAAAATGGGAATAACAATTACCTAGAAACGAATGGTGCATATGAGTCAAGCACAACTGTCTAGGAAGGGCGGCAGTGGTAATAAAACCGGCGCCTATGAGCACCTAAGAAATTTCAATACATCGCCCCCTGTGGGTGGGAAGGGCCATCAAAAGAGAGTGGTGCAGATAGCCACATGGAACTGTGCGGGCATTGCTACCAAGCAGTCCTTACCAGAGTGGGCGTTGGTATGGCAGGTCAGAGATATTATATGTCTCCAGGAGACATGGGCTACAGATCCAATATTCATTAATGGTTACCGATCCTACCATACCACTGCAGTTCCCTCCGCATTTGGTAGAGCTAAAGGGGGCCTGCTTACTTTAATTTCCAATACCCTAAACATTAAGATCATAAAATGTGAACACTCTACTCCCAACTTTCATTTCCTAGCCTTTGGAGCGGAAAGATTGGAAATATGGATATTGTTAAATTATTACAACAATAATTTTGGTGGCAATATGGCTTCAACTGTAGATTCACTAGAGAGGAGATTCACTAGAGAGGGATTTGTTAAAATTCGTAAGGGCATTGCCATCAAACGAATTTAACATTCTGTGGGTAGGGGACTTTAATGCCCAGCCTTCGGCCGAACACCTGCACTTCAAGATCCAGACCACCCCGAAAGCCACACTCCGAGGAACCCTCGTCTACAGACCCCCGGCCCCTGAACACCCTTCGCCGCCGCCATCACCGACTTCATCGCACCCCACGCGATCACCTCAACAAACTACATACTCATTGGAGACCTGAACTTCCACCTCGACAACCCCAGCGACCCCAACTCCACTATCCTTCGTGACAACCTCGCCAGCATCGGACTTAAACAACTCGTCAACACACCGACCCACAGAGCAGGACACACCCTCGACCCCATCTTCGCGGCAGGAAACAGCGTCCATTTCAGCCACACAACGCAGCCGCCATGGACCGACCACCACTGCGTACACTTCGCCATCAACAAACCCAAGGCACCCAAACCAGCCCCACGCCCACCACGAAGGAACTGGAGCAAGGTTACCGACGAGCAACTTAACTCCACCCTCAACCGAGAGAACCACACCTGGGCACCCGACGCAAACAGCGCAAACGACGCAGCCAGAAAACTCCACACCTGGATCTCCAACTGCGCAGATGAGCTCGCCCCGCTACGCAACCCAGACAGGCAACGCCCCACGAAAGCCGCCTGGTTCACAACCGCTCTCCAAGAAGCCAGACGCACCTGCAGACGCCTGGAGAAGAACTGGAGAAACACCAAGACAACCGAAAACCACACCACCTACAAGGACGCCATGACGGACTACCACAACCAGATCAGAGCCACCAAAAGGAACTTCATCCACAACAAAATCCTGGCCAACTCCACCAACTCCAAGGAACTTTTCAGTGTCATTCAAGAATTCACCAACCCACGCAGCGAAGCCACAGACATCACCCCATCCCAAGACCTCTGCGACAAGCTTGGAACCTATTTCCACCTCAAGATCAAAAACCTCTACGACAACTTCATCGACCATCCACCAGGCGCCATAGACAGCCCCCCGCCCCCCAGAAACACCAGCCAGCCCACCATCTCCAACTGGACACCGATCACGGCCGAAGACACCGCCTCGACCATGAAAAGCATCCACTCGGGGGCCCCCACCGACCCCTGCCCCCTCACATCTACCATAGAGCCGTGACCACCATCGCACCCGAACTACAACGCACCATCAACACCACCTTCAAAACAGGCACCTTCCCAGACGACTGGAAGCGCGCAGAAGTCAGACCCCTGCTCAAGAAGCCCACAGCTGACCTCACCGACCTCAAGAACTATCGGCCCATCTCGCTCCTCCCCTTCGCAGCCAAAGTTGCAGAGAAAACAGTCAACAGGAAACTGACACGATTCATTGAAGAGTACGCCGTCCTCGACCCGTCCCAATCTGGATTCCGAAGCAACCACAGCACAGAGACCGCCCTACTCGCCGCCACAGACAACATCCGCACCCTCCTGGACCAAGGCCACTCCGCAGCCCTCATCCTACTCGACCTATCAGCGGCCTTCGACACCGTCTCCCATCGCACACTAGTCATCAGACTACACAACGCAGGCATACAAGGAACAGCCCTGGACTGGATCCGATCATTCCTCACCGGAAGAAGCCAAAGGATCAGACTCCCATCCTCTCCGACCCCACGAAAATCACCTGCGGAGTCCCACAGGGTTCATCACTGAGCCCCACCCTCTTCAACATTTACATGGCCCCCCTCGCAGCCATCGTCCGACAACATGGCCTCAACATCGTATCCTACGCCGACGACACCCAGCTCATCCTCTCCCTCACCAAAGACCCCACCACTGCCAAACTCAACTTCCAGAAAGGAATGCAAGACGTCGCAGTCTGGATGACCAACAGCTGCCTGAAGCTCAACGCCGAGAAGACAGAAGTCCTCATCCTCGGTACCACCCCTTCTGCATGGGACAGCACCTGGTGGCCGACCGCCCTCGGAAGCCCACCTACCCCCTCAGACCACGCCAAGAACCTCGGCATCGTACTCGACTCATCACTCTCCATGAACCGACAGGTCAACGCCGTCACCTCCAGCTGCTTCAACACCCTCCGCATCCTCCGCGAGACCTTCAAGTGGATCCCCCCTGAGTCAAGGAAGACAGTCACCCACGCACTCATCACCAGCAGACTGGACTATGGAAAAGCACTCTACGCCAGCATCAACAAGTCCCTTCTCCGCAAACTCCAGACAGTACAGAACACTGCCGCCAGACTCGTCCTCGGCATCCCCCGACATGAACACATCAGCCAACACCTCTGAAGCCTCCACTGGCAGCCCGTGGAGAAAAGAGTCACCTTCAAAATCCTCACTCACGCCTACAAATGCCTACACAACAACGGACCCAAATACCTCAACGACAGAATCAACTTCCACGTACCCAAAAAAACCTCCGATCTTCCAACCTCGCACTGGCCGAAACCCCGCGCATCCACAGAGCCAGAGCAGGCGGAAGATCCTTCTCTCACATTGCAGCCAAGACCTGGAACGAGCTACCGGCAGACATCAGACGCGCCCCCTCCCTGAACACCTTCAGGAAGACCCTCAAGACCTGGCTCTTCGGCTAAACAGATCTGCGGCCCCCCCCCCCCCCTCAGCGCCTTGAGACCCTCACGGGTGAGTAGCGCGCTTGCAATTCCCCTGATTGATTGACCTTGCTTCCACTCATCGGAACCGGTCTGCGGGGTAGAAGATACTGAGGGGGACCCTGCGGTGCATTTTACGCACAATGATCATGGGAATAATTTAAATAGGTTGTTAATTTCTTGGAACCTAGAAATCTGCAACAAAATAGGCACGTTGGTAGGCGGCCTGGAAAAAACTTTTCTCTGTGGTAACTATGAGTCGACACTCGACTTTATAGTCGTCTCTGCCCATTCTCATGGAAATGTTCTCCATACGGATACCATGCTATCCAACTTCAGCGACCATGCGATACTTCTCTTCGAGCTTTTTGAAGTCGGAGTGTATCCTCGGCAGACAGAAAACGTAGCAAAACCAATTCTAGCAAGACAGAACGGGTATCAGCTGAAATGGGATAACATAGACAAGATTAGAATTATCCACCAGGTCGTAGCCAACAAGTTGGATCTGGTTATGAATTGTTTGTACCCTAAAGCGGCACCAGACACCCTGATCCCAAATTTCCTAGAATTACTTGAGGAAATTAAATTGTCCCTGAATTCGGCCTAACTCCACTAAGGAGAGGCGGGAAATCGGTTGGTTTGATGAGGCTTGTAACCAGGCCCTACAAGATCTTCGCAGGGCCCTAAAAGCATCCCCCAGAGATCAGTACCTGATTAAAGATCTACATAAGATCTATAAAAAAAACTAGGAGGAACAGGGAAGTAGAGATGATTGAGGAGGCCTGGGAAGACCTGGTGAAGGCAGCATCTTTTAACAATAGCAGGGAATTTTGGAAAGTTGTGAATGCTCCTTATTTTAAGAATAACTTGGAGAAAACGTTGGATAACCACATAGAGAAGACACATGGGTAGACCACTTTGAAGGCATGTTTGGGAGTAAGACTGTTTAATGGGACCACTCTCCTGACCTTATGGAATCTTCAGGCAACCCTCTACTTTTTAACTTGGATGAGGTGAGAAATGCACTAGCCAAGTGTAGTCGTGCTAAAGCTCCAGGCTCAGACGGGGTACCTATTGATTTTCTTCTAGAACACCAAGAGTTGTGGGCCCCATTGTTAAACATTATACTTAATGAAATCTCTAAAAAGGGACCACTTCCATCATGGAAATCAAGTATTATTGTCACTATACACAAAAAGGGTGACAAATCTAACCCCCAAAATTATCACCTAATTTCTCTTCTGGACTGCACCGGTAAACTTTGGGTCATGTCCTATTAAATAGACTAGAGGACTGGGCGAGAGATAAAAATATATTGATGTCAACCCAGTATGGTTTCCAGAAGGGTAGAGGGACCATCGATCAATGCCTTAACCTAAGCTTGACCATTGCCAAGTATACTGTAGCAAAGGGAGGGCACACTTACATGGCTTTTATGGATTTAACTGCAGCATCTGAAAGAAACAGTTAGTTATAGATTCCTTACCTTAGAATTACCCCCAGGCGTCAGACTGGATCCGGAAAGTTTTTCATCAGCAGTACCCCTGCGCGTCTGTAGGTGGCGTCGGTCGACTCAGCGTCCGGCGTCGTGGTCGCCGTGATGTCGCGGAAGTTACTTAGACGCTGCCCTCGCGAGCTGACGTCAGTTCTTTCTTTTTCCGCGCCAGCAAGCGCAGATCCGGAGAGAGTGGTACCCCCAGTCACTTTTTGACTGACTTTTTTGTGACTTTTGTCGACTTCTTTTCGAGTCTACATCGACTCCTGGTGCACGAGGGATGCCCAGTTTCAAGGCCTGCAGTTCCTGTTCTCGACTGATGTCGGTGACTGATCTGCACCGCGTGTGCCTCTACTGCCTGGAGCACGACCACGACCCCAAGTCGTGCTCCGACTGCCGAACCATGACCCCGAAGTCTTTGCGGGAGCGGTCCCGAAAGCTACTCGAGGCCCAGCAGTCGGCTCCGCGTCGTTCAAGGTCCCGGTCGCGTGGGAGGTCGAGGTACCAATCGCGGAGCCACCATCACTCCTCTTCTAAGTCTTCGCACTCGGGGTCAGGTAAGTCGAAGCACAAGAAGAAGTCGAAGAAGCATCGTCGCTCTTCAACTTCCCCTCGGCCGACGCGACGCAGGGTACGGGTGGTGCCACTTCTGCGGCTCCGCGTGTGGAGCCTTCAGGGTCGACTCCGGCCTTCCCTCCCTTCCCGGGACCGGGAGCGACTCCTGCCCAGTTCTATGAAGCGTTGCATGCCATCTTTGGGCAGCCCGACTCCGCTGGTGCGCCTTCGGGCCCCGCGGACTCGGCTGGGGGCCCTAGGCCTTCGACGCCGGCGGCTCCGGCCTCGGCTCCGCAGGGCCCCCTTGGATCCAGGCCTGGATCCGGATCGGCGCCGGTCGACCTCGTAACACCTCCACCGGCGCCGATTCCACCGGCACCACGTCTGCAGCCGGCGCTGGCTGGACCTCTAGCCGGCGTCGACCCCGGCTTCCATCCTGATGTGGATACGGTGCGGGACCGGCGTCGACCGACGCCAGATCCAGCGTCGATGGGTACTTTTGTGCCTGCATTCCACCCTGGCCATTTACAGCCAGTTTGGCAGCCAGAGGAGGGTGAGGAAGCCTGGAAGGAGTACGATCCAGACTGGAGAGAGGAACTGGGGGATGCCAGTGGTCTGAGGACCCTTTCACTGCTCAGCTGGAGTACGATCAGGACTGGAGAGAGGACCTGGGGGCAGGGGCGTAGCTAGGCCTTAGGCTGCCCGTGGCGGCCCCTGCGTTTGCCGCCCTCGGCAAAATGATAGAAGAGCGGGATGGGGGGTGGTAGCGGCCGATTCTTGCGGCCGCAACGCAGGTAAGAGCGGGGGAAGGGGGCCGGCTGCCACCCCAAAACTCGTGCCGCCTGGGGCGGTCCGCCCCCATCGCCCCCCCTCGCTACGCCACTGCCTGGGGGATGCCGGTGGTCTGGACTCCTCACCAGACCTTGGCATTTTGTCT
The DNA here is from genome assembly GCA_963921515.1 of Calotriton arnoldi. Classification (NCBI taxonomy): domain Eukaryota; kingdom Metazoa; phylum Chordata; class Amphibia; order Caudata; family Salamandridae; genus Calotriton; species Calotriton arnoldi. The sequence continues at coordinate 898,876 of CAWUFW010001211.1, forward strand.
CCTCCTACCGTGGCTACGGAGGAGGGAGCGTCTTACGCAGTGGTGTTGCGTAGGGCGGCTGAGGCCCTAAACCTCGAGCTACCTACTGTGGCAGTCAGGACTAGCCTCCTGACAGAGGTGCTTCAGCCGGCAGCGAGCTCTTCGGAGCCCCTGCTGCCATTTAATGAAGCCCTCACGGACATCCTTTTGGGCACCTGGTCCAGGCCCACCACAGGGGCTCCTGTGGATAGGATGGTTGCCCAACGCCACCGCCCGGCCCCGGGCGACCCCACTTTCCTCTCCCAACACCCCTCCACCGAGAGCTTGGTAGTCTAAGCCTCAGCGTCCCAAAGCGCATTCCCTACCGCACCACCGGACAGGAAATCCAAGAAGCTGGATCAGTTTGGGAAGAAGTTGTTTTCTTCCTCCAGCTTAAGGCTGCAGTCGGTGAACACCGCATGCCTCTTGGGCCGTTATTCCCACTCCATGTGGGATACGGTGGCGCAAGTGCTGCCTCAGTGTCTGGAGGAGGCCCGGGCCGTGCTCTCCCATGCTGTTGCCGAGGGGAGAGACGCAGCAAAGTTCGCCATCCGCTGTGGACTGGACACTGCCGACTCACTGTGTAGGACCATTTCAACGTCGGTGGCGCTTCGCCGTCACGCCTGGTTGAGGACGACTGGCTTTTCTGGGGATGTCCAGAACATCTTGATGGACATGCCCTTTGATGGCCGTCGCCTGTTCGGCGACAAGGCAGACAGTGCGCTAGAGCGCTTCAAAGACTCTCGTGCTACGGCCAAGTCCTTGGGCCTCTCCACCATGCACCCTGCACGGTCTGCCTTTCGCCCCTTTCGTGGCCACGGAAGGGGTGCCCCAACACGTTCCTTTCAGAGCCACAGGCCAGTGCAAGCTGTTCAACCTCAGCGCAGCCGGGGACGTGGGAACCACCGACGTGGTTCTGGGGGCCAGAGGGTGGGCCAGTCCACCACCGCCCCCTCTGCGGCAGCCTCCAAACCTTCCTAGTCCGACCTTTCAGGCCCATCAAACGCCAGTGGGCGGCAGGATTCGCCATCACCTCCCCCACTGGCGCACCATCATGTCGGACAGGTGGGTTTTGCAAATAGTCCGAAGAGGCTACTCCCTCCCCTTCGAGACAATCCCTCCAGCCATGCCACCCCAGTACCATCGCATGTCGGGGGATCATCTGGCCCTTCTCCAACAGGAAGTTACGGCTCTCTTGGCCAAGGGAGCCATCGAGCGCGTTTCTGCCCCAGAAGTAGGTCGTGGTTGCTATTCCCACTACTTTCTGGTGCCCAAGAAGGACAAGGGCCTGCGTCCTATCTTGGATCTCAGGGACGTCAACCGCTTCCTCCGGAAGGAGAAGTTCAAAATGTTGACCCTGGCTCAGGTCTGGTCTGCCCTCGACCCTGGAGACTGGATGGTAGCGTTGGACTTGCAGGATCGGGCTATGATTCCGATCTTTCAGCCTCTATCCCGGGTTTTGGTCAGGATGACCCTGAGGCTGCTGGGCCAGATGGCCTCCTGCATCCTGGTGGTCGATCATGCCAGGTGGCATATGCGGGCTCTGCAGTGGGACCTGAAGTTCCAGTGGGCGCAGCATCAGGGGAATCTGTCCGATTGTGTCCAGATCTCGGAGGGCACTGCACGACAATTGCAGTGGTGGCTCACAAACCAGGATTGGGTCAACGGCAGATCCCTCTCCCTTCCCCAACCAGAACACACAGTGGTGACAGACACATCCCTTCTGGGATGGGGCGGCCACATGGGAGAGGCGGAGATCAGAGGCCTCTGGTCTCCAGCGGAGTCCGAGCTCCACATCAATCTTCTGGAGCTTCGGGCGATCCGTCTTGCACTAAAGGCATTCCTTCCCATTTGTCCGGGGAAGAGTAGTGCAGGTGTTCACGGACAACACCACCGCCATGTGGTACTGTAACAAACAAGGTTGGGTGGGGTCGTGGACCCTATGTCAAGAGGCCCTCCTTTTCTGGACATGGCTGGAACATCAGGGCATATCCCTGGTGGTTCAACACCTGGCAGGTTAACTGAACGCCAGGGCGGACGAACTCAGCCGCAGGTGCATGATGGATTGCGAATGGCGTCTTCACTCGGAGGTGATGCAAGGTCTCTTTCAACAGTGGGGAAAGCCTTGGTTAGATCTATTCGCCACCGAAGAGAACACGCAATGTCAGCAATTCTGCGCGTTGGAATTTCCAATGCGGCACTCGCTAGGCGACCCTTTTCGTCGTGAGTGGAGTTGCGGTCTTCTATATGCCTTTCCGCCTATACCACTTCTGCCCAGAGTGCTGAAGAAGATCAAGCGTGACCGGGCCCAAGTCATTCTTGTGGCTCCGGATTGGGCACGAAGAGTCTGTTATCCCGAGCTGCTCAACATGGCCGTCGATCCCCCGATCTGACTGCCTCTTCGGGAGGATCTTCTGTCGCAGCAGCAGGGGACGGTCCTCCACCTGAACCTGTCCAGCCTCCACCTCCTTGCGTGGAGTTTGAGCGGCGGCAGTTGACGTCCTTTGACTTGCCTCCCGAAGTCTGTGATGTAATCTTGGCAGCCAGGCGTCCCTCCACTAAGACGGTATACGCCTGCAGATGGAATAAATTTCTGGCATGGTGCACAGCAAAGGCTCTGGATCCCCTTTCTGCCCCTCTTTCTGAGATTCTCTTGTTCCTTCTGTCTTTGGCCCAGCAGGGCTCTGCTCTGGGCACTCTTAAGGGCTACCTCTCGGCAATTTCAGCCTTTCTCAGGCTTCCTGATCAGCCTTCTCTTTTCAAGTCCCCTGTTGTAAATAGATTTCTCAAAGGCATTACTCATCTTTTTCCTCCTGTTCCCTTCGTCATGCCTCAGTGGGACTTGAACTTGGTTCTTACTTTTCTAATGTGCGCTCCCTTTGAGCTGCAACATAACTGTCCTCTCAGACTCCTCACTCTGAAAACTGCTTTTCTGGTGGCCATCACCTCTGCGCGCAGGGTGAGTGAGCTACAAGCTCTGTCTTCCAAGCCTCCTTTTCTGGCTGTTCATCTGGACAAGGTCGTCCTCAGAACTAGACCTTACTTCCTTCCCAAGGTGGTTACTTCTTTTCATATTGGCCAAACCATCACTTTGCCCACCTTCTTTCCGCCTCCGCATCCTTCAAAAGAGGAAGAGAGGCTCCACCGTCTGGACCCAAAATGTGCGCTTTCATTTTATTTGGATCGCACAAAGCAATTCCGGGTGGATGACCAGCTCTTTGTTGGCTACGTGGGCGCCAAAAAAGGTCGGGCCGTGCACAAACGAACTATCTCCAGGTGGGTCGTTCTGTGTATCAAGGCCTGCTATTCTTTGGCAAAGAAGGAGCCTCCAGTGGGGCTGCGCGCCCATTCCACCAGGGCGACGTCAGCTACTACTGCTTTGGGTCGTGGAGTCCCCGTAAATGACATCTGTCAGGCAGCTACGTGGGCCTCACTGCACACGTTCACCAAGCACTACTGCCTGGACAGCCAAGTCTGGAGATACGGCTTCTTTGGCCGTTCTGTTCTCCAGGACTTTCTGGTGTGAACTTGGTTCGCAGACCCACCTCCGGGGTTGGTATTGCTGGGGTATCTATTCTAAGGTAAGGAATCTATAACTGTTTCTTTCAGATGAACAAGTTACTTACCTTCGGTAACGATATATCTGTAAGAAACATAGGTTAGTAATAGATTCCTTACCGCCCCACCCATCCTCCCCATTCTGCGAACTGACTTCTAGGGTTAAGGACATCCTTTCAGGGCCCTAGTTTTGTGCACCAGTGGTCAGTGTCTTGCATGGCTCTGCGTTCCTGGCGCGGAAAGTCGTGTACAGAACTGATGTCAGTGCGCGACGGCGGCGTCTAAGTAACTTCCGCGACGTCATTACGACGACGCCGACGACGGGCGCAGAGTCCACCGACGCCACCTACCGACGCGCAGGGGTACTGCTGACGAAAAACTTTCCAGATCCAGTCTGACGCCTGGGGGTAATTCTAAGGTAAGGAATCTATAACTAACCTATGTTTCTTACAGATATATCGTTACCGAAGGTAAGTAACTTGTTCTTTCGAGTGCATAAGCCATGTGAAGTTATGGTCTATAATGCTGGAGATGGGCATTGATCCTTCGCTCATCAATTTAATTCGTGAAATGTACTCACAGGCAACTGCGTGTGTTCGTTATGGGAGGGATGGTGAATGTACAAGACCCTTTAAAATCCTGAGAGGAGTCAGACAAGGCTGTGTCCTTGCCCCATTTCTGTTTTCGTTATATACTAACAGAGTGGAAGCCGCCTTAACAGAATCTGTGGTAGACGTTCCATCCTTCCCTCCAACACTACTTCTGATCCTGGTCTATACGGATGATGCAGTCCTAATAGCCAGGATGAGAGTAGCGCTTCAACACCTAATAAATGCCTATGTGGGTTACATGTCTTCCCTGGACTTAAAGGTCAATGAGACCAAATCTTTTGTTCTGGTGGCAGGAGCGCTCCCTCTCAAAAGGATTCCATCTTTTCATATTGGGACTAGGAAATTAGCGGTAGTGGAGACTTTCTCCTACTTGGAAGTCTTTTTTGATAGTAAACAAACCTGGCTGCCCATGGTGGGCTGTAGGGCACTAACAATGGAAAGAACTCTAGTTACAATTTCCAGTTTCATTAAGAAACTTGTGACCAAACCCATAGCGATGATAAAAAAGATTTATAATGCAAAAACTATTTCAGCCACAACATATGGGGCAGGGCTGTGGGGAATGGCTCCACTAGAACGCCTCCAGAAGATAGAGGACAGCTTTTTAAAGAGGATCGCCTCTCTTCCTCTTTAGTTTTCCAATTATGTCTGCCACCTGAAATGGGCTTACCGTATATAACGGATACAGTGAGACTAGCCCCGATCATGCTGTGGCACTCAATTTTGAAAAGAAAAACAGTGGACCTTAACCAGGCGATAATACAAAAATGTCTATCGTTAGACAATGGACATAAAATTGCCTGGTTACAATATTTTAAAACAAATTTCCAGTCGCCAGGTGTGCCAGAACTGTTTACCAACCTGAGTTCTTGTATCCAATTCCCTAAAAAGAAACTTAAGGCATTATTACTAGCCAAGGCAGCCAATGCTAGAGAATAAATGTACTGTGCAAAAACTGTAGTGAAATTGTACTATCAAATCCCCCCCGTAACGGAGGGTGAATATTCGTATCTGGAGGGCGTAAGAAATTTACAGCATAGGTTTGTCCTTCTAAGATTTTGCACCAATTTAATCCCCATGATGCTAGTTTTCCCAGAAAAAAAGTACTGCCTGAGTGAGCTGACTCCGTGTCCATGCAATAATTTATCTGTGCAATGTGATCTCCATCTTTTTTTCATTTGTAACTTCTATAAAATACTGAGATCTAGATATCTTTTATCACTTTTAAGGCGGCACAATTTTAACCAATGTCGTATTGCCATGTTATTCTTGAAGAAGCTCCACGACCCCTATGTCTGTCTCTGCGTAGCCTCCTTTTTGTGGGCCTGTTTGCGCAAAAGAGACGTCTTTTGTAAGGGAGAAACGTGCAGAATTTAGCCTCTTGCTTACTTGAGCGCATAATGGTATTGGGGAAAAATGTGTTATGTGATTAAGTTTTATTATGACAAAATATACCTAAAAGCCAACTTGTTCTGCAATCCAGACATACTATTTTTAATTATTACCTATTTATTAATTAATTTTTAGCTGGGTGGATGAATAATGTAGCATGATGGATTATTGCATTTACAGTATTTAGCAATACGAGTAATTTCTGAATTCTTGTGTACTGTACAAATTGTAGGTTATTGCGCAAGGGCTGCTAAGGGTCTTTTAAAATGTAGATTTTTAATAATTCTCTTTTTAAAGAATGTTCATCTTGTATGTGTATACTTTTATGATCTATGTTTATTAATTAGATTGAATAAAGTTGATTGGATTGGTTCCTTCCCACTCTGCCCCTCCCACCCCACCCCCATTAACTCTGCTCTCACCTCTATTAAGATGTGTTTGACTAACACAATAGTAGCTAAGAGGTACCATTTCCTGTGCTAGACAACTTCTAATTCAACCTCTCTAAATGGTGCTGCAGTTAACAGACTGTATTGATTGAGTCTACTGGGTACTACAGCTCAGGTCTGCCCTGGCAGAGCTGAGCCTTTGCTTGTTCCGCCAGAAGCTCTGGCCCAGATTTATTGTATGGAAAAATGAAACTACCCCTTACTACTTTAAGGCTGGTCACAAGGCCCCGGGCTAGTCTTGCTGATTTTTGGGTACTGTGGGCCCCATCTTCATGAACCTTCCCATTGTACGCAAATGACCAGCGATCTGCCTTTATCAGTCAGCATTAGAAGATAAAAGTATGCCGAGCTCTGCCAGCAAGGAAAAATCTAACTACTGCCTACTACATTAAAGCTCATTGCAAATGTCTCGAGATAGCTTGCTGAGTCCTAGCCAATTTGTCCCGTCCTACTGATCCTTCCCATTGCAAAGATATGACACGCAATCTGCCTTTTTTGGCATTAGAAGATGAAAATATTATTGTTGTAATTATAGTTGCCATTTGACCTAGAGGGAGAAAATAAGCTGAAATGGCAAGATAGCAATTGGCCACAAGTTTCTTGCCACTGGAAGCTTATGAGGTTTGACAAATGAGGATTCCATGGTAGCTATTAAGTGCCTAAGAGTAATTTCCCTCTTGTTTCTTTTCTCTATTAAGGTTTATATGTAGTGGGGGTGTTTTGGCCCATGATGAAATGACGTCTCATGATGAGTTGAATACTTCACCCTAACAGTGTGGTCTTCCAAATCCTTTAAATTAAGTGTCTGGTGCTCGAGCGTTGGTGGTGATGGCGCCTTGCTGGTCAGTGCCAGTACCAGCTTGTCAACTTGTGGCATCACTGGATATATGAAGGGTAGCTGTCCTTTGTTTCCCATAGGTTTGTGTTCTGCCATGGTGCCCCAACCACCAGCAGAGTTTGCTGGGGTTGTGTGATGGTGTTTGGGTGTTTAGCCTATCCTTCCCTGGCTCCCAGATGTTGTTTTGTGCCTCTGTCTTTGGAAGTAAAGCCTCCCTTTGCTCAGGCTAGCAGAGCTCAATTTGGGCCTTACCCTGAGTGTGCTTCCTGCTGCTTTGAGTCAGGGTGTACTTGTCCACTAAGTGGTGCTGGAGGCCTATTTTTGCTCCTGTAGGCTTTGCTTGGGATTGTCATTCTTCTCTATGCTCGACTTTGAACATGTGTGCCCTGTGTCATTGTCTCTTGTTGGCTATTGTGTGCCCCAGCCCCCCTGCTCTGGGTGGTTGGGGACTGTGTGGAACTCTTATGATGTTTGGCTTGCTCTTCACCACTTCTAATGTACTTGTGGGCAGGTGTTGGATTCCCACGCCCACCCACTGGGCTTGGCAGTTATGGGATGTGTGACCTGTCTCAGTCTTCTTGGGCCTGGCTCTCTGACTCTTCCTGTTTTCATCTTGTTCTTAGGGTCTAGAACTTATGAGGATTTCGCTAATGCCCTACCAGGCATTTTTTTTCCTGCTTTTTGTGCATTGCTGGTTGGTCTAGTGTTTGTCGAATAGGCCTTTGACCCTCTGTTCCAACCTACCAGCGAATCCACTTTTTCTTTCATATGTTGGTTGACTGGCTCAGACACCCCGTTTCCGGGTTTGGCTTCGGCACCTGCTGCATGTGCTTCACCTCCTTTTGCTTCCTTTGCCCTCCAGACGGCTTTTTTTCAAGTGGTGCCCTTTCTCTGTGTAGGGTCTCTCCTTATTTCTGCCCCCGCATTTTGTCACTGAATAGTGTTCAGATATGGGCTTCTCCTGGGCTTTATGTTGGAGTCTGTTCTGTCCCAGGAGCTAAGAGCTGGAGTCCTGGTGTGGCACCATACACTGATTGGCTTTTTGATGGGGTCTCCAATTGCTCCCTGTTGGGCTTGGTGCATGTGGGTTACTCTATAGATTTCCTTGGTGGTTCTGCTCGGGGCTGGCTGCTCCTCCTTCACTGCTGGTGTGTTGGTTCTACCTTTATGATTGGTCTTTGTCTTACCTGCACCCTATTTTGGGCTGTGGGTTTTTGGGGTGGTCTGTCCTCATCCTCCTCCTCAGGTCGTGGCTCCTGTTAAAGGGGGTTGCGTTTTTACTCCAGGCTGGCACCTTTGCCCTTTTCAACTTGGGTTTCCTGGCCTTCAAGTTCTCCTGTAGGTACACTCCTTTTTCTCCTGCATGGCTTTGGAGCTTGTGGTTACTGGCTATGTGTTCCTTGTTGCTGCTTCTTGTCCCTCTGCCTGACTTTGCAGTTGCTTTCTCTGTGCTTGGAAAGTTGGGATTCTGTGGCCTCCCTGGTTTGTCTTTCGTCCTTCCGGTGGAGTCTCTTTTTTTTGTTGGTGCAGTTTACCCCGTCTTGTTTGTTTGGCATGTGGTCTGGTGTTGGCCTGCCCATGCTCTTCTTTTTGGGACTTTACCATGCCCAAGTGGGGAGCTCTTTTGTACTTTTGGTGGTGCGCCCCTGACTTGATGGTGGGCGGTCTGCTCTTGCGTTCGTCTTGAAAGGATTATTGCTCTGAGCTAATACCTACCTTTGCCACCAAGTTTTTGGTATTGCAGCTTTCTTGTGTCACTCCACCTGCTTTACTGGACACTATGTATCTCAGCTGTGAGGTCTGAGCTTGTTCGTCTCCTCATTTTCTTCAGGCCTGTGGGTGAGTTTTTCATTCATTCTGTTAGGTGCTTTGATCCTTTTTATGATGTATGCTTCTTCCCCTTGTACATTGTTTCCTTTCCTTTTGGTTTTGGAGTTTGGGTCTTAGGCTTTTGGGCACCCAGGCGGGTTCTCACTTTCTGCTGGCTCACCTCCTTCTCCCATTGCTCTTTGCCTCTGGCTGTGGGGGGATCATGGGGCTGTCTTTTCTTGACCTTTTTCTTCTTGCTCTTTTGGCAGTACGCAGCGGAGGGTTGGGCGCTCAATAGAGTTGGGTGGCCAGGCCATAGGCCTACCTCCTGCTGCCCGTGTTCAGAGGCAGTGTGCAGCAGGGGGTTGGGCACCTGTAGGGTTTGCCTGCTAGCCCTGCAGCCTATCCCCGCCCCCAGTTGCGCACTGTCGAACCAACTCAGCCACGGTGGTGAATCGGTGGAGGAGTAGGGGGTGCACAGCCTTGTCAGAATCTAGGCCGGGTCCCCAACCACCTCACCGTGCACAGCTGGGGTTGGTGGTCACTCGTGGTGGATGCAGAGTCATTTTTTTGGGGAAGTAATATTGGTACTGCGGTACCGGGAAGGGAGCTACCCCAGAAATTATGATACAAATGGGTGTTTTGTTGGCACCTCTGGACCTTGTGTTTTGGGAGTTTTTGGAGTTTTTGGAAAGGGGTGTGCGGCTTTTCCTTTCCCTCGTCTGGGGTTTGTGCCTTTTGTGGGCTGCCGCCTCATCTTGGAGTATGCTGGGGTTGTGGTGTTGACACCTTCTTTAAATATCCTGCCCTTACAGATTTGTGGTGCTTTCTAGGTATTTGCAGCAAGGGATGGCTTTCCCTGCTGCTCCACAATGATTGTTCTGATGGGTTCTACTTTTTCGGTCTTTCGTGACTCCTTCTGAGTTCTATGGTCCTGGCTGCCAGTTCGGTCTTCAAGCTTGGGACTTGAGGTGCCCGTGAATGCGTCTTTAATTTCCTGCATTATTTCTTTTTGGGCCTGTTGAGTAAGCATTCTGGTGGTTCCCCTCTTCCCACCCACTTGTTTCTTGATGAGTAGGAGCTTAATGTTCCCTGGAGCTGCTTTGCTTATGGTTGCAAGCTTTCTTCTCGGGACTTAGAACTTCGTGTCCCTCACTTTTTTTGGGGTGGGTATTCGCTTTGCCCTGTGCTCTTACAGGCAAAGGACAGAGGCTGCATGTACTGATGGCTGTGGCTGTTTGGTTCTTTGCTTCAGATTATCCAGTGTTTATTGATTTAGTTGCCTTGTATTCTGGAGGTCCTGTACCTGCATGGCCTCACTTGTGCTGTGGTGTAGGAAGTCAAAATTGTTGCATGGAGTGCATGTATTTCGTTTTCTGGGCTGGTCTCCATCATAACATAACATAACATGTATTTGTAAAGCGCACGTTCACCCATTGGCGCTGAATAACAGATGTTTATTGTTACCCAACTCAATGGTACTCATTTTATCGACCTCAGATGGATGAAAGGCTGAGTGGACCAGCTGGGATTTGAACCTGTGACCATGAGGTCGAACACAGGCCCCTGCAGTGGATGCATTAGTCCACTGAGCCACCAGACCCGGCCTGGTTCTTGGGCTTGTGCTTTTTCTTCTGTGAGTTGGACACTGAGCTACTGCCTTCTTGGTGATTGATGACCTTGCTTCTGGCTTCCCTGTTGGTTTGCCTTTGGCACCTTGCTCAGGCTGGTGTGCTCTTGTGCTCTCTTTTCGGTGTGACATAGTGCCTGATTGTGGCCCTCCCCTGTGAACCCAAGGGTGCTAGGGGTTGGGATTGTTTTGGGAGTCTCTATCTTGGATCTGAGCCTTCTTCTTTGGAGTTACTGTTCCTGCCTTCTCACCTTGTTATAAGTTTGGGCTACAATCTCAACCATAGCACGGTATTTCTGCTTGGACTGAGGAGTGCATGCTTTACAGGAGGGTCTCAGTTTTGATGTCTCTTGGCCCTTGTTAGCCGTTCCCTGCATTACTATTTGTGGGTTAGTGCTAGGGCCTTTGGATTTCTTGGCTCTCTTGTTGCCTTTCATGGGTTGCTACTACAGGTGCCACCTAACTTTGGGCCTCTGCTCCTCTGCACACACTGGTTGTGCCCTCTGGGTTTCTTGTACTTGTTGGCTTGCTTTGGCACTGGTACCTAGGGCTTAGATGACCTTTTTTTTGGTCCTTCCTCCTTTGTAACTGGACTTTGCCCTTTCTGGCTGGCTACCTTGATGGGTGATTGAAGTCAATCTTGCCTTTCTTTTTTCTTTTAGACAGATAGGTGCCTATCTGTAGAGTGTGTCCACATCTCAAACGGCAAAGACTGGGATGAGGACTTATAATTGGAGTAATCGGATTACTGGTAAGTAATCGGGCTTGTGGTACAAGGCAAGATGATGGGGGCCTTGAAGACAGTGTTGAGACTCACATTGGGGCCCATGAAGGGTGGGGACCTCTTGCATCTCAGGGGTTTCAAGGGCATATGTTACACCACTGGTCGAGGCATAACATGCCATAAGCCCTGGTTAGATACTGTTGAGTCACACTGGACATGAATACAAAATTTAGAGCTGAAAGCGGGCAGGTGACAAGGGCAGTGTGTGCGTGTGTCGGGAGGACAGAAAAGGTCATGGCTCTTTCCACATAAGCGTAGAAGTGACCATGAGGACCTGATCTTTAGGGCAAGCTTCAAGACCTATTGTATATACTTTGTTGGCTCACAGCCCGCCCACTGCTTTTCATTTGTTTGTTTGTGTCCTTTCCAAATCCTTGTTTGCTAGTGGTCAACTTCCTCTTTGTCCCTCCTTTTTGTCTTTTGTTTCCTCCCAAGGAGCAGGGACCAAGTACTGTATCTGAATGCTTTGTTTATTTATCTGTTAGTTTGGGGGACAATTTTTTTATATTTTTCCTACTTATGTTACACTATGGGTGCGTGTTCAGCTTCGGCGCCCGTATTTTATTGCATCTTCGCTCCCGTCCCCTCCTTCCCCTGTTGTTGCTGCCATCCTTCCCACAGCTCCTGCTCCGTTGTGAACGTGAATAGCATTGTCACAATTTTATGGAAACCGGGACGTAATTTAAATTGGAAAATAATTAAGACGTCATGTCACTCAATTATGGACACCCACAACTGCTCCCGTCCTCGGGGTCCTATGTGAGGGATTAAAGCCATAAACTTTTTTGGGATGTCTCCGAGAACTTTTCCCAAGTGTGTTACTTAAGAGTCGTCCTCTTGCCTTTTTAACTTGATTCCATCTCGCCAAAAACTAGCCAAACGCCCCAATGTAATAGGCGCTGATCCCGGAGGGCGGGCTTGAGTGTAGAGAAACCGTGCTACTTGTCACATGACTGTTAGAAGTATACTGTGCTGGATGCGGGCTGTTACCCGACTTGAACCTACAGCGCTTTGCAAACATAGTGAGAATGAAGCCCTCTAACAGGCAGTGCAGCTTATGCTAGCCGTGTGTTCTTTTTCTGCCCTTGCCTAGCCCCTGTGTTTCACTCCAGCCACTGATACAGGACAGATAAAACCTGTCCAGCGCCATGGTGTATGCTTTCATTAGAAAGCAGTCAAGGCAATTGATTACCCCTAGTTGGTCACAGTGGGATGGTAACGATGGGAAATTAGCTAAAAACGTTGCAGTTTGATAATTTCAGGTGGTTAGTAACAGAGAAGCATTCTTATAATGTATATTTGACCGGTTCATGTGGTGATTTTCACTTACACCAGACTCTTCTGCTGATCATACAGAACTAAAGAGTTGCACTTGGGCTAAGAAATACGTGCCAGAGTATAGGAAACTCTTTTTAGTCTGTGCTTCCTTCATATGAAATTAGAGGTGTGCAAGCCAGCATATTCACGGAGCTTAGTCAGGGGTCTAGTTTTGCCCCAGAGACCGAGAAAGATTTGCCATGCAAATTACACCACACAACATGTGAGAACATGCTAGCAACTCTTTAGCATTCAAAAAAGGCTATTTATTCAACATTTGTAAATCTGTCAATCCAATACATTAAATTATATCATTGTATCGTGCCAGTGGCATTTATTGAAAATAATAGAGTCCTTTAAAGGTTTTGTTTTTCGTTAAAGTATATATGAGCAGATTTTATGTATCTGCTCAGATATACTTGCTTTAATAGGCTTTGTTTTCATGAGTCAAGAGCTGAGCCCGAATCAGACATTTGTCGCAAACCTTGCTTGGCTTGCCCACCGCTATTTGAAACGTCATTCTTAGGTAGGGGACAAACTCCTTTTATTTTGCTATGCCAATGACTCATTTAATCCCAAGGCGTAATATATGTGCCTCTGTGTTGTAATCCTTCTATTTCTGTAGTCCATAAAGTATAGTTATTGCATTAGTTCTTCGTAGTAGAAATTTGTCATCCATGAATAACTATCAAGTTAAAAACGTACATCTCAAAATCTGTCTACCGTGGCATAGCAAGACAGAAATATGGCGAGTAATTCTGTGTAACCATTGCAAAAGTAATCGACAACTGGCAAGGAAAAATAGTGAACGTGGCACAACATGGCCACCGCATATTTAGGGTATGAGTTCACCTCATAAAAACCTCCTCTGCAGTATTTTTTTCTTTATGCATTAATACCTGGAGGTGGCATGTGGCTCGTCTTCCCTCACTGCACCACCCATGCCCTCGTGCACATCCTACATCTACCAGGATACAACATATCCCAACCTGTGCTGTTTTCTTTTTTTTAAGTTTAGAATTAAGATCTTTAAATCCAGCCATTTTATCCCCTACAATTAAAGCACTCTCTTTTGCTCCTTTCTGGAGTTCTAAATCCTAGCGCGGGGACACATCGGCGGTGTAACCAAGCGCTTTACAAAATGGAAATAAATCAATAAAAAATCAAACTTAACGGTTGATACATATGTTTGCTTTGCTGGTTTTTATCAAAAATATTCTCCTACTGTCTTCAAAAACCTGACCTCACCTCAGTACCGTCAAAGAATTTCGGAGGTCTTTCAGGCCCTATACCCCCTTCAGCGATCCTTTCTGCACCCTTTCTCGTCAGGCGTAGTAAGTGCTATATAAACACAATGACAATACAATGCAGTACAATGAATTACTGATGTAGAAAACGTGGAGGGATTGAGATGTGCACTAGTCAGGAGCATGGCCGGAGGGAGAGCTGGAGGGCTTTCAGCTTTGCTGAAAAAAAATGGTTTCTAAATTAAGGACCCGAGGTGGTCTGGCATGTGCTCATTGGCATTTCCTGCAATACAACCTACCGCTTGAGGTAATATGTTATGTCATACTATTTTTAATAGTTCATTTTTTCCATTAATGAGACCTCAAACGCTTTCTGGGTGGGCCCGTTAGCTGCCACTCTCTTCTGCGTGGTTGGTAAACTGTGTGTTTCGCATTGTGGCCATTGTGGGAAGAAATTTGATGTCACCTGTGAAGTTAGGAGTTAAGTTCTATTCAACTATTTTGTGGCTGACTTGTGGCTGTGCTTATAAATAGCAAGAAGGTGTGGGAGAGGGTCCAATTCTCACGTACCATTATTTCTTATCCTGTTAATGTTTTAGGGTTTGGGGTATTTAATATGTCAACTAAACTCTGAAAAAACTGAGGTGTTACTTTTTGGCAACAACACCTCCTATAGGAACCCCTCTGCCTGCCTTCGTCCCAAGTCATCATGTCTTGACACTAGCGCCAATACGCTGTTTGATATTTGCAAGCTTTACAAAATTATTAACATAGCATGGTTTAACGTGTTTCTGTTATAGCTCATTTCACTATTCCCTTTTTTTTCTTCATTATTGCGTATAAAAGCACTTCCAGATACATAGGTTCAGACTACCAGTTGTACAAAAAAGCACTTTAAATAAGTACTTCTCAATGCAGTGCTATAATGTGCCTATAAGTGTCAAAGCTTCTCTGTTAAAGAAATACCCTTTTGAATTTCGAAGAGTTTTATCATATTTTCATTAAATAGCATGTAAGCCTGTCCTTGGGTGTGTGTGGCCGTTCACCAGTGGCATGTGAAGTAACAATAGATGTTGTAGCACCCAGGATAACGTGCTGCATGGGTAAATACTTATAAGGTCCCAAAGACGAGACCTATTGACTATACCAATGCTTGTTGTTAACCGGCAAGAATATCTACAGCCCAGAGCTGTCTTCGAACAGTATAGAGCAGCAGTGTTGCTTTACTTTCATTTAAAAATAAATAAAAAAGCTCGGAATGCTTAAGTAATGGTTGGACCAGGCCAGGGTAAACAGGGAGTGGTGCTCTGAGATGGTTGAGGCGGTCTGAAATTGGGACCCCGTTCTGCCAAAGAAAGCTAAAGTGTGCGAGCCGCACTGTGCATGGGCCTTTTCTCAGCAAGAAAGTTATTCGAGTTTTACCTCTTCACGTTGAGATCAAACATCTGCCTCACACAGCAAGTCTGGGCAGTTGCATTTCATTACGTTTGTATGGAAACTTGGTACACAATATGAAGACCTTTTTTTTCAGGAATTTCGCCTGTTTCACCTCTAGTTGCCTTTTTCATAGAATACTGCAGCTGTCTTGGAAAACACTTTGAACCTGTCCTACGGTCATCGTTCAAGAAAGGAAACGTGCAGCTGTTGTGGGTCACCGTTCCAAGACTCCTGCGCACAAGAATGCTCAGGAGGAGACTGGCTAAAAGAACAGATGATGTACGGAATGCTGACTTAATCAAACATTCACCCCCAGTCACAGATCTGGGTTAAATCCATCGTTTTTTTGCGAGGAGAATGACGGCGCTAAAAATACCTCCTTTTTCACTGTTGGGGAGTGAGGCATGATACGCGTCCTTCGTAGAGCATGCACACCCCTTTAAATATTTGACTGTCTGCATAAAAATAACAGCATTTTTGGGCGTACCGTGACTGGTGTGTGTCGCTTGTGTCTTGGTAGGATTAAGCATAGTCAGCAGCTGAATGCATTTTGTGATTGACATTAAAAGATTCTGGTGACCCAATAGAAAGCTGGGCGCCATGGAGAACTTGAAGGGCTGATGCTGTGTACTTGGATACAATGTAACGCCTGTGAGAATTCGCTAATTTCTCTGGCACCTGTGACGTTAGTCGCTGACAAGAATTCTATAGTGTGGGTGCTTAAGCGCTTTTGCGAATCGTGCTAGTTTCCTAATTTCAAGGCCATGGGTTGTTATTCTTGGAATTTCTGTGTTGTGTTGCCTGTTCTCTTTGGTTTTCGGGTTGTTTTTCCCTCGGTCCCTTCTAAAGCCACCCCATCTTTTTCATGCAGGAACCGGTTCACGAAGATTTGTGCATATTTCAGTCATTTGTGTAAAGTTCATTTACGATGGTAGAAAATCAAGTTTAGAGTTAGCTACAGGAAAGGGGATCTTACTAGTGAGTAGGGGCATTGGGCATTAATTTGTATTTGTGGGTATTTGCAGATAGTTTCACACCCTTGCAAAGCATGCAAAATTACAAATTTTTAAGGCATATAAGTGCCGTTCCAGGGTGGGTAAGGGAAGGGAACAATTACATGGCCCCATATTTCATGGGTTTATACATAAAGGTGTGTGTTTGCATATATACACTAAAAAGCCAAAGGTTACAGGGATGTTAAAGTTAGGGTCAGAATTGACACAAAACCATAGAAATGCAGCAGTTATAGTTATCTCAAATAACTATAACTCGTGCCCTAAGGTAACTATAACTCGCGCCCCCGCCATGCACAGTTTTCTCATCAATAAGTTTACAGAAAATCTTGCACTGATATTATCAATGATGTCATAGAAGATGTCATGAGGGATGTAATATGTGGGGTAATTAGCAGTACATGGCAAGGCTGCGAATTATAGTTACCTTAGGCCACGAGTTATAGTTACTTGAGATAACGATAACTCTAACTATAGCAGCTGAATTTATATGGTTTTGTGTGTGTAAATTCTGAACGTTCTTGTAATCTTTGTTTTTTTAGTGAATTGCCAAGGTTTTTTTAAACTCTTTTTCCTAGCTATAACGTCTCTGTAACCTTTGGTTTTCAGTGAATTTATATAATTATTTTAACTCTATGGGGGGGGGGCACAGGGCCTGGTCTGCGGCCAGGCCCTGTGGACTACCCCCCCTCCCGCATGCAGGTATCCCACACTGTGCACAGCCTGCAGCCAACCCCCGAAAGGCAGCCAACCTGGATGGATGGCCACGGTGCCCGCCTCCCCAGGCTGAATTCGGCCCAAGGACCCCATCCCCCAGGGCCCACCACACTTTTTTTTAGGGAGGAGATACATGGCCCCCGTCCCCAGGCCATATTTCGACCCCGATGTCTGGCCCCGGGGACCCCATCTGTGGCATATTTATAACCGGGAAGGGGACACGCAGCCCCACTCTTGGGCCAATATTGGCCCCAGGGACCCCATCCCATGAGGCCTAATCTTTTAATATAGGGGAGAAGGACAACGTGGCCCCCTCCCCGGGCTGATTTTGGCCCTGGGGACACCATCTCCCAGGGGACCCCATCTCCCAGGGCCCGGCCATTGTCTGAAGGGGAAACACAAACCCCTCCCCTGGCTAATATTGACACCAGGGACCACATCCCCTGTTGCCCGGCCATTAAATGGTGGGTGCCCTGGAGCCCACCCAGTGCATCCACTGTGTCTTTGCTGGGGTCCCCGCGGGGAGCCCCAATGCCCCCTCGGCCCAAGCTGTCTCCCCGCCTCCAGCAGGAGCCAGCATTGCCCCCATCCGCAGGGAACAGCTATAAATGGTCCTCCCTACAGGCTGGAGCAATTTTTTCATCCGTTTCCCTGCCCGCTTCAGATGAAAAGCCTGCTTCCAGGGGGCAGGAGCATTTTTCCTGCTCTCGCCCGCTGGGAGCGGACTTAGTGTGTGCTCTTGCATGGCGGGAGCTTTGAAATTGCTTGAGCAAACACAGGTTTCTCTGCCCGGACAGTCCTGGGGGTGGGCAACCCATGACATAGCTGAGCCAGCCCTGGGAGATGGGGTCCCCAGGGCCATTAATGACTCCCCCTCCCTTAATTTCTATGGCAGTACCCCGAGGGTGGCAGTCCTGAGGCCAAAAGCGGCCCGGGGAGGGGGGCCTCATGCAGCCTCTCCCCCAGTATCTATTTCCCCCTTCCCCCAGGACCTGGCCCACCCAGGGGGCTTTAGAAACAACAAGCACGGGAGACCGCGCTTATTTCTTTTTAATTTCTGTCCCAGATTCGCGGATCCACAGCAAATATGTGGCAATTTAATACATTTTTTTTAAAAAACTTTTTGGCCCCCGGCAGGGTCCCTGTGGTATTCCTACCCTGCCCCCTTTTGCTGTTTTTTTTGTTTATTTTGGGATTCAGGCTCAGTCCTTAATCCCAAGATGGCTGCCAACACTTCCTGGTTGAAGTGTTGGCAGCCAATCAGATCTCATCATGAGATCTGTAGGATCCACAGAGGATTTGCGTCCCTAGAGATCTATAAATCTTATTTCTTTAATATCTCCAAAACTACTGAATGGATTTACACTAAATTATAAAAAGTGCTCTTTCTGGACCAAAAGCTAGCTTTTGAAGCCTGCGCCAGATTCCTCAAACGTAGACATATCAGGTATTGGGGACATACTCAAATGTTAGTGGACATGATGAGATTTTGCTTATCCAATAACTTTTTCTTGTTTAATGAGGAGATTTACAAACAGATCCACGGAACCGCGATGGGGACTTGTTTCGCGCCCAGTTTCGCGAATCTGTTTATGGGGGCTTGGGAGGAGGACATCAGACTAGACAGCAATCTTGAAGTCGAGTTCAACAAAGTCGTCGTATGGCTTAGATACATAGACGACCTGTTCGTGATCTGGCAGGGCAACGAACAGGAAGCAAGGCGGTTTGTAGACAAACTGAATCACAACAACAGGAACCTCAGACTCACTAGCACCATCAGTAGGAAAGAGGTAGAGTACCTAGACACCAAAGTGCAGGTGAAATCCAATGAGATACAAACCAGTCTTTTTAGGAAGTGCACGGCAGGGAACACCTTATTACACGCCATGAGCAGCCATCCAGATCCCCTTAAATGGAGCATCCCCTACGGGGAATTGCTCAGAGCTAAAAGGAACTGCAGTTCTGAGGCAAGCTACCAGAAAGAACAAACTATAATGTTGAAAAGATTTCAAGAAAGGGGCTACCCATCCTGGGTCATCAAGAGGGCAACAGCAAGAGTGGAGAGTGTAGACAGGGATACCATACTTGGAGATACCTCCAAGACTACTGAAGATAATACTGAGAATATAGATACACGTATCATCCTCACATTTAATGGGGATGCCAATTACATACATAAAACCATCGTACAAAAATGGGATATCCTTAAAGGTGACCCGGTGATAGGCAGCACCATACCTACTAGACCTATGATTACGTACAGGAGAAACCGTAATCTTAGGGATCTCCTAGTACATAGTGATCTCAAAGACACTACAATGACAAGGGGTATTAACCTGCAGGGCTTTTTCCATGCGGCCATTGCAAAGCGTGCAGCAACAGCCGTTTTAAAAGGAGTTCTGGAACACGAGTACTAACAGCATGAGGAGTATAAGGCAATTCTTGACATGCAGTACCACTTTTGTGGTATATGTACTGGAATGTCCCTGTGGGTTGAGATATGTAGGCAGCACCACACATATGGCAAAAAAAAGGATTCTAGAGCATATGAGGGCCATCACCAACAGAGACAAACAGTACCCAATTGCACGACACTTTGAATCACATCACTTCTCAGATAGTGCCAAATTATCGTATTATGCAATAGAACAGGTACCAGGTAACAAGAGAGGGGCAATCGCACTCTCAAGCTCAGACAACGAGAATCTAGGCACATCATAGGGATGGCCACACGTTACCCTAAGGGACATAACCTGGATGAGGAAATGGCTATACACTTACAAGATAACTAGATAGCAACATTGCCCAGGACAAGCAATAACATAGATATGTTAGTAATTGATTGCTTTGATTTCTGCACAATTAGAATGCTTTATAGTTAATTGTAATTTTCTGGATTATTATGACTGTGCATGACTCTTTCCTTTCGCTTTTTAATCTTTTACAGGAGGAAAGGAAGGGACCATGTCTCGTGCCTGTGACAGAGGGATCCCTAACCTTTTCTTCGTGACATCATTCTGCAGCAACCATGTCCACAGATAAGATTTTTGTATTGTTAATTTTATTCAATTGTATTTCACTACACTTGGTACTTCACTACACTTTAGGTCATATATACACAATGACGGTAGAGGGGCACAATAACACAACACCACAGGCAAGCAGCCGCGGTTGCTAAATCACACTTCTCGTTTGCTCTTTTTTCACATACAGTAATCCTAGATACACAGATGTGATAGTGTTTTCTAAATCAGTTATAAACAGTACAACACAGAGACGCCTGTATCGCCCGGGCTGTGCAGTCTAGTTGAACCACAATTTAAGAGCCTAGCAGCAACGTAGTTAAACCCCACTAACCAGGGGAATACTAAAAGCACAGCGACATCTGGGACGTATATTAACCTGCACAGTGACACAGTGACACCAAAACTATACAGTTTTGTCTGTGTTCTTCCCATCAAATTGGGGATGACTACTACGAGCGGTATCAACGCGCACAATGCGCACACTTCGTTACTACAACTTAGATCCAAACACTGCCAGGACTGTACAAGCTACCAGATAACCCGCATTCCCAACTGAACTACACAGACCAGCATGCCTCAGTATTAACAAATGGGACTGACAGCATACACATATATAAGGCAGTGTGCTTGACGTGAAACATGGTCTTACACACTTTGTGTTCTGTTTAGAATCTATTGCAACAAGCCGTAATTTGTTTTACCGTTTACAAATGGCGACCATGTAATTTTTTGCACAGTACCACGTATGCAAAAATGTCCGTTTTGTGTTTATTGCTTACAGGAAGTGTATGAAAGTAACTGCCTTTTGGTTGCCCCACTGTGTGATCAAGACTCTGCGGAGTCGAAACGCGTCACGGTGGGTTTATGACATTAATAAACCCCCATTTCTAACTTTGGAGTTCTGCTTGGTTTAGTGCGTCAACCCGAGAGCGCGATTGGCAACCCCGTATTTGAGGAATATTAAGTTACCGGTTTTCTCCGCCGGCATCGCGCCACCCCTCTACGGGCCTGGGATCTCTGGAAGGAGAGTCTTTGTTGGTATATATATATATATATATATATATATATATCTCACTGTGGCTGTCTCCACTGTGTAGTTATAGTTAGGACCTAATTACCATAGAGCGTTTTTGGGTTTGCCAATAAGTTTGTGCTGTTTTATGAATCTTCACAAAACTGTCCAAAAAAATGTCATCCACCTCATCTCCTTCCTTGAAAGTTTTGTGGGAGTCCGTCAACCAGGGGGTGGAGAAAAAGGGGGGATGAAGGGGTCCCAAAACACAATTTTCCCAAACAATTTCGATAGGGATTTATTTTAACAGCACTACTGTCCAAACGGCTGAACTGAATAAACCAGATTTGTTTGTTAGAAAGCCTAGATGTTTACTCTGTGTCCTTTTTGTGATTTGGTGTAAATCCGTTGAGTAGTATTTGAGAAATTAAGGTTCAAAATGTATGTATATCTGGATAGATGGGAAATCCTAAACAATGTTCCCCACATATTAAACAAAAAACATATACCAATCACCATGCCCCAGACATAACACGAGTACAAACAAAGCACAGAAACATACACACAAAACACACCTCAGATATTAAATGATGCACTGATAAATCATATTTGGGGAAAAATGAAGGATTTTCAAATAAAATCACGTTGCAGACCTCCTTTTATTAGTAATTGGGTCCTTGGGTTCACCAATAAGAATAAGAATGTTCAGAATTCTTAAGGAATTAAAATTATAATAATCGAAATCATGTAATGAAAAAAATCATTAAAAGTACACATTGAGTTAAAAAAGCATACCAGATTTTTGACGATTTGTTTCCACAATACGAATGCAATCCCACTCTACAGTGAGACTCCAGGAGGGAGCAGTGTCATTGATGCCTTGCAATACCCTTTAGTGGTAACATTTTGGGATAGAGCTTTTATAACCTGATGCCCATGCAATTTTTGTTTGTCTTAGCCCAATAGTGAGTGGCCATTTGCCTCTTTTCCCTGAGCCAAGGTTGATCCCTTGCCGAAGCTAGCGTGTCTGTCCCGGGTCTAACAGACCATATTTCGGCCCGATGTTACAGAGAGGATGCCGTCTGACAGCATCAGGAGTAAGAGCCCACAGGCAAAAAAAACTCTATGCCCTTGGTCCCAATAGCAGGACAGTTCTTGAAAATCTGAAGTTTGGGATCTGGCTAAGAGTGGAACTGCAACAGAGCTATTACTGATTTGCTGGAGCAGAGCTGAAGCTGGCAGGACTGTAACCGGAGCACACACAGAAAAGGAGGCGCAAGCTAGAGAATTAGCCATGCACTGGTGTACTGATCAAAGGACTTACATACTTGTATCTAGTTTTGCTTGTTGCTGGTTTGGATCCATAACAGCATGGACAATAAGCTCTGAGAGGAATTCCTCATATCCTGTCATTCTCTGCAGTGGCGAGACTCCGGACTGGGGCTTTCCCTACATATTCCCGTGATTGTTCTAAGTGGTGAGTTTCCTGGAGAGTACAGCTTCCCTCTTACCCCTGCAATTCTCTTGTGTGTTGCCACGGTGGGCAGAGCTGTTTCCCTGTCACCCATGTGAATTGTTTGAGGAAAGAAAATGTGCTTTTAATCATGAGTGGAAATGGACTTGAGAGAGTGAAAAAGTAGAAGATTTGTGTTCAGTCATCGAAAACAAATAACCTCCTTTTAGCCTTTTAACTTTGATCTGGCTTATGACTAAGGGTGGGCGTAGTTCGCGAAGTAATGCTTCGCGAAGCTACGCAAAGCGCAGTTCGCGCTACGCAAGCTTCGCGTAGCACTACGCGAACTGCGTAGCGCACTGTTCGCAATGATTGCACAGTGCCGGATGCTTGTCCGCACTGTGCAATCATTGAAAACGGCAACTTGCACAGTGCGAGCTGTCTTTTACTGCCGCTCGAGTAGATTTTTACTCGAGCGGCAGCTTTCTCAACGCGGACTGGTAGTTTCTCATCGCGAGCGGTCGCAAGCATACGCGACCACTCGCAATGAGAAACCTGACCTCCCGCGTTGAGAATCTCGCCGGAGGTTTATTTTCCACGCTCGCGATCGGCAACTTGATGTTGCTGATCGCGAACGAGAAAAAGTCTCGCCGGATGTCATTTTGCTTGCTCGCGGTCGCCAACTTGACGTTGAGGACCGCGAGCAAGCAAACATGACCGCGGCACTACGCTACGCTACGCTACGCGTGTTCGCACTGTGCTACGTGCAATTCGCGTTGTGCGAAGTAGCGCAAACTTCGCAAACTACGCGAGCGTAGCGTAGCACTTCGCCCAGGGTTACTTATGACTGTCTCTCTTTATTGCACCCACCAGACTTCTTGTCTCTTCCTAACTCTCTCTCTTCTGTGGACAGTGTAGCAATTTGATGGGATGTTGTCTGTACCAGTGGTGATCGAGGAGTACAGATTACATCTTGCTTTTGGAGAGCATTTAATGGACTGTTGAAATCCAGCAGCAGTCCTCTCTGAGATTCTACTTGATGTCTGATGGACAAACAGAAAGAACACATAAACCGCCCCCTTTCTCTCGCTTCTTGTGTGTTTGTGTTGGGGAGAATGCTGTGACGATCTATACTTGATTGAAATACTTGGTTTACCAATGAATCAGGCTGACATCGTTATCCTCTGTTGTGGTTAAGCATTCTAGCTTTAGATGCTTTGGTTTTCGCTTAGGCTCTCTTTGGTTTAAATCCAATCTCCAGACCAATAACATCGATGAGGCTGTGTGCATTTTTACTGTGATTATTTTGGGTTACATTGTCCCAAGAAGTTCTCTTTAAAAGCATTCAGATCTAAGCAACCTGACAATCTGTGGTTTACCAAAGCTTTAAAAAGAAAGCAGCTCCCAGCATGCCAACTTGAGGGCAGCAGATTACTTGAAGCATGTTTCGAGGAGACTGCCTGGCGTGTCTGAGAGGCCATTTTTGTTTTCTTAAATCAGCCTATCTGGGCAGTCTTATTTTATCTTCCAAGAACTCTGAGTGCCAGATATTCTAGACAGTTAACTCCTTCACACAACTATCTTGTAATAACGCCGCTTTCTCAGCTCAGGTGTTGTGTGACAACTTAGCCAGACCTTTTCTGTTTCTAAACCTAAGAATATTTAAGAAGGCATTAAAAACTCCAAATCTTAAACAGCAGCATGGCTGTTACAATTCACCCTCACATCTGGCTACTATTCGTTGAATATTGTTTTTCTTCACAAAGTCCGAGAAGGTAACTGTGCTCCTAAATTGCATGAAGTCTGCCTTTCTTAATGACATTTTCAGTTGCTATCTTTAGACATTGCACCTCCATGTACTGAAGTTTTCAATATCTCCATACCTGCTGCTACTCTGTCAACCCTACGGAAAGCTGGAGTAATTACCCTGTTACTCAGAAGACCTTAACAATAGGGCCACAGAGCACAACAGTCCTATCACTGTTTTGCCCATGGTGATTAAGGTGCTGAGGAGGATTGTTGTCAGAAAACTATCCACATACCTTGGAGATTCAGACAACATATACCTGCTGTCTAGTTTGCTGATCGAGAATTTGAGTCAAATTAATCACATTTCTTCATCCTGTTTTCATACATTGCTCTCGATTGTAAAGTATTATCACACATTAGCTGATGTAAAAGTCTATCCTTATGTCACAGAAGAATCATCGTTCTCCCAAGTTGCATTCAGAATTAAACCGTCCTCTGCTACCAGAAAACTGATCCAGCGCTACACTTTATCAGGGATCGATACTCATCAATATGTTTTCATACAAATTGCCCATTCAGATTCACCCAACTCATAAATCCCTGTTGCACTGGGGGGTCAAGTTTTAATGACGTAGAAAATGATTTCCTTCACAGATTCATTTTTATCATTTCTAATTACATAACTATACTTGTATATCAACTCTTTCCTCTCGGTCGACGGACCAATTAGTTGAGTAGTTGATGGTAATAATAGAACTAACTAACTATCTAATCAGTTAAATGATCACAGACTCTCTAAGATTAATAAAGTTTATCTCAAATAAATGTAAATGATCAGTGCTCATTGCATACAGGTTACAATGCAAACAAAGAATCTCACATAAATGAGAGAAAATCAATCAACAATGCAAACAGTGTCATACTCATCATTAATAACAATTGCACACGAAGGAGTGGATAGATGAAGAGGCATAAGTTTCAGCAAATAATGCGAAACAAATATACATATGACGGAGTGGATAGATGAAGAGGCATAAGTTTCAGAGACAAAAATACATTTGCAAGTAAATTATGCAAAGTACGAGTCAGCAAGATAATACAAACCCAAAGGATCTGTGAAATACCACCCCCCTGGCCAAGGGAGTAGTGGGGGTCTCCTGAAATAGAGTCAGGAGACAAAGACTTCAGGAACTGGACAGGGACAGGAACAGCTAGGCCTCTCTGCAAACTGACGGACAGCGACACATCACCCCTCTCTCCTCTGCACTCGATCAGAGCTACGGCTAACCACACCCCCAAAGGGACCCCAGTTATACCCTAAAACCTACATGTCCAACCCACATTAGTTGTAACAATTCACTGGATTCGACTTTCTATTGGTCAGTTTAAGAGGTGGTGTATCACACCACCAGGTTCCCATTCATAATTTCAGTACATTCATTGTTCTATATCCTCTCCCATTACATCATAATTGACTCGTTCGTTTAATTCAATATTGGACACTTTCACATTAATTCACATGTATTTCTCTGCTTCGTCTGCGGAAAAAGTCTTGGATCCCACGGCCAGGCTCATCTTTTGGCAGGCGAACAATGTTCTTTGAGCTGGTTAGCCTTGAACCTTTACACTTTCTCTGCAGCGCTCAACGCTTCAGTCTGCTTTGTCATGTCATTTTTGTTCACTCTCCAGCCCCTCATCTATCCAGTCAATTTAGAAAAATACAGGCCCATTCGGCTCACTACGGCAAATAGAACATAAGCATTCATTAATTACATGATAATGCACTTTTCACTGTTTACCACCCACTTTTGCACTATCCCCTGTTAATATTTTTCCTAGCATAAGCTTCATGCAAAGCGGCATTATCGATTTAAAGCAAGATGCGAAATGCGGCCTAAACATGCATTAGTTTTGTTTCTTTCGAAACGCAATGTAAAATATGGCCTTGTTCTTTCATGCATTTAGTTCACATTAGTGCACGCATGCGCAAAGCGGTTTCCCACGTGTTCATGTGATTTGCATATTAGTTTTCACTGTACACTGTTAGTACGTATTATGGGGGAGTTAATTCAAGCAAGTTTCTTTCTGTAAAACCTTGCTCCATCAATCCCCCCTCTGATGGCTTCCTGGAGCCATCATAAAATACCCACCATACCAAGTGCCATCTTTATTTATCTAAAGATTAGTATTCTTTTCTCTTCTCATCAACTTCTTATCTAACACCTTCATTTCGTCACAGTAATCTTCTTTCATATCTTCTAGTTCTATTTAATCTCTTTTTCACTTTCTTGCTTTTCGTTTCTTATTTGAATCTGTCATCTCTTTTCTTCCACATGGACATTTACAGCATTTATATATTGTTATTATTACTAAGGCTACTCCAGCTACGGAAATCATTGGCATTATTATTTTTCCTAATAAACTACTTCCAAAGGTAGAAAACCATTTACCTACAGAAGAGAAACTCTTACCAAGTCTCTCCCAGACACCGTCAACCTCCAGTTGGGTCAAATCTTCATGTCATTTTGTAGTATTCTTAATATATCCCTCAATGCCTTTACTTTTGTCAGGGATATAAGTACAGCAGTGTTGAATTTTCAACATGCCACAGACTCCACCCTCTTTTGCCAATAAGATATCAAGGGCAAGTCGATTTTGCAAAACCATTGATCTGATTGCAACCATTTCGGTGTCAATCATCAAGAACCCACCAGCAGTATCTGTCGATAAACGATCAACCACTGTTTACAATTTTCGAATTTTATGCGAATTCAGAACGACTCCAACTGATGGTATCAGTGCACCAAAAATATCACCTACTATTTCTGAGAAACTAGCTCTCTTCTTACGTGTTAGTCCTTGTTTTATTTCATTGATTCTATCATTGCTTTTGTCTACATGGTAGACCTTTGGGAAAACAATTGCAAAGTAACAACTACCATACCAATGTGCAGGCAACCTGTAATAGGCTTTCTTACCACACACATAATAAACTCCTGGAAAAACAGGTTCAGTTCCACCCTTCAATCCCCAACCTCCAGTAATTTGGAAAGTATGTTCACATTCGCTAGAACCAATGAAATAATTATTATAGTTAGTTTTCTGTCTAAGCAAACATATTTTTCCCTTTTGATACCAGTCCAGGGACATTGCAGCATATGTCTCGCCTTTCTCATAATTTCCTTCTCTAAATGCCCATGGTTGTACCTGTGACTTCTGTTCAGCAGCTTTTCTTTGGAAACTTTCTCTTCTATATTCGACCATATCTATGAACACTTTTTCTTCAACGCGCAAACTACATGTTAGATTGTTTTTGTAAGCATACCCTATATCTAGTGTCTTGGTAATATGGAAGAATTCTCCCATATAACGTGCATTTTTACTGCTTAAAACCTTGTTTAGTTCCTTTATAATAGGTATGTCTGAAAATACTAAATCTATATTGGAATAATGATACTCCAGCTTCCCCGTCACGTAGAATAGGCTGGATAGAACACTGCAAGACACACCATATGTTAAAGGTAGGTGATGGTAGGTCACCCCCTCTGAGACAGACGAAGGTAATTGCATGCACACATAACAATCACTCACATTCATTGTATTAACGTACTCATACAACAATTTAGTAAAAACATTTAACGAGAAATCACTAATTGATTTATCCTGATGGAAAATACTTCCATCTATCTGTTCTATGTTAGTATTAGGGGTTTCTTTAGTAACATCACTCACTCTTTCACTTATTACATTATTAGTATTGTTTTCATTATTAGTTACCATTAGAATACGTACAACGACTGTTAATAATATCCACATAAATGTCAGTAAAAAGACACTACATAAGCAAGCTTTAATACATCTACGTTTGAGGGTAGATTTTGGATGTTCAGTCACTTTTGCTTTGGCCATTTTTGTATTCTTCTAAAAATATTTAAAAAATCTAAATCTATAAAAACTCTAGACTTACTAAAAATTTCTGAAAAAATAGTGTAATCTTACACTTCAAGGCTTTTCTTCTTTACCCCTTTCTTTTATTTCTCTTTTCTAAGTCTTCTGAGTCTTTCCATTCATTTCGTCTGGCAAGGTTTCACCTTAATTATTCACAGTTCTTTTAAGGGGGTTTCAATTTGCTTTCATCCACTTGCTCAGTGTCAGTACCGTCTTTTTCTTCACTTGGATCTGAGCTTTCAATTTCTTCCAAGATCACGTACGTCCATTCCGGTGCTGTGTATTTCTTGTTTGGAATTCTTACTCTCCTTGTTTTTCGTACTGATTCTTCTCCTGACTCTTCTTGTTCTGCTTGACTTGAGACCTCATTAATTTGCTCTGGTTTTCTTCTTGACTTTCTCCTCGCAAGAGTGTATTTCAGTCTTTTTTACTCCATTTGGCCAATTGTCACCTTTTCTTGGTCTTTTAGTTTGAACTACTTTTTCACCTTCTCCATCTGGTTCACAAGTTCTTTTATTTGGCCTTTCTTCTATCTGTTCTTCTTCTTGACTTCCAGTAACTTCCCTTTCTTCTGGTTCCACAGAAGTCTCATGAGACCCAGTATCTGTCGCCCACTCTACTTGACTTGTGCTTGGCTGTTCATCATCTGTTTGTTCTTCAGAATCTGTCACTTTAGATTCTTCAGCTTCACACACTTCAGCCTCTGGTCTTTGGCTTAGGTTTACCAGTTTCTGCTCTTCTTGTCTTTCAAGTGGACTTGGGACTCATCTGGTATGGCTCGCATGGATCCAATTTGGCAAACCACCACACTTCACTGCTGTCGTCGTCACCAGAATTACTTGGTAAGGCCCGTTCCACCTGGGTTCTAAACACAATTTCCTCACGTGTTTCTTCACGAGAACCCACTCTCCAGGACTCAAATCGTGAGATTGATTCGGCTGTGTTGTAGTGGCGTTTTCTCCAACCTGGTGAGACACAGAACGCACCAGATCAGCCAATCCTCGGCAATAGTCAAGCACTAGATCATCAGATATATTCATCAGTTTATTCGCTGGTATAAATGCTTGTCTCATTGCTCTTCCCATTAGGATCTCGTGAGGACTCAAACCTGTCTTTTTGTCAGGAATGCTTCTAAGACTCATTAATACAAGGGGTAAAGCGTCAGGCCATCTCAGTGTTGTAGATGCACACACCTTTCCTAACCTAGATTTTATTGTGCCGTTTATCTGCTCAACCACTCCAGATGCTTCGAGTCGATAGGCACAATGCAGCTTCTGTTCAATTTGTAATGCTGCACAAATCATCCGAATTATCTCATTGTTAAAATGGGTTCCTCTATCTGTTTCTAAAGTGACTGTAAATCCAAATCTAGGTATTAGCTCTCTTAGAAGTAGCTTGGCGACTGTTAAACTGTCATTCCTTCTCGTTGGATAGGCTTCCACCCAGCGAGAAAACAAGCAGACGACAACCAACACATATTTCAGCCCTTTGCACGGGGGGAACTCAATAAAATCCAACTGTAGTCGGGTGAATGGTCCTGCTGCCTTTCCAATTCATCCCCAACTAACAACTGTCTTTCTGCCTGGATTTTGCTGCTGACAGGTGACACGCCTCTGGCAGAGACTCTCTGCAATAACCCTGAACTTTGGGTTATACCATGATTGCTTGAAGAGCCTGATCATTGCATCTCTTCCAACGTGTGCAATTCCATGGTATACCCTTGCCATTTGGGATAGTAAACTATCTGGCATGACTGGTCTTTCGTCTATATAAACCCACACTTCGTCCTCTGCTCTCTTTCTCCAGCCTGAATTTATCCAAATTCCCTTTTCCTCATCACTTGCTTCTTCCTGTAGCTGTCTAATTTCGTCCCAAGTTTCAAATGAAGACGAGAACATAAGATGGCAATTGGTATTTTCTTTTTGTATCCCTCTGTTTAGGGCAATTACATTTGGTGCACAGAAATGCGCTACTTGGTCTGCATATCTGTTGCCCTTCGTCACATAGTCATCTCCTGACTTATGTGCGGAACATTTGACCACTGCAATCCTTTTGGACAATTGTAAAGCATCCAATAAATCTTTTACGGTTTTGCTGTTCCTTATAGGGGAACCTGAAGAAGTCAGAAATCCCCTTTGCATCCATAGCTGACCGAAGTCGTGGACGACCCCGAAACCATATTGACTGTCAGTAAATATGGTTACCCTCAGGCGTTTGGCAATTTTGCACGCTCAAATCAGAGCTATCAATTCAGCAATTTGGGCAGAGTTTACCCCCTTTAAACAGGTTGCTTCTAGAACTCCCGCTATGGTGCAAACAGCATAGGCAGAACACAATTCTCCTTTCTCATTTCTTAAACATGATCCTTCAGCAAACATCTCACAGTCGGATTCTTCTAATGGGAGGTCCTCAATATCGGGCCTGGGTTTTGTGCACAACTCTGTCACATCCAAACAATCATGATCCGCCTCCTCTCTCACTTCCTCACAATATGAATTTGGCAACAGGGTTGCCGGATTTATGGTTGTGCACCTTACCACAGTCACATTTTCAGCACCCAAGATCACTCTTTCATACTTAGTCAGCCGACTAGAGGTCATATACTGTGTTCTTGTGTGCGTCAAAAGGATCTCAACTGAATGTGGCACATACATCTTAACTGGATGTCCCATCACAATTGCTTCACTCTGTTCCAGACTCACACAAGTGGCAGCTACTGCTTTCAAACAGCCTGGTAACGCTGCGGCCACTGAATTCAAAGTAGGAGAAAAATATGCTACTGGATGTCGTGCCATTCCATGTTTTGAGTTAAAACTGAAAGTGCACACCCATCTCTTTCACAACAGTACAATGCAAAATCCTTTGCATAATCAGGCATTCCCAATGCAGGTGCTCGACAAAGACTATTTCTCAGTTTAGTAAAAGCTTCCATACTTTCATCATCCAACACAATCGGATCTCTCACATCTTTTTGTGTCAATCTCTGTAGAGGTTTTGCAATCAGTGAGAAACCACTGAGCCACTGCTTGCAGTATCCAACCATTCCCAAAAACATTCGAACTTCTCTCTGAGTTTTTGGTGGACTCATTTGTTTAATTACACTAATTCTTTCTGGTGTCACCTTTCTGACTCCTTTTTCTACTCTGTGTCCTAGGTACTGGACTTCCTGTTTACAGAATTGTAATTTTGCTGGTGACACTTTGTGTCCTTCTTCTGCCAAATGGTTCAGTAAGGCAATGGTATCTGTCATACATGCCTCTCGTGACTTTGATGCCACTAGTAGGTCATCAATATATTGAACCAAAACTGAATTTCCTGGCATGACTAAAGTCTCCAAACATCTCTTCAGAATCTGATTAAAAATTGAGGGACTCTCTGTGTACCCTTGAGGAATTCGGCACCATGCCAAAACACGGTCTCCGACCCGGAATGCAAACAAATACTGGCTTTCCGGATGTAAAGGAATCGAGAAAAATGCTTGGCACAAATCAATCACTGTGTACCATTCAGAATCACATGGGATTTGGTAAAGGATTACTGCTGGATTTGGTATTACTGGACAACAGGGTACTACGATTTTATTGATTTTTCTTAAATCCTGCACTATTCTATATTTCCCACTGGGCTTTTTAATTCCTATAATAGGCGAATTACAAGGACTACTCATGTGAGTCCACTGTTGAAAAGCCTTCACTGGCTTCCTTTACCTCAACGCTGCCTGTTTAAATTGGGCTGTAACATCCATAAAGCCCTCTCAGGATGCGGGCTCGCCTTCATCGCTTCCAAAACACAGAGGTACATTCCAGCTCGTGACCTACGTTCTTCAAATAAAAATCTGTTGGTTCCCCATAGCTACAAACAAAAGAAGCATGGAGGTCTTAGATATACGATCTTGGCCCCCCAGTTCTGGAATACCCTCCCCTCTAATCTGCGCACCGCCGTTTCCTACACCGAGTTCAGAAAATTACTTAAGACCTGGCTATTTACCCAGGCGTACAACTAAGACTCATTCACTCTTATACAACTGCCGTCCTCTCTCAGCGCCAAGAAACCGCCTGGTGAACGTGCGCTCTACAAATCACTTTTAACATAACATTTCTTTCAGAATTCCCTGTTTAATCATTTGGTCAATCACAGGAGTGACTCCTGCAATTACTTCCGGACTAATTTTGTACTGAGGAGTATTTGGATATATGGTACCCTCTTTCACTGTAATCTGAATCGGATCTACATTTGTCATTAGGCCAATCTCCTTTCCTGTAAATTCCCATACGTCCGTCCTCACTGTACTTTTCAATTCTTCGGGCAAACTCTCTTCTGTGAGAAGTGAAAACAACTCATCCACTTCTGTCCCTTGCTTCGCAAAGATCATCTTGAATTTGACATCCTCAACAGGTGTCTGAAACGCAATACCATCTGGGCTACAATAGATGCTACAATTCATTTTGCACAATAAATCTTTTCCCAAGAGATTTACTGGACTCGAGTCACATACCACGAAACGATGCATGTCTCTGAAACTCCCAATATGAACTTCTATTGGATTTGTGACTGATGTTCTAATTTGCTTATTTGAGACTCCTACAACTTGGATAGTTTCTCCCGAGAGGGGTAGGTTCGGAATTTCTGCTGCTCTCACAGTAGAACGGGTAGCACCAGTGTCCACTAGGAATGTAATATTATTACCTTCCACCTTTCCGTCAACAAATGGACCTGACTGATCTACCGCTAAGGATGCGCCAAGTACGCACTCTTCCTCCCCCCTCAGGCACCGTCATTGAGATGAGTCTGAATCACTCTCATTGCACTGCAACCAGTATTGAGGAACCATTTGCACATTTTGATTCTTACCAACTTGATCACCTCTGTGAAATCCAGTGTTCGCACTGTACCTCTGCACTTGAGCATTCACATTATTGGGCATAGGAGCTTGTGGCACCTGTAACTGTGGAGCAACTACCTGCTGCTTCTGTTGATTCACACCCACCTCATTCTGCATCTGTGGATTTAAATTTTGATTTACCCCATTATTCTTTTGAGCGGATCTACACTCGTTCTTCCAATGTCCATACTTTCCGTACGCATGACAAGGAAACTTTTTCTTAGCCTCTTCTTTGCTCATTTCACCTCTACCTCTACCGGATACCTGTCCATTTTGATTCTGACCACTCATTTGATTACCTGTTTGAGAATTGTTTGCATAATCCTTGCTGCTCTGCTACCTTAACTTGTGCCCACATCATTTTCTCCTTTAACTTTTTATGTCTTGATTCAATGTCATCACTACAATATTTCGCATACCTCAAGATTTCGTCAATTGTTTTGCTCTGCCAACAAATCAAATGCTGCTGAATCATATTACTAATTTCAGGTTTCAATCCAAACACAAAACGATACACAAAATGTCCCATATATTTCTCTCCAATGTTCTCAAACCCGCTGTACTGTTTAAACACCTGCAACAACCTTTCATAATAGGCATGTACTGACTCTTTTGGTTCTTGAGTTGTTCTGTCTATCTTAACCCAATCTGTTTCCTTAGGGGAAATTTTTCCTTTCAAAAAGGTGATCACCTAATTATACTTTTTCATCACCTCCTCAGATGGTGCACCTGTTTTAGGATCTCTAGGATATTCTTCTTTTGGCCAATCGACAGTAATTTTGCATTCTGTCCACAAGTCAGCTGGTACGACAATCTCAAACAAACCATCTAAATCTTTTAACAAAATCTTTGAAACTTTCACAAACCTCTCTACTTGTTTGTACCACTCAACTGATTTCTCCCCTAACCTGGGAAAATCATTCATAAAAGACAATATATCCTGCCTTGTCCAAGGGACGTGCACATATCCACCACCTGGAACTTCTCTCATTGGACACGCCCTTTCAACTTGTTCTGTCTCTCTTAATGCGAACATCGATGCTCCTTTAACCGCTGCCTCTTCTTTCTTTTTCGTCCATCTACCTTTCCACTGTTCCACATCTCCCCATTTTTTCAGAATATTCATCAACTCTTTTATCTGTAATCTTTTTCCAGATGCATTAAAACTCTCCAAATCTTTTTCGGTAAAGGCCAATCTGTACGATTTCTGCAGCACCTTTGACTTCTCTATATCTATTCCATATTCACTAGCAGCCTCTGCTATTTTCTCATGAAGATTCCTCGCTCTCCATGTAATACTTTTACACACAAACAACAGCTCTTCATCTCGGTAAGTCCCTAGTCTGTTTGGACTTATTGTACCAATAATCATCTCTTCCAAATCTACTTTCAATTGGCTCACATTTATACTCTGTGGTTGAGGTTTTTCTTTTCCATTCCCTTTATCCAATCATTTAATTCTTCTGGTGAAGGACCTCCTGAACTCCCTGTCATTGGAATGACGCTTGTCCCTATTCTCCTTGGATCTATTTCTATACTTCTTCTAGGGGTTTCTGTTATCTCACAAACCGGAAGATCTAACAATGTAGTATTTATGTTAGCCAGTCCATCCTCATTTGCTACCGTCACCATTCCACTCCTATCGCTACTCCTTGGAACTGTCAATGTATATACTTTTGATATATTCTGTTTTTCTCCATACAACGGAACTACAGGACCAATTGTTACCGGTACCGTCAATGCTTCCGCATTTAGACTTAACTGATTTATTTTCTGGATCTGCTCTACTCTTGTCTTATTTAATATGTCCAATTCTTTTTCTCGCACTACTCTAGCTATGTCCGTAATCTGTGGAGTTAATGGAGTTCCCATTAGTGGTGCACTCGGAGTCACCTCAACTGAATTTTCCTGATATGGCGGAGGTCTTTTGGTCATAATGTCTTCTAACAACTCATCAGATTCGTTCGGGTCCTGTCTTAAACTTGAGGTTTCTATATTTTTCTTTTTCTCTTTACATTTGCCTCCTGTCTGATCTTCAGCAACTAAAACTGGGTACAAACCTTCAGTTACCACAGCTCTCCTCCACCCTTTCATCATATCTTCTCTTCTCTCAAAAGGATATCTAGTCATTAAATTTCTGTATCTCCTACCACCTCGATATTTTTCTCTTTCAAATGCTTCTACTTCCCTTTCCTATAGCGCTTCTTACTGGGTAGGTCTGGGTTTTGGCTCTAGTGAATTCATTCGATTTCTCAAATTCTGCAAAATCCTTATATTAAACGAACCATGCTGTGGAAAAGCTATAACACCATCATCCTTCGTATATTCCACCCAATTCTCTAACCAAGTACAACATCATATAGGAAGCAGGCGTTCCCGGAGGTGGAATAAGAATTCCCTCTCTAGTCACTATTGGTTTATCCTTTTTAAAGAAATTCTTTATTTTCTTTAGCAACTTCATTTTTTTGACTCTTTATGCTAATGTACCTCAGTAAAACACACAAGGAAAACCTTACTGTATTCTACCTATTCTATTTGTTAGTTCTCGTCCAATATCAGCGCGACTCACACCAACCGTCCAATCACGGCTCTCAACGTTCCTGCTATTACAACCAATACCAGCACACCTCAACCAACCGGCCAATCAGAGCTTACTTCGCGTTCGCTGCCTGACCAATGCCAGCGCGACCTTTTTGTGATGTCAGTATTACTCCTTCTACTGACCCTCCCTTTACAAAATAATACGGCGATATATTTCTAAGTTCTCTTTATCAAAATTCTTGTTAGTAACAACACAAAACAATGCTACCTTGTCTGTTCCTCTAAATAGAGAGATAGTTTTTCACTTCAAAACAAGAAATTCTTTTACTTCAAGTAAAACAACGACCAGCGTTACTTTACACCCAAACAAGCTAAAGGTGGACTTGGGACTCCTCTAGGGATAAGGCCAAAGTTTCGCAAGAGGAATTTTTGGTTTAGAAGAGGTCTTGGTACTCCTCTGGGGATAAGCGATACAAAAGGGGATGATGGACGGAACGTTTGAGCCAATCAAACACTCACCCCCCAGTCAACTGATCTGGGTTTAATCCATCATAATTCTTTAGCTCACTCCACCACCCCAGTTCAGACATGGCCATATGCAAATCAGTCTGACCCTGTGCCTCATGGGAACAGTCCAGCACGAACTGCCAAGCCATGTCTTCCCTGGACCGGAAACAAGCATCCTAGGACCGGTTTCTGGCATTCCAGCCGTCATCAGCCAGGCTTGCTTGAATCCAGTGGCAAAGTGAGCAAGGGACCCACGTCTGGGCATACCCCCGCCAACTTAGGGCGAACAAAGCGATACAAAAGGGGATGATGGACGGAACGTTTGAGCCAATCAAACACTCACCCCCAGTCAACTGATCTGGGTTTAATCCATCATCATTCTTTAGCTCACTCCACCACCCCAGTTCAGACATGGCCATATGCAAATCAGTCTGACCCTGTGCCTCATGGGAACAGTCCAGCACGAACTGCCAAGCCATGTCTTCCCTGGACCGGAAACAAGCATCCTAGGACCGGTTTCTGGCATTCCAGCCGTCATCAGCCAGGCTTGCTTGAATCCAGTGGCAAAGTGAGCAAGGGACCCACGTCTGGGCATACCCCCGCCAACTTAGGGCGAACAAAGCGATACAAAAGGGGATAAGGCCAGAGTTTCGGAAGTGGACCCTTCGCTATTTCAGGCACTCTACTCTCATACGAACTTTTCCCTAAATATAACACCTACAGCCTTCCGCCGTACAGTATTATAACAACAGACAAAGTACTTCTGCAGTGTCATTTCTTTATCCCCACTCTTCTTCTGCCTACTTCAGGCTAAATTTCCATTCCTGGGATTCCTCAGGTAACTCCGTACCTGTACCTGTACTTCTAGACAACATAGAACAGGACACTAACTTTCCATGTTAAGAACATATAATCAATCATTATTACCAAACTAATCAATCATTAAACCATCCTCTGCTACCAGAAAACTGATCCAGTGCTACACTTTATCAGGGATCGATACTCATCAATATTTTTTCATACAAATGGCCCATACACATTCACCCAACTCATTAATTCCTGTTGCACTGGAGGTCAAGTTTTAATGACGTAGAAAATTATTTCCTTCACAGATTCATGTTTATCATTTCTAAATACATAACTATACCTGTATATCAACTCTCTTTCCTCTCGGTCGACGGACCAATTAGTTGAGTAGTTGATGGTAATAATAGAACTAACTAACTATCTAATCAGTTAAATGATCACAGACTCTTGATAAGATTAATAAAGTTTATCTCAAATAAATGTAAATGATCAATGCTCATTGCATACAGGTTACAATGCAAACAAAGAATCTCACATAAAGGAGAGAAAATCAATCAACAATGCAAACAGTGTCATACTCATCATTAATAACGATATGCACATGAAGGAGTGGATAGATGAAGAGACATAAGTTTCAGCAAAATAATGCGAAACAATATACATATGATGGAGTGGATAGATGAAGAGACATAAGTTTCAGCAAATAATGCGAAACAAATATACATATGATGGAGTGGATAGATGAAGAGACATAAGTGTCAGAAACAAAAATACATTTGCAAGTAAATTATGCAAAGTACGAGTCAGCAAGATAATACAAACCCAAAAGATCTGTGAAATACCACCCCCCTGGCCAAGGGAGTACTGGGGGTATCCTGAAATAGAGTCAGGAGACAAAGACTTCAGGAGCTGGACGGGACAGGAACAGCTAGGCCTCTCTGCAAACCGACGGACAGCGACGCATCACCCCTCTCTCCTCTGCACTCGATCAGAGCTAGGCCTAACCACACCCCCAAAGGGACCCCAGTAATACCCTAAAATCTACATGTCCAACCCACATTAGTTGAAGCAATTCACTGGATTCAACTTTCTATTGGTCAGTTTAAGAGGTGGTGTATCACACCACCAAGTTCCCATTCATAATTTCAGAACATTCATTGTTCTCTAGCCTCTCCCATTACATCATAATTGACTCGTTCGTTTAATTCAATATTGGACACTTTCACATTAATTCACATGTATTTCTCTGCTTCGTCTGCGGAAGAAGTCTTGGATCCCACGACCAGGCTCATCTTTTGGCAGGCGAACAATGTTCTTTGAGCTGGTTAGCCTTGAACCTTTACACTTTCTCTGCAGTGCTCAACGCTTCAGTCTGCTTTGTCATGTCATTTTTGTTCACTCTCCAGCCCCTCATCTATCCGGTCAATTTAGGAAAATACAGGCCCATTCGGCTCACTACGGCAAATAGAACATAAGCATTCATTAATTACATGATAATGCACTTTTCACTGTTTACCACCCACTTTTGCACTATCCCCTGTTAATATTTTTCCTAGCATAAGCTTCATGCAAAGCGGCATTATTTATTATCGTTATAAAGCAAGATGCAAAATGCGGCCTAAACATGCATTAGTTTTGTTTCTTTCGAAACGCAATGTAAAATAAGGCCTTGTTCTTTCATGCATTTAGTTCACATTAGTGCACGCATGCGCAAAGCGGTTTCCCACGTGTTCATATGATTTGCATATTAGTTTTCACTGTACACTGTTAGTACGTATTATGGGGAAATTTATTCGAGCAAGTTTCTTTCTGCAAAACCTTGCTCCATCACTGTCGGGTAAGTCTCTGCTGAACTCTGGCCATTCCTTTGGTCTAGAATACAGTTGCATTGGCTTCCTGTCAGGGAAAGGCTTGGACTAAAGTGATGTGTATAACGCACAGGATTTAATATGGGCTCAAACAGTCAGACTTCAGAGGCCACTTTTCCAGGCACTATTCTTCTAGTACACTTCAGTTCAATGTTCTTTTTCTCGTACATGCCTTACGGAGAAGATTGGCCCGGCGTTGTGTAGAGGGGATGTCATTCATTCAGGTATCTGTGTCAGTCTTTCTAGAAAGAGCTCCCAATGCACATTTGCCACACTCAAAACCATCTTTCCTTCAGGCGGCCCCTGAAAACACAGTGGTTGTGTTGATCTTTGTCTGCTTTTATCATCATGTTTTCTTTTCCCTCATTGTGGTTCTTAGTGCCAAAAAGCTCTCTTGAGTGCTCGGGCACTTTACAAATATTAAAAATAAATTGAATATCATTTACAAAATGTTGAACTAATATTTACAATGTTTACCAAGACAACTGGACTAAGTAGCTACCAATGACTATATTTGAATCTAATAAGGATTCACAGACCTCCATGTGAAGTCTCAATTTTTTCTGCATCAACCTTATCCAGCAATTGTGACTCCTGCATACCCAGTACCTGCAGCCAGAAATAGTATGCAGCAACGACAGCTGAGCCATTTGACATTTACTGACTGCTATAGAGGTATGCTGATGGTAACAGGCAATATGACTCTGCAGTTGAAGTTAAAGTGTAGTTAAAGAAAGTACTTTAGATTTCTGGATTTTGGTGATCTGTTAAAAATTGAGCTATGTTTAGTAGCTCCATCTCCACTGAAACTCAACAGATGGTGGCAGGGCCCTCTATCAGCACACTAGCCCCTGTCTTGTATCAGGGACACCAATGAGACTTTCCAGGAACTAATGTAATGTTTATTTACTATTTGAGAAAGTTATTAATCCCTCAGCCTGGAGCCTTTAAGTACCCGCCATACTGCTAGGTTCCTCCTATATTTTGTGTCCTTTTGTTAGTGACTGCTAGATCTTGGGTCCTTCACTGCGTTCATGCATACTATTGGGTAGTACACACGAGGTTGAAATTAAGAATACTCGCATGATTCATGGAGTTTGTGGCAGCGGATTCCAATATGTAATAGATTGGGCTGGAAGGGTTTTTGTCTGTTTATTTTTCTGGGGATGCAGGAACCCAAAGATTAATGCCAAACATTTGAAAAAAACGTCATTACTATTTCTCAATAGGATTATACATATTGTCTTATAACTACGGTGCATGCAACTACCCCTAAAATTCTAGAAGTAGTCTGTGTAGGACTTTTGTTGTGGTGTTCTTTAGTAGGTTATAGTTGGGCAATGTTGCTATTTATCTTGATTTTCAATTTTCATGAGGATTTAACAGAAGCCTCTGCAAAGAAGCATTTTGCTTTGCAGCAGCACAACCAAAGTGCAAAAATATTGAAACTTACTTTGCCATACAGTCAGGGCCGTCTTTAGGGTGGTGTGGCTGGTGCAGCCGCACCAGGTAACGACTTTGCTGGCGAGTGCTGTGTTAAAAAATAACATGGGTTTAAAGGCATGTGAACTTCCTTGTGCATCCAGCAATTTTCATGCAATAATAAAAATGTCAAGATAACTCTGGTGATTAATGTTCCTTCTGGTGAGAGATCAGAATGTTGTCTAGTGTCAGTTTTGACTCAGTGGCATAACAAAAGTTTACGGGCCCCCCTGCAAGTTACATGGAGGGGTCCCCACATGCTCTGGACCCATTGAAGTCCACCCCCTGTGCACAGTGCCGTACGGGCCCCCCTGGAACTCGGCCCCACCCCCGCATCTTGAGGGCTGCGGAGGCTAACATTACGCCACTGTTTTGACTCATAATAATGGAGCGCTAAGGATTAATGTGTCTGCTGCAAAGAAAGTGTACCATGCAGATTGCAGGTCTGAGTGTGAGTGAACTATGAGTAGCGCTATAAAAAATATATATGTCAGAGAGGGGCTTTGGAGATATGAGGGGCACTGTTGGAGAGTAGTAGTGAGAGAATTCGTGGAGAAGTAGGTCATGGGGCGGGGGCGGTGGGGAGCCAAAAAAGACTCTTGACCAGGCACCACACTGCAAAAGCCAGCCCTGCATGCAGTCTAGTTGTGCACAAATATTGAAACTCTGTATTTAAATTTATCCAGAAATATTTACAGTGAGATGAGCGTGTTAGCCTGCACATAGAAAAATAAATCGAATTTACTCTGCCTTTTCATTTTTTATAGACATAGATAAAATGGATTTTACAGCCTGTGTAACTATCTTGTTGAAAAGTATGAAAAGCAGTCTTAAGATATAATGTCTCTTAACAAATATTTTGAGAAATCGTTAATTTTAAACTGTACTATAGAATGATTCAAGACAACTTTTCAAGCGTGAACGGCTTTCAGGCATTGTTTCTTTTATCCCTGTCTCCAGATCTTCATGTTACTGTCTCGCCACAATGCCGCATACACATAATAAAATCCCACACTTTAAAATCGTTTCTGTGTTTTCAGCCGCTCTATCTCCCACCATCAATGTTCTTTCCATAATTTCACTCGTTCTGTCTATTATTTTCTTACTTCCTATCTCGCCCTGTCTCATTTGACTCTTGCTTTCACTTTTGCTTTCTTTCCTTCCTTGTTCCTTCATTGCAAAGACAATGATGAGGCACTTAAGTACAGTGTTTTAAGTAGGATGAAAAAGGTGGGTGGGGGGTTTCTATAAAAGGGGTGTGGCCAAAGTAGCTTAACTAGGAATCCTTTCCCTATGCACGACCTATGTAATTAGGGTGTGGCTTAAAAGACACAAATTAAAATCCTTTACTTCACACAGCATGCCACCTGAACAGTATTTGGGTGCCTCCAGTTGTATTATACAACAGCAAACATACCTAAAACAAGCCAGATATATCGACTTTACCAATGTTTGTTAGCAAAATCAAGTAAAAACAATCCTTTTATTGTGAATGATTAGAGTTGAAAATTTTCAATTCTGAAAATATGAGACTGTGAATTAGACATTACTACGGCCTGTGGAAGGGATAGTGGTCTTTAGAGTGTCTCATTCATTCCTCCTTTCCCCCTCACACTGCTTTCCTCTGCAGTCCCTCACTCTGTTAGACATTGTGAGCCCTTTTTCTCCTCACATAGTTCTCCTCAAACTACATATCTCACATGCCATCTCTTTCCTCTTTAGCATGTCTTTGCACTCCCTCCTCCTGCACATACTTCCTTGCATCTCCTACATTGCACCATCCCACACACAACCTACCCACTCCCCAGCAAGCACTGCAATATCTCTTCCTTTGGTGCTTTCTATATTTTGATAGCAGTGGACCTCCTTCACTCACTCTCACACAATTTCAATTGGCACATATGTGACCATCACTGTGTTCGCTCGGTACAGAGAACAAGGATTGGATGCGCTTGTAGTCTGTCTGACGTTTAAGACCCACTGACAGGCACTGTGAGAAGCTCTTACTGCCTTCAGCCTCAGCTCCAGATCTCTGTTATGCCTCGTCATAATCACCCACCCACAACCTGAACTCACCCAGACCCAGTTGGAGGCAACTCTTTTCACAACTCTTTTCATGCACTACACAACAGCCATGTGTTGCTTGAAAAAAAAACTAGAGAGAGAGCATTCGGAAAAAGCA
The DNA here is from genome assembly GCA_963921515.1 of Calotriton arnoldi. Classification (NCBI taxonomy): domain Eukaryota; kingdom Metazoa; phylum Chordata; class Amphibia; order Caudata; family Salamandridae; genus Calotriton; species Calotriton arnoldi. The sequence goes on from CAWUFW010001211.1 coordinate 941,153, forward strand.
AATATTCTTGGGGCACCCCAGAGGGTTAAAAGATGTGAAACAGAAACAGGGATTGGGGTGAGTGTTTATAGTCATTGCTGAATATTGTTTTTGTTTGTAAAGTTAAGGCCATGAATAGAGGGCCTGATAGGCACGCCTTTCAAAGTAATTTTTTTTATTACTGCCGGGTATAAGACCCATCAGGACCCGGTCCATTTAAAGCCGTGCTTAACCACGCAGACAGTGAGACAGAAGTGGCAAATGGTTTCCATTGCAATATATGATGTTGGTTTTTTTTTGTTACTTATTTTGCCATTTCCCACTGCGTTTTGATATTTCAACAACATTCCATTGATTTGTCATTTGTATGTTCTTAATGAAGTTTGAACGTTATTGTGAACATATTTAATCTTTGCCCTATTGCCTAATTTTGAAGAAAAGAAAAAGTACTAAAAGTTACACACCCAGGAGACACCATGACAGTTATTATGGTGGCCACCTTTGAACCATATGCTGTAAAAGCCTTATTTTCCTGCTGCTTATAAAAGAAAACTCAGGGTGAACAAGCTCTTCGGTTCAGTTATAGGGTTTAGTGTTACAGTTGCGGGCATCCTTTCGGGTTTGAGATGTCCTTCCTCTTGCTGATTCCAAAAGGTGGAGCCCTGTGTCCCATAGCTGTCTCACAGGCATGGTCTAGTAACAAACCTGGTATTTTACCTCCCATATTCAAGAATCACTAAGTAGACAAAAGACAAATTTCAAGGCGCAATTTGTGGTTTGCAAATAATATCCTAATACGCCAATGTTTGTATGAAGAATTTGTTTACTTCATTCCTTTATTTTAGTTTTATTTTGAATTCAGATTACTCAGACCAGAGGGAATTCGTAAGTTACAAAAAAAAACAAGCATTAAAAATGCAATAGGTCTCGCCTTTAATTAAGTTAAAGCCATTTGCTTTGCTATACAATACCATTAGCAAAGCAAATGGCTTTAACTTAATCAAAGTACAGTAAACTGTGCGTATATACAATGCACCACACTGCAAAGTACTGGAAAAATGAGAAGCTTGCAGCAGTACCGGGGTGAAAGCATGCGTGTTTGGATGCAGGAAGTAAATATTAAATTAAAAACAAATAAGAGATGCCGAACACATAGGCACGGGAGTGTAGGGCAGGCAGCAATACACAGAGGGCTGGAAAAGAGGGCTATGTGGGGAGACAGCGATATTCAGCCAAATGTAAGCAGGAGGGCAATAAAGCGAGAAACCAATTGGGGGGGGGGGGGGCAAGGAAACAGTGACTGGGCCTAGCAGAGGAAGGCGATGCCAGGGAAACTGAAGTGCGCAGAGGCCACGCAGCAAGTCACACAGGTGAGAGGCAGGAAAAGATGGCTGGGCAGGGAGAGAGCAGTTTTATCAGGAAGAAAGGCAATCACAGGCCCAGGCAAGAAAGAAAAGCGAGGGAGGCAAACGAGGCTGACCACAACACTGAAAGGGAGGAAAGGAATAGGGTGCCTTCACCTCCTGCAATAACAGGCAAGCCCTCAGTGGGTGCCCGCCACTGCTCGACGCCATGTCTGACTGGACAGCACCATGTGTTACATGATTTTATGGACTCTCGGTCACACGGTATCACACCACACGCACTGATTAATTCAGGGAATGCTGTCAAATATAGACACTGCGCTCGTGTTTAGCAATGTAGCCCGCTGTAGAATAATAGTAAAACGCTGGTTCGTGTTCTTACCTGAATTTTCTGAGCATAACAAGTATTGCTTAGTGATGTCTGTGCGATACAAACTGTGCTGTGAGCACACTTAGAAGTCTATTGAAATCATTATTTTCAAGAATCCTTTCCCCGTAACACGTATTTCCGATTTTCCTGGCTCAGTTGTTCTTAAAGTTATATACTCTGCTGACAGAAACTGTACAGTAAACTGTGCGTATATACAATGCACCACACTGCAAAGTACTGGAAAAATTAGAAGCTGGCAGCAGTACCGTGGTGAAAGCATGCATGTTTGGATGCAGGAAGTAAATATTAAATTAAAAACAAATAAGAGATGCCGAACACATAGGCACGGGAGTGTAGGGCAGGCAGCAATACACAGAGGTCTGGAAAAGAGGGCTATGTGGGGAGACAGCGATATTCAGCCAAATGTAAGCAAGAGGGCAATAAAGCGAGAAACCAATTGGGGGGGGCGCAAGGAAACGCGCGTGATGCCCTGAGGTGAGCGGCGGTGAGAGGCGCCAATTTGTGTTGTGTGTGCCGAGCGGCGCTACCTCTACCGGCCGACTCGAGCGGCCGTAAAAGTGAAAACGATCGCGCTAAGGACACGATAATTAAAAACAAGCATTGTGAAAGGAAAGAAAGAGTCAATCAGAGTGCGAGAGCGCGCAAGCTAATTAGGCCGTCGGAAAAGTGGACGAGAGCGCGCAAGTCCATTTAAAGTAAACAAAGATGGCGTCGGGCTGTCCACATGCGCGTGCATTTTTTTGTCCCTCCGTACGCGTGCACATCTTGAATCGATTACAAAAAGCCCTCGCATGGCGAGAGCAGTGCTGCGCGCTGCTAACGCCAGGCGAGATCTAAAAAGACATCTCACAGGCTGCTTTTTTCCTTTTTTCCCAGATCGTCGATGAGCAGACATTGATCCAGGACACAGATCGCCAGAAATAGTCCTTCAAAAAGAAATCGCAGGTTGGTTCTTATGGGAACACATGACAAACAATGAAATGACTAAAGAAAAATGAAAGGCTTAAGCAAATGTGCTCAACATCTACATGACACCACTCACAGACATAGTCAGATCACTCAACATCATCTCCTACGCAGACGATACGCAACTCGTCCTCTCGCTCTCAGCAGACCCCACCTCGATGAAGACCAACTTCTACAACTGTATGAAGAACGTTGCTACATGGGTGAAAGACAACTGCCTAAAACTCAATACAGACAAAACGGAAGTTCTAATCTTTGGCAGACACACTGCCCTCTGGAAGAGTCCTGTTGTCTGGCTGAGCTTGGACCAACCCCCATGCTGAATGACCACGCCCACAACCTCAGCATCATCCTGGACAGCGAACTCTCCATGAAACGTCAGGTCAACGCAGTTTCCACAGCCTGCTTCCACACACCAACATGCTCTGCAAAGTCTTCAGATGGCTCTCCATCAACACCAGGAAAACTGTGACACAGGCCCTCATCTCCAGCCGACTAGACTACGGCAACACAGTCTATGCAGGCACCACAACCGAACGCATGCAAAAACTCCAGACAATCCCGAACGCAGCAGCCAGACTGATCCTCAACCTGCCCAAGAAGACACACATCACCCAGCACCTGAAGGACCTCCACTGGCTCCCTGTCCAGACCTACGCCAGCAAAGCCCTCCATGACCAAGGACCAGCCTACATAAACCAACTAACCAGGAATCTCCACTCCGCACACCTCAGCCTCGCACAGACACCACGGATCTGCCGCTCAGAGGGACACTCTTTCTCCCACCTCACCGCCAAAGCCAGGAACACCCTACCCCTCCACCTCCGCACCCTCGCTGACCCACTTCAGGAAGGGACTGAAGATGTGGCTGTTTGACTGATACCAGCAGCACAGCGCCTGTATAACCTCTGGGGAGATTAGCTGTTCTATACAAGTACTACTTGATTGACTAACTGATTCTGTGTGTCCTCCCCTCTCTTCACATGTTTTTTGGACTTCTGTCACTCAGTTCCCTTCCTTCTTGCTTACATCCCTGGACTGCTGTTTTAATCATGCATTCTATTTCCTTTCCCAATCCATCTTTCTGTATTCATTTTCAAGCCCTCTTTGATTTGTCCTGTAGTTCATCCTATGTCGTGTGTTTAATCTCCCTCTACGTTATTAAAATTAGTCAACAAAAAAAGAAAACTGTGAAGTCCAACCAAAAAAAACAAATTCTACCCGGTTAATTGATCACACTTAACACAATCAGTATGAACATCGATAGGTATTTATCGTCACAACCTGCTGCTCCTTTTTTACCGATACGCCCATGTGCCTCCTCTCTCCTTTACCACTTTTGTTTCTCTTCCTGTTTTTTTCTGTCATCATTCTTCCCTTTCTGTTCTTTTTTCTGGAGGTCCTTTCTTTCTTTTCATTGTGCTTTCATTCCTCTTTCAGGTTCCACGTGAGAGAAGTTATCCGGAGTCCTCCGTCCCAATGTTCAGGTAGTTGTTTTCAAGTTTCTATCCGGTGACAGCAGGATTTAATAAAAAAACACACTGACATTTGTGTGACTACAATGTTTTGATGCTTTGAGTTTTTATAGAAGTGAACATTTGAAAAGTGTTTAAAAAACTATTGTTGATAAACAATCTATTCCACTGTATGGTCAGGCAAATGCTTGCAAAGAGTTAAATCAAGCACTGGCAACACCAATAGGTATTGACTTTGTGACCTATTGCCTTTGCCAATGATTTCTAGCCATGCTGCACAGCATTCCCGATGCTGTGCTGCATGCCTAAAGTTAAGAAAAAAAAGCCCACATCATTATGTAGGCGCGTTTTTTTTTTAGTTACTGTTCCCATTTCGATCAGTGACTAAAAAGAAAGTAAAACATGCAAAGGCTTTTTTTCCCCAAAGCATGCGGGGGTGTGGAAACAATGGGGGGGCAGAAGCAACACAGGGGAGAACAGGAGAAACGGAAGCAAAATGGGGAGTGTGAGAGGGAGGCATAAGCAAGACGGGGAAGATGGGAGGGAGGTGGAAGAAACACAGAGAAAGGCAGGAGGGAGAGGGAAACAACCAAGGGCAATAGGAGGGTGTGGGTGGAGAAGCACGCAGGTGGACAGAAGCACTCCTGCGACAGAGAGCAACACGAGTGCAGGAGGAGGAAAGTACACGAGAGTGACCGCTTGAAATCACATAAACTCTCATGAAGTGCTTAATACAAAAGAAAAAAGATAGTGCTTGAAAAGTAAGCAGTGGAAGCGGAGGTGCCAGTGTAAGGAATGGTAAACAGGCACTGCTCCATGGGAGGGAGTAACACTAGATTGACAAGCTGGGACATGATTAAGAAGCAGGCAAATGAGAATGGCAGGAAAGCCAACCAATGGTAAGCGGTGGGTCCAAGCTCCTTTATGTTCTTGGTAAGCCACAATATGCCTCGTAGCAGACAGATCATGTGCTGTCTAATAAGCTTGACCTAAAAAAACACACACATGATACATAATGTATTGAATATATAAAACTTTATTAAGTGTCTGAAACCTCACCCCTAGCATGATTTTTCTCACAGTTTTAACATTTAGATGCCTAGGTTTATTCTCTATTGAACACGTATTATGATGCCTAAAGAATATTTGATTTTAGTTTTGTATGTTCCTTTGGTGCTGTCAGAATTCACCTATAGATAGATGAAGACGGCGTTTCCCCCATGGTAGGTCTTTATATTTGGGGTTGGTGGTTGTGACAGCTGGGCACAGCACGAATAATGTTTCTCCTTTGTTGATAGGGCTTCGGTGCACTGGTTCAGGTATATCCACCAAACATGTCAAGATAGGAGCTTGGCTCAGGAGCGTCAGTTCTGTTCAGAAATGAATAACCAAATGCAAGAAGGAATCTGCAGTGAACACGTCATACATGAAAGCATTTCACACTCCCCTTCCAAGTCGCTGTAGGTTTGGGCAGCATAAATGTAGTTGTTTCAATCAACCTTTGACTGAAAACATTGCATGTTTAACAGTTTCTCCACTATGTGCAGTTTGCACCTGGACCCCTCTTATCCACTCTGCACCAAAATTGTTTTATCCGATTTATTTGTAGAGCAGCATACAAGTAGCACTCTTCAATCCTATGTTTATCCTTGTTACGATTGGAAAGTCCTAGTCGAAACTCATTGGTGCCTACCTTAACTGGATTGCTGCAGGAGGATCACTAGCTCAGCCAACTCCTGCTAATGAAATTATCTTGTACTTCTACCGAAGTGTGCCTCCTTTGGTGTGCGTGACTGGTAATCTGCTTTTCCCTGCAGTGCTCCTGTGCCATGGTGCCCATTCCTCTTCCTACCCTCTCTTCATTCTCCTGTCCCCCACTCACCTGCATTTCAGAGCCCGTCTTTATCAAAGGCAGTAGTGGTTACAGGATCTTGGGAGGTTCTGGGTTTTCCTGCAATCCAGTATATAACTTTACACTTATATTTTGTTCAAACTTTGTACAAAATTAGCAGCTTTATCCATGATTACCAAGAAGACGTTGCTTTGAGAAGAACCCATCATGTTAATGCACTGCAGCAGTATTTGTTCTTTCATATAAAGTCAAAGCTGAAGCAGCCCTGTACAAATGTAAATGTAGGATGTATCTGTGCTCCCCTCTTGAATGTGTTGGTAGTATTTGAGTTTCTTCTCTCTGTTCAGTTCTTGCCGCTCATTGCTCCTTTCAATCCCTCACGTCAGAAGCTATACTTGAACAGTAGTATATCATCATTCAAAGTCTGGAGATCGGCACTGATCAGGATTTCCACTTCTAGATCGACCTGCAAAATATTGTATCCATAGCATCAATTAACATTAGATCATCAAGGTAAATTTATTAAGGAAAGTACAGATTTAGTATGTTTAACATCTACATATCTTGGCATAGTCAATAAGGTAGATGTGATATCATTGCAGGTCAATATTACGACCACATGAGCTCACCTTAAAATATTTAGAGAGCTACAAAACTTTCTCACATTTTATTTAGAAAACACAGCTGCATATTTTGTCTTGCCTTTTATCTTGTCTAAACACTATAGTCCGAAATATTCTTTATGTTTAGAATCTTGGTAGGGATATGACATCTTGAGCCATTCTTTTTTCTGGAAGCACAGTCCTTTTTGGTATCACTATGGTGCTTTTTATGTTTAAATCTGTTTTATTGATTTTGATGATAAAAGAAAGCAGTACAGAACATCTCAGCTACATCCACCGGCCGGTGAGGACCTGAGAGCAAGTGATTGAGAAAGTAAGTATAGGGGTAACACTAAATAGAGAAGGGAGTGTTATGTTCAAGATAGGTACCCCAATACAGGCTCCGGTAGTCACCTAACCTTTCACCTATATTCTCTCCTACCATTACACTGCATAACGGTTCTTAGTACTGACCTTTTACCTAGTTACAGTAATGCCTAAAGATGACATGGGGTTTTCTCCGAAAAGCTTAAGCCTCATTCATTATGCATGAGGATTCTTGGAATCACAGCAGGCCTACCATCTTCTGCATAATAACTATGTATAAGGGTCATTCCTTCCGTCATCCTAGACATGACACAGCAAGGTATATCCCCAGGGGGTACCACTTTGGGTATATATACACCATATCTTGCTGAGATAGTCAGAGGAGAAAAGGACTTCCATGCCGACACACTGACGCGAGACGCTGAGGCTCCTGCACACAGACACTCCAGCTCGCAGTGGTCTGACATCCCTTGCGGGGTGTCCATCTCGAGACCAAGACGGGGTCCCACAGTCTCTCACTTCAGGTTATAGGGTTGACTTCATCCTAGAGGGATTCTTGGCTTTACACCCACATACATGCTAGGTACATTCAGGTACATCTAGTTAGGGACGCATCGTAGGAGTACGCATTCTACTGTCATGTATTTTGTATACTTGCCTGTATTCATTGTTTTAGCACGATGGTAGAATCTACCATCCTTTTACTCTGTTAGTGCTTATAATTATTTATATCTGTTACTGTCTAGTGGTTGTTTCAGCACACTTACTTTACACTAGAATTACGCTGGTTCAATAAATGCTTATGGAAAAGCATCCCCACCGTTTATTCTGTGTATCTCTCTGAGACGAAGTGAGCACGAGTGACTGAGTGAAAAGTAGTACACTGTTTCCACGATCCCTGATGGGACAGGGTTGTCATGTTCGATAGTTGCCAAGAACTATTCTCTCCTTGGTAAGAGGGGTTTCTAGTGGCACTGTGAGCTAGCTGGTATACAGGATAACATATTCGGTAGGGGTGTCTAGAATCAGTCTGACTCCAATCCTACAGTATATGTTGTCTAAACGTGCAGATCTTATATAGGTTTATAGGAACTACACGACATGGCGCCACCAAGGTTGGTTTGGTACTTATTTAACGGTCAAATCTGAGTAGTTCAGTCGTGCTATTCTCAGAGAGCCCTACTCATATTTCTTCAGAGACGTCTGGAGTGGGAAGGGAACTATCCGTCACAGCTGAGTAGGCAAAAATCCTATTTATTGGCTGTAGGTTTATCAAGCTTGAAGGACAAACAGTTCCTATTGTGCATAAAACCTTTATCTCAGTTTCCTTGAAACTTTTTCCTTCTTCAAAACAATGGCTGACGAAGACGCCGCTGCGCCAGCACAACGTGCTGCAGTCGGGGAAGAAGAAATAGAAGGGGAAATAAACATTTTAGAAAATGTTAGGTATGCCCTTACTCAAAAGCTAACGGACTATGGAGTCACAGCTAGGGGTGGGACAGTAACTTTCGTGATTGAGGCTCACGAATCATATAGAACAGAGGTATTCTATTCATGGGTTAAATTCCCACAAGCAAATGCACAATCAAATACATTTCATTCTTACACTGAAGATGAACCACCAAATGATTACTGTCCGTATGAGGACATTGAAATTCTGCTCACATACCAGGAGCACATAAACTGGTTTAAAGGCGCCCTTCCCCATACAAAAGACAAAGCAAGACTTGGTCCACTCGGAAGAGATGGAGCCACTTGGCCAGTCCTTGCGGCTTACACACCGCATCCAGAGATTGACACAATGCCAGTGGCAGACCTACATCTACTTCATAAAGAAATAATAAAACTTTACAGAAACCTGACACAGTTCGTGATGAGAACACTCACACTTCAGCCAACAAGGGCTACACAAGCAGTATAAGTTCAGGGTTCTACAACTAAAATTACACCACAAACGCTATACGCAGTTATGGGTAAAATGCCCACTAAACGTGAGAAAATGCCATTCTGGATAGCTCAGAAAATAACACAGCTAGAGGCAGTATTTCCACACACAAGCCCTCAAGAAAAACACAGAATGCTAGCAATCTGCTTGCCAATGGGGATAGCTCCCCAGATAGAGGATTGTACCACTTGGGGTACAGTTTTCGCTGCCATATATACCAGAACTCATGGTATCCCGTCATTAGCAGTAATACCAGACGTATTAAGACACATACAGACCGAGTATGGAGCAGAACATGCTCTGAACTTAGGGATGAAATTATTAGGTAATTTTGCCCTGGTATCAGCTATAATATTAGCAAATATAAAATGGGAGGCAGCAGCAGTGGCAATACGCCAACGCCTGAGGGATTTCACTCCTTTACAACAGGAACGTGAATTACCTAAAATTATCACAGACTGAATTAGGTAGAGATAGTTTGGGAGCTAGAGGAACAAAACCTCAACTCATGGGTGATCCTGAAAAAGAGAACACCAAGCAAGCACATGATTCTTCCAAACAAAAATGGGATAAAAACAATAAAAACCAAAAAATTAGAGAAAGTAGATCTCTATTTAGGAGTGGGTCTCCTCAACAGGAGCCCTCCGAAAGGAGATAAGACCTTAGGAATAGGGATAACATTAAAAAACCTGATAGGGGGGCGTGGCCGGGCAAGATGGCCAATCGGACGTAGTCCGTCTTGGCTCCCGGTCCGCGCACTGTTCCGGAGCTGATAGCTGCGGTTTGCCTGAACCCTGCGCGCTGAAAACTGCTCCTACACCAAGCGGAAGATGTGAGGAACACTCGGAGAGACCTCACCTGTCTTTCGCAGCGGTAGCGGACCCAGCGCGATCTTGCCAGTGCACGACAGGCGCCTCCCAAAATGGTGGATGTCGTTTGGGGCTAGTCGGAGTGTCTGCGGGAGCTCGAGAGCGTGGACCGTGGGACCCCTACCTCCAAATCCTGCTTTCCGCTGGCGGAGGTAAGGCCCGCAGCCGTTGCGATTGTTGGGACGCCCACGACGACCTTCCCCGAAGCCCAACTCATGCCACGGAACTCTGCACGGCGCCTGCCTGACTTTGACATGGCGGCCGGACTGTAAATCTCGGAGCCGCCACTTGCACTGCTAGATTTGAGGCCCCATGTCCATACACTGCCGGGCGTTACTCTAGGGGGCACAGTCATCTAGTGCTCGCTGTTGCCACTGAGGCGGGATCGGAGGCGCTCCACGATCGATTTCGTCCAGTTGGTGCGACCCCTTTGTCTGCCCCTGCATCCACAAAATGGCGCTCTCTCCGCCTCGAGGAGGATGATGGCTGCAGGGCGGTGACTGGCGTAGGTGGGACCCACAAGTGCTGAGAGTGATAACACCTTACAGCTAGACGACTGGCACTGATTTCCGAGCACAGCCTCTACTGTGGTTTGGTGCCCTGTCACTCCTCGCCGTGTGTGGCGTGGGACATTACACTGGGCTCACGCCTTGCCTTTACTTTTCACGAGAGGAACGGCCTCTCGTCCAACAGCACCAACCACTCAAAAGGCCGACTGGTGCAATGTTTGGGGGTCCATCCGGTGCCGCCTCGCACATGTGCTGTCAGTGATCCAACCCGCTCCTCTCGGTTGCCGGCGGTCCCGTCCTGCGCTACCCCTCTACTTAACGGACCCCTTACATTGGATCTTGGACCCTCCAACCACCTGCGCTTCTGCGACAAAGGCCCTCCTGGACCAGTCCGTATGCCGCCAAAGAAGGGGTCGAACAGGGCATCCACCAAGGTATCGGACTTCTTCGCATCATCAGATAAGCGCTCGATGCTTCGCAAAGACGCTGTCTCCTTCCAAGGTAATTCTGTCCGACATCGCTAGCTTGATTGCTGTGCGCTCTGTCTCCCTCACAATTAGCTAATTCTATGCACCATCTTTGCAGGACTTATCGCCTGTATTGTTTTGAAATTTTTCGGTGCTGGAATTATCACCCGCTTTGATCTCTGAGCCCAAGGTAAGCGTTTTATACCGATGTGGCTCTTACATGAAATAGTCTTTGCAATCTATGCGTTAATACTAAATCCTAGCCCTTCTTTATTTCAGGGCACTGGCCAAGATACCCCTTTTTGAATCATTGTGTATCTTACATAAACCACAGGTAAGCTTGCACTACCTATGTGGCAATCTAACATTAATTTGATCATTAACTAATTACTCGACCGGGATTAGTTCCAACTTAAAATCTGTCCTCCTTTATAGGACTCCTGCCCAGCATAATTCTCACTGGTGCTTTTGAGCCTACTTGTGTCTTCCCTGTCATATGCAGGTAAGACCTTATTTTAATACCTGCGCGCCTTTTACCTTATTTACCAACCCCATGAGCCCTATAATCATACAATGATTCTTATTTTAGATTCACCTGGCAGCCCCCATTCCCCACGGGACGCCATTTCAAATCTGGGGCGAGTAATTATCATCACCAGCGTATCCTCGTGGCTTTCCCTTTTAGGACACCTGTTCATACTATGTCTCCTTTATTCTAGGCTGTCCCTTTGTCCTGAAGAAGACCCGTCACGACATATCATTTATGCGTTATCAGGGTCGAAACGTCGACGCTTAACGTTGGTTCAGCCATTGCATACCTCTGTTTTTTTTTACAATAGAGCAACCTTGCCGTTACCAGAAAGACTTTGCTAATCTTTATTCTGACCATTCCTGAAATTGTATATACTTGTACATAGCTCCACAATTGTATATACACACCTTGTCACTAGCACTGAGCACTCATGTCACTTTGAAACACTTGTCACTTTTTATACCTTATTATCACTTGGACAGCCTTGTATTATGCTTATTTGTGAGATCTGATGGAACGACTCAATAACAAATATTCTTGATGCAAAGTATTGTTTTGTCTTTTATTTGTATTGTGGTGTCCTTTGACTCGTGTTTTCTGCGCGCACTGATTTATTCCATCTACAGTATTATTGGATTCATTGAGTACATTATTACTCTGCATGATCTAATCTTGATAAACTAAGTAATTGTCGCTCCCCGACAGAGTCATTGTATTTTGCTATAAACAGCCAGCATGGCCCTCACAAAGGCGGACCTCCTGACCATGTTTAAAGACTTGAAAACGGAACTACGAAACGACCTCGGTCAAGACATCAAAGCTTCAATGGAGCAGCTGAGGACGGACCTTACGGAGAGATTGACCTCCCTCCAGCAAGACGTGGACTCTGTGGGCACTAGAGTATTGGATCTGGAGGCGCAACATCAAGACCAGGAGAAGCTCTCCACTGAATTGCGTGAAGATGTCCGCGCCCTTCGGGACCAATTGCATCAGAGACAGCTCAAGGCGGAGGACCTAGAGAACAGGGCACGGAGGGAGAATCTACGTGTCAGAGACTTGGAGGAGGGCGCGGAGGGGCCGGACTTGGGGTCCTTCATGGAGGGGCTCTTCGCGGAGGTTCTGGGTCCCCAATCCCTTAAAATAAAGCTGGAAAGGGTCCATCGTGTAGGAAGCCTCCAGACAGGCGAGAAGAGGAGCCCCGCGACATATTGGCGAAATTCCACTCCTACAAAGTTAAAGAGGCAGTGCTCCTGGCGGCCAGGTCAAAGGGATCCGTCTCCTTCCAGGACCACTCATGCTCCATATATCAAGATTTGGCGCCGGCTACCCTAGCACGGAGACAGCTGTTCAGACCCATCACCTCCAAACTACGAGATAAGATCAGATATAGGTGGACCTACCCGTACGGACTCAGTTTCGAATTCAATAACAGACAGCGCCATATCACTGAATTAAAAGAGGGCCTGGAACTCCTGGGTCTCGCCTCAGAGGAGATTGGCCCCGCCCACAATAAAGACCGGGAGCCTCTTCGGGGTCCTTCACTGCCGACGGCGTGGTCTGTAGGCTCGCGTAGGGGCCGCAGATGACTTCCCAGTGATCGCATCATAGATATGTACTGTGCATGTTCTATAACAGGCCTGAAAACCATAGCCTCATGGAACCTCACTTTCAGACTTACCACAACTGGCTGTATCTTGCTGAAGCTGGCGGCTTTATGAGCGGCCCGGGAGGGCTGACAGCGATTCGCTCCCATACGCTCTCCTGAACTTTGGATACCTCTGTGGCCCTGCTTCCCGGGCTCCTGTCTAACACCCATATTATGATGTTACTAAACCATAATTTGCCTCTATCATTAAGAGTAGTAGCTTTATATATTTTCTAAAAGTGGTTCTGGTTGGACACCTACGTTGTGACCGCATAATGACATTATCTTTGACTTGCATCCGGAGGGGCGCGGACGGGGTCCTCGGACGTACCGTCCCCCCTAGTCCCTGTGGGTAGGATTTCCCCAGCCAGGGACAAGATGGCGGCTTTCTTGCCGCACTTTTTGTTGTTGTTCATTTTGCTGTTTTTGGGGCTTGTGGGGAGGGGGAGGGAGGGTAATGGTGGCGGCTTTTTAACATTTCTCACTAGCGGGGTCTTCGCTTTGCCATTGTTTATTCACAGGTGGTGCTCATTTGGGATACAGACATTGCTGGGGCTACCCTGGGTCCTACGCCGGGCTACGTCACTTGGCATTTGCTATGAGATACTATCTCACCCTTTAGGACGATGACGATCACCATTGGTTCTTGGAAAGTTAAGGGGCTTAATCCCCCCCAAAAAACGCCAAAAAGTGTGGAAATATATTACTGACCATCATCTCGACATAGTGGCTCTCCAAGAGACATATTTGGCTAGGTCAGAAGACACACGCTTTCGCCACAAACACTTTCCACTGATATACAGATCTTCTGCACTTACAAAACACAGAGGGGTGGCACTCATTTTTCACTCCTCCACAAAATTTCAACCTCTGGACGTCCTCTCTGATAAAGATGGCCGCTGGATTATGGTCAAAGGTCGCTTAATGGGCAAACTGTGCACTTTCATAGTAGTGTATGCACCTAACACTGGGCAAGCATCGTTTTTGAACACTTTAGTGGGAAGAATTCTGGACTTCGTGGAGGGACCCATGGTACTCCTGGGCGACTTTAATCTAACTTGGCAGGGAGATCTCGATAGCACTCACCCACACCACTCTGACCTGGGCTCCTTCCCCACCGAAACTAAACACCTCCTCCACGACCTAGGCTTGTTGGACGCATGGCGGACTCTTCACCCCCACTCTCGTGATTACACTTTCTACTCCCACGTCCATCACACGTATTCCCGACTTGACTATATTTTTATTAGCCAATCTCTGTTGGGCACGCTCCAGGAGGCTAGGATATTTCCCCTCTCAGTGTCAGATCATAGTCTCCTTTCCATTTGCCTGGCACGGTAATGTTTCATCCACCCCTAAATGGTATTTTCCGCCTTCTCTCACGCGAGATAAAGAATCCTGCACCAAATTGAGGGAAACCATTACTGATTTTTTTGACGTTAACAAACCTGAGGATACCTCGGAGTATATCACCTGGGACACGTTTAAAGCGGTCTTCCGGGGGCAATGTATTGCCCTCAACTCGGCACTAAACACACAACGAGCTAGGGAAAGGGAGGCATTGAAAAAAGAATTAGCTTCTATTGAGCGCACGCATCAACTAAACCCCACTAGAGACTCCCTCCGCAACCTGACGGCTATAAGGGGCAAACTCAAAGCTATTTATAATAATAGAGCTGAATTCACATTACTTAAACTCCGACACCTATCTTACTCCCAGGGTAATTAAATTGGCACACATCTAGCCAGACAGCTAAAAGGCAGACGAGAGCGGGAATATATAGGAGGTATCCTCGGACCCACTGGGGAGCTCACGCATAAAGATGAGGAAAAGTCCGAGATATTTGGCTCTTTCTACAAAGCTCTATACACTCGGGACCAATTGGATCCTGACGCCCAACGCGAATATCTCCGAACATTGCGCCTCCCCCAGGTCTCGCCTGATTGGAATGATACCCTTACTGCTCCCATCACCTCCGAGGAGGTAAACTTAGCCATACAGGCTCTTAAGCCCCGGAAGGCCCCAGGACCGGACGGATACACCGCCCTGTTCTATAGAACTTTTGCCCCTGACATCATCCCACATCTCACACGACTGTTCAATAAAATGGCGATCGAGGGAGAGACTACTGGGTCATTGTCCGAGGCTATGATCTCGGTTATACCTAAACCTGGGAAGACCCCTCACTTTTGCACCTCGTATCGGCCCATCGCTCTGTTGAATCTTGATGCGAAACTCTACTCCTCCATTTTAGCTAAACGCCTGAATGATCTTATGCCAGATCTCATACACCCAGACCAATCGGGGTTTATCAAGGGACGGCAAACACACGACAACACCCGTCGCATTGTTCACTTTATTGAGAAAGCTAACAGACGTCATATACCCGCGGTACTGGTAGGCCTGGATGCCGAAAACGCCTTTGACAGGGTCGATTGGCCATTCTTATTTACTACCCTCACGAGCTTTGGGTTCGCTCCTAAATTTCTCACTATGATCCGGGCCAACTTTGTACAACCCCGATCCCGAGTGCAAGTCAATGGAGTAGCTTCACCCGCCTTTTTCCACTCTAGAGGTACCCGACAGGGGTGCCCTCTCTCGCCCCTACTCTTTGCCTTGAGCATCGAACCCTTAGCGATGGCTATTAGAGCCAACCCCGACATCCAAGGCATACCCTTTAGTGGAGACTCCCATAAAATCTCCCTCTTCGTAGACGACGTCCTCTTGTCGCTCTCCGATCCTGCCCAATCCCATCCCGCTTTACAAACTGAACTGGAGCGCTTTGAGGGGGTGGCAGGCTTTAAAATAAACCTCAGCAAGTCGTATATTCTTAACCTCACTCTCCCGCATGCGGAGGTGCACAGGCTTCAGCCCCTCACTCCCCTGCAGTGGGCCACTTCATCCATACAATATCTGGGTATCCAGTTAACGTCCAGGGTGGAGGGACTTTATGCGGCCAACTTTCCCCCTAGCCTCACCCAGATCCAAACGGAACTCACAAGGTGGAAACCTCTCTTTCTCTCCTGGCTTGGCCGAATACATGCTGTCAAGATGACACTCCTTCCAAAGCTTCTCTATTTATTTTAGGCCTTGCCGATAGAGCCGGAGAAGGACTTTTTTCGCCGAGTTAAATCTATGCTCCTCCAGTTCATTTGGCAAAAGGGACGTGCCCGCCTCTCATTCTCTTTATTGCGACGCTCTCGAACAGAAGGCGGAGTGGGGCTCCCTGATATCCACTTGTATTATAAAGCAGCTCAGCTGAGGGTCCTGACTGAGTGGTCCAAACGGGAATCCGACAAACATTGGTTGCATATGGATCGTAGTGTTGCAGGGCGGACCATCTGGGATCTCGCTTGGCGTCCCAAGAAAGACAGACCCCAGAATGTATACCTTAGTACTCCTACGCGTACTACCCTGAGGGTGTGGGATTCTGTCACGGGGGATGACCGGTGGACTACTTTCCCCTCACCATTTACACCACTGCATTTTAATCCTGCTTTCCCCCCAGGTCTGACCGAGGGACCCTTTGACACTTGGAGAGAGGGAGGTTGCCTTGCCCTGACGCATCTTTTTCATAACTATGACCCCCTGACCTTTGACAACTGCAAACGGGAATATGGCTTAGATAACACAGAACGATTTCACCACACCCAACTACTGCATTGGGCTCTCACCCCGACGATCCAGGATGCTGCCACTCGCCCACCTACTAGGTTTGAATCCTTCCTCTCCAAGGCCTCCACAAAGAAAGGGGCGATTTCGTTCATCTATAACTTCTTACTCACCACTACCAACTCACCGCGTCCACAATACATGACTATGTGGGAGGGGATCCTACAACGCGACGTGTCAGAAAAGGACTGGTCACATTTATGGTCCGACATCACTAGATTCAACCACTCTGTAGACCTCCGGGAAGCCCACCTTAAGACCATGATGGACTGGTATCTCCATCCGTCTAGGCTCAAGCAGATCTTCCCCAACACGTCTGACCGCTGCTGGAGAGGCTGCGGCCACCTGGGTGATTTCCAGCACATCTGGTGGGATTGCCCGGCTATACGCCCCATCTGGGCAGAAATCTTGGCACAGATTAAAGAAATGCTGGGTTACCCCATTCCAACCACTATGGCGGAGATCCTCTTGGGACTGCGAGACCCTACCCTAGCGCACCAGTCCTGCTCGGACAAGGCCATCACGTGGCTTTGTATAGGTGCGGCTAAAGTGACCTTGGCGGCCGCCTGGAAGCAGAGGGAGGCTCCGGCGATCTCCCTTTGGCACTCACGGTTATGGCGGTTACTCAGCCTGGAAAGAATGTCTGATATTTTCCAGGACAATTACAAGAACTTTGAATTCAGATGGGGGCCATTGGTTACTTTTCTCTCCCGGGGGCTACTGCTGGCCGTTAGCCCTCCTACTGTCCGGGCACTACACCTCTTTCAATTCTAATTTAATTGTCACTACCCCATGCTGTTATTATTATTATTATTTTGATTTTGCCGCCACCACTGTTTGGGTGGGGGAGGGGGGTTGGGGGTTTTGTTATTTCTACCGGGGAGTTCTTGTTGCAAGACACTAGTACGCCTTATAAGAATCCTTCCGGTTAGAAAGGTTTGATAGAGCACCACCATAGAAAAATGATGAGACGCCAAATTACGTTATTAAGTTTTATATGATGATTGCGGGGGACTGCCCATACCCCTTCTTTATTAGCCGCTGTACCTTTCATTTTAGCATTTACTGCAGATTTGGGGCCCGGGCATTTTCTGAGTGTTGTATTTTTATCAGCCTTTTATTGATATTCCAACGCTCACTGCGTTGAGCGAAATGTTGGTGCGAACTTATGATGTACTTTGAAAAAAGTTTAATAAACACATATTTGACAAAAAAAACCTGTCAGGTATCAGGATACTGATACACGTTCCTCTCATTCCTTTGAGGGTTCACCAAGAAACTCCGAGAGAGAAGGACGGTCAGAACACAGACAAGAAGAGCGTACAAAGTCCAGAGACACGCAACGCGCTTCAGACTACACTTCTAAAAAAGAAGACAAACCACAATCTAAACTTCAATTTAAAAAGAAGAAAGTAGCAGGTCTAAAAGTCAGATATGCCCAGAATTCTGAGGACTCAACTACTGAACGGGGAATGGGCTCTGATGATGCTAGACAGCGCAGCAGAAGTAACAATAGCTCACCAGAACCTGATGGGATTTCTGGTGACAGCGGAGTTGAATGTGCATATCACGGTGGAAATACCTGATTGGGAGGGTAAGTGTCCCACATAGGTTACATGAAATAACACTCCATATGGAGGGGGACAAACCCAGACAAGTTAAAGGTCTCTTTTGGGAGAACCTGACTTTTGGCTATGACATCCTTTTAGCTGGAAAAGATTGGCAGCCTGAAATTGTTATGGATTGCCCAAAGGGAGAAACAGTAATTTAACCAGCCTTTTCCGATCACGTTCCAATTTACTTAAAACACACATACGCGTAGGAGTGGGCGGTAGCCCTTGCACCAGCACTATATCGCAACCATGTTGGGTGGTATGCTGAGTCACCACACCATGTAATCCCAGTAAAAACCAGTCCAACTCCACAGAGACAGTACCCAATAAAACAGGAAGCGAAAAAAACAGGTCAGGGAGATCTTAGATCAACTTGAATACCAGGGTATAATAGAAACTTGCACCTCCCCAATGAATAATCCTTTGTTTCCCGTAATGAAACCCAATAATTCATATCATCTAGTATTAGACTACCGACATCTGAACTCATGCACAAAGACATTTGCAGGACAGAATGCACATAGTGCCGCATTGATGAATAACATTGTGCGGAAAAAATTCACAACAACACTAGATATGTCAAATTGATTCTTCTGCCAAAATATAGCACCTGAAAGCAGGTATCTAACAGCATTCCCAGCGTCACTTTTGTCGACCGCCCCAAGGGTATAAGAATAGCCCCGGGTTGTTCAGCGCAAGGGTAACAGAATTACTTCAGAATTTGGATGAAGATGAATTGTGCTATGTAGATGATATTTATCTGACGGATGATGATTTACAGGATCACTTGACCAGGATGAGCACCATAATTTTGGGATTCGCCTCTGAGGGCTACAAATTCAACTTTAAAAAATCGAAAATAGCCCACCTCAATGTCCTATTTTTGGGATACGAACTATCAAGTGCAGGAAAAAGCCTGGCAGCTAACTTTTTAGAAAAGTGTGCGCTGCTCTAGCCTCCAAAATCGCTGAAAAACTTACAATCCATATTGGGATTTTTATATTTTGGCAGGACATACATTTTAGATTACGCAGAAAAAGTAAAACCTTTCTCTGACTTAATCAGGCCTGACTTTTCAATTAGACATTGGACACAGGAACACACAGATATCCTTCGTTCCCTACAAGCTGACATGATAGCTTCAAAACACTTGAAAACACGTGTAAACGTACGCAATCTAGTGATCCGCGTTATAGCAGGTCAATCTGGGTATACTTACCTGACCTTCAATGAAGGCAAAACATTGCATACAAATCACATCTAAAAGAAACAGTTAGTTATAGATTCCTTACCTTAGAATCTCCCCCAGGCGTCAGACTGGATCCGGAAAGTTTTTCGTCCGCAGTACCCCTGCGCGTCTGAAGGTGGCGTCGGTCGACTCTGCGTTCGTTGTCGGCGTCGTGGTCGCCGGGATGACGTTGCGGAAGTTACTTGGATGCCACCCTCGCGCACTGACGTCAGTTCTTTCTTTTTCCGTGCCAGCAAGCGCAGATCTGGGAAGAGCGGTACCCCCAGTCACTTTTTGACTGAGTTTTTGCGACTTTTGTCGACTTCGTTTTCGAGTCTTTATCCGACTCCCGGCGCACGAGGGATGCCCGGTTTCAAGGCCTGCGGTTCCTGTTCCCGAATGATGTCGGTGACGGATCCACACCGCGTGTGCCTCTTCTGCCTGGAGCGCGACCATGACCCCAAGTCGTGCTCCGACTGTCGAACCATGGCCCTGAAGTCTTTGCGGGAGCGGTCCCGAAAGCTCCTCGAGGCCCGGCAGTCAGCTCCGCCTCGCGCAAGTTCCCGGTCGCGTGGGAGGTCAAGGGACAGATCGTGGAGTCATCATCACTCCTCTTCTAAGTCTTCGCACTCGGGGTCAGGTAAGTCGAAGCACAAGAAGAAGTCGAAGAAGCATCATCGCTCTTTGACTTCCCCTCGTCCGTCGGCCGACACGATGCAGGGTGCGGGTGTTGCCACTCCCACGGCTCCGCGTGCGGAGCCTTCAGGGTTGACTCCGGCCTTCCCGGGACCGGGAGCGACCCCTGCCCAGCTTCATCAATTTTACGAAGCCATGCACGCCATCTTTGGGCACCCAGACTCCACCGGCGCGCCTTCGGGCCCCGCGGACTCGGCTGGGGGCCCTAGGCCTTCGACGCCGGCATCTTTGGCCTCTGCACCGCAGAGCCCCCTTGGATCCAGGCCTGGATCTGGATCGGCGCCGGTCGACTTCGTTACACCTCCACCAGCGCTGACTCCACCGGCACCACGTCCGCAGCCGACGCCGGCTGGACCCCCAGCCGGCGTCGACCCCGGCTCCCACCTCGACGTGGACACAGAGTCGGACCGACATCGGCCGACGCCAGACCCGCCGCCGATGGGTACTTTTGTCCCTGTGTTCCACCCTGGCTATTTTCAACCAGATTGGCATCCAGAAGAGGGTTAGGAAGACTGGGAGGGGTCTGGTGACCCTTTAACTGACCAGTTGGAATACAATCCGGACTGGAGAGAGGAACTGGGGGAGGCCAGTGGTCTGGATACCTCCCCAGACCGAGGCATGTTGTCTCCTACCGTGGCTACGGAGGAGGGAGCGTCATATGCAGTGGTGTTGCGTAGGGCGGCCGAGGCTCTCAACCTCGAGCTTCCTACGGTGGCAGTCAGGACTAACCTCCTGACAGAGGTGCTTCAGCCGGCAGCGAGCTCTTCGGAGTCCCTGCTCCCGTTTAATGAAGCCCTTACGGACATCCTTTTGGGCATTTGGTCCAGGCCCAACACAGGGGCTCCTGTGGACAGGATGATTGCCCGATGCCACCGCCCCGCCCGACTCCACTTTCCTCTCCCAACATCCCACCCCAGAGAGCTTGGTAGTCCAAGCCTCCACGTCCAAGGGCGCCTTCCCTACCGCACCTCCGGAAAGGGAATCCAAAAAGCTGGACCACCTTGGAAAGAAAATGTTTTCTTCCGCCAGCTTGGGACTGCAGTCGGTAAACACTGCATGTCTGTTGGGCCGTTATACCCACTCTGTGTGGGATACGGTGGCGCAGGTGCTGCCTCAGTGCCCGGAGGAGGCCCGGGCCACGCTCTCCCATGCCGTTGCCCAGGGGAGAGACGCAGCAAAGTTTACCATCCGCTTTGGGCGGATACCGAAGACGCACTTGGCAGGACGATTTCACCGTCAGTAGCCCTTCGACGCTACGCCTGGTTGCCTTCGACTGGTTTTTCAGGGGATGTCCAATCCACCCTTATGGACATGCCCTTTGATGGGCGTCGCCTTTTCGGCGACAAGCAAGACAATGCGCTGGAGCGCTTTAAGGACTCAAGGGCTATGGCCAGGTCCTTGGGCCTCTCCACCACCCGCCCTGCGCAGTCTGCTTTTCTCCCCTTTTGTGGCTACGGAAGGGGTGCCCCACTACGACCCGCCCAGAGCCACAGGCCGGCGCAAGCTGTACAGTCTCAGCATGGCCGGGGACTTGGGAACCACCAGCGTGGTTCTGGGGGCCAGCGAGAGGGCCAGTCCACCACTGCCCCCTCTGCAGCAGCCTCCAAACCTTCCTAGTCCAACATTTCAGGGCCACCTAACGCCAGTGGTCGGCAGGATTCGCCATCACCTCCCCCACTGGCGCACCATCACGTCAGACAGGTGGGTTTTGCAAATAGTCCAAAGGGGCTACTCCCTCCCCTTCGAGACTACCTTTCCCTCCATGCCACCTCAGTACCATTGCATGTCGGAGGATCACCTGGCCCTTCTCCAACAGGAAGTTTCGGCACTCTTGGCCAAGGGTGCCATCGAGCACGTTCCTGTCCCAGAAGTAGGTCGTGGTTGCTATTCCCACTACTTTCTGGTGCCCAAGAAGGACAAAGGCCTGCGTCCTATTTTGGATCTCAGGAACGTCAACCGCTTCCTCTGGAAAGAGAAGTTCAAAATGTTGACGCTCGCTCATGTCTTGTCTGCCCTTGACCCTGGAGACTGGATGGTAGCGTTGGACTTGCAGGACGCTTACTTTCACATCCCCGTCCTGCCGGCCCACCGGCGTTACCTGCGGTTCACGGTAGACCACGAGCACTTTCAGTTTACCGTGCCCCTCGGGTGTTCTCGAAAGTGTTGGCGGTGGTCGCAGCTCATCTGCGCAGATCAGGGGTTCTAGTCTTCTCCTATCTCGACGGCTGGCTGTTGAAGGCGGACTCACCCCATGCTGTTGTCTCCCACCTCCAGACTACGGCCGACCTCTTGCATTCGCTGGGATTCTCCATCAATGTGCAGAAGTCACACCTGATTCCCTCTCAGAAGCTCCTCTTCATCGGAGCGGTTTTGAACATGACGCGGTTTCAGGTTTATCCTCCCGAACAGCGACTCCGGGATATTCGGGCTATGAATCTGTTCTTTCAGCCCCTATCCCGGGTTTCGGTCCCAATGACCCTGAGGCTGCTGGGCCTCATGGCCTCCTGCATCCTGCTGGTGGATCATGCCAGGTGGCATATGCGGGCTCTGCAGTGGGACCTGAAGTTCCATTTGGCGCAGCATCAGGGGAATCTGCCCGATTACGTCCAGATCTTGGAGGGCAATGCACGACAATTGCAGTGGCTCACGAACCAGGATTGGTTCAAAAGCAGATCCCTCTCCCTTCCCCAACCAGATCATACAGTGGTGACAGACGCATCCCTTCTGGGATGGGGCGGCCACATGGGAGAGGTGGAGATCAGAGGCCTCTGGTCTCCGGCGGAGTTCGGGCTCCACATCAACCTTCTGGAGCTTCGGGCTCTCAAGGCACTCCTTCCCTCTGTACGGGGAAGAATAGTGTAGGTGTTCACGGACAACACCACCGCCATGTGGTACTGCAACAAACAAGGCGGGGTGGGGTCGTGGACCTTATGTCAAGAGGCCCTCCGGCTCTGGACATGACTGGAACATCAGGGCATATTCCTGGTGGTTCAACACCTGGCAGGTTCACTGAACGCCAGGGCGGACGAACTCAGCCGCAGAGGCATGATGGATCATGAATGGCGTCTTCACTCGGAGGTGTTGCAATGTCTCTTTCAGCAGTGGGGAGAGCCTTGGTTAGATCTATTCGCCACCGAAGAGAACGCGCAATGTCAGCAGTTCTGTGCGTTGGAATTTCCAAGGCGGCACTCGCTAGGCGACGCTTTTCGTCGCGAGTGGAGTTGCGGTTTTCTATACACCTTTTCGCCTTTACCACTATTGCCCAGAGTGCTGAAGAAGATCAAGCACGACCGGGCCCAAGTCATTCTTGTGGCTCCGGATTGGGCACGAAGAGTCTGGTATCCCGAGCTGCTCAACATGGCCATCGATCCTCCGATCAGACTGCCTCTTGGGAGGATCTTCTGTCGCAGCAGCAGGGGACGGTCCTCCACCCGAACCTGTCCAGCCTCCACCTCCTTGCGTGGAGATTGAGCGGTGGCAGTTGACGTCGTTTGACCTACCTCCTGAAGTCTGTGATGTTATCTTGGCAGCCAGGCGTCCCTCCACTAAGACGGTATACGCCTGCAGATGGAATAAATTTGTGGCATGGTGCACAGCAAAGGCTGTGGATCCCCTTTCTGCCCCTCTTTCTGAGGTTCTCTTGTTCCTCCTCTCTTTAGGCCAGCAGGGCTCTGCTCTGGGCACTATTAAGGGCTATCTCTCGGCCATTTCAGCCTTTCTTAGGCTTCCTGATCAGCCTTCTCTTTTCAAGTCCCCTGTTGTAAATAGATTTCTTAAGGGCATTACTCATCTTTTTCCTCCTGTTCCCTTCGTAATGCCCCAGGGGGACTTGAACTTGGTTCTTACATTTCTTATGTGCGCTCCCTTTGAGCCGCTTCATAATTGCCCTCTCAGGCTTCTAACTCTGAAAACTGCATTTCTGGCTGCCATCACCTCTGCTCGCAGGGTGAGTGAGCTACAAGCTCTTTCTTCTAAGCCTCCCTTTCTGGCTATCCATCCGGACAAGGTCGTCCTGAGAACCAGACCTTCCTTCCCTCCCAAGGTGGTTACTTCTTTCCACATTGGCCAAACCATCACTGTGCCCACCTTCTTTCCGCCTCCGCATCCTTCAAAAGAGGAAGAGAGGCTCCACAGTCTGGATCCAAAACGTGCGCTTTCTTTCTACTTGGATCGCACAAAACAATTCGGGGTGGATGACCAGCTCTTTGTTGGGTACGTGGGCGCTAAGAAAGGTCGGGCCGTGCACAAACGGACCATCTCCAGGTGGGTCATTCTGTGCATCAAAGCCTGATATTCTTTGGCTAAGAAGGAGCCTCCAGTGGGGCTGCACACCCATTCCACCAGGGCGACGGCAGCTACTACTGCTTTGGGATGAGGAGTCCCCCTGCATGACACCTGTCAGGCAGCTACGTGGGCATTGTTGCACACGTTTACGAGACACTACTGCCTGGACAATGAAGTCCGGAGAGACGGCTTCTTTGGCCGTTCTGTTCTCCAGGACTTTCTGGTGTGAACTTGGTTCGCAGACCCACCTCCGGGGTTGGTATTGCTGTGGTATCTATTCTAAGGTAAGGAATCTATAACTAACTGTTTCTTTCAGATGAACAAGTTACTTACCTTCGGTAACGATATATCTGTAAGAAACATAGGTTAGTTATAGATTCCTTACCGCCCCACCCATCCTCCCCGTTCTGCGAACTGACTTCTTGGGTTAAGGACATCCTTTCAGGGCCCTAGTTTTGTGCACCAGTGGTCAGTGTCTTGCACAGCTCTGCTCTTCTGGCGTGGAAAGTCGTGTACAGAACTGACGTCAGTGCCCGAGGGCGGCGTCTAAGTACCTTCCGTGACGTCATCCCGGCGACCACGATGCCGACAACGACGGACGTGGAGTCGACCGACGCCACCTTCAGACGCGCAGCGGTACTGCTGATGAAAAACTTTCCGGATCCAGTCTGAAGCCTGGGGGAGATTCTAAGGTAAGGAATCTATAACTAACATATGTTTCTTACAGATATATCGTTACCAAAGGTAAGTAACTTGTTCATTTGTACACAAATGCTGAAATGCGTTTTGCTTCTACAGAAAAAAATACTGACAGCAGTACAGACCGCTGTAGTAAGAGAGAAGCACTGGCTCAGGGGAAACGAATAATAGTAGTAACTCCGGTACCAGCCTTAGAGGCTGCTACAAAGGCAAGCGTTCCTAATGCTAAAGTCTTACATCCAAGATGGATACAATGGGCTAATTCTCTCACCGCAACGGATGTAGAATACAGATATGACCCATGACTAAAAACACAAGCATTTCTGCAATATGAACAAGAATATCCTCTACCAAATGAAATAATGCCTTTAGATCAGTATGAATACATTATTTACACTGACGGATCTGCTCAGCCGGCCATAGGGAATAAACAGCAATACAGCGCCGCTTGTGCGATTGTAAAAGGTCGTATGCGGGGTGTCAAGTTCCATCCCAGCGATACGAAGACTCAGTCTCTAGGAGACTGCACGGCTCAGCTGGCAGAATTAAAAGCCCTATTACTGGCACTTATAAATACGGATCGGGAATTCCCCACACTTCTAGTATGCGATTCTTTTTACTATGTCCAGTCATATAATGAATATCTTCACTACTGGGGTCAAAATGGGTTTAAAGACTCAAAAGGTGTGGGAACAGGTAGCAGGAACAGGTAGCTGAGTTGAAAAACGAACTACCAAGAGCTCACATGATACACACGCTGAGTCATCAACGTGATGGCGTTCACGTTGAATGGAATTCATTGGCCGATGAAGCCGCAAAGGGGGCAGTACGAACTGCTGCCGTAGCTGCAATCACTCGTTCAAAAACGAGAATAGACAGACAGATAATGGTAGCTGTCATTGCTTCACGCAAAAACAGCCCAGCCTTACCGAAAGGTTTTCCACTCAAATACTCCTACAAGTTAGATGCAAACAACATTCCATATGCTCAGATTCCTGGAGTGGGGGATTGAGTAACACCAAACATGGATCGCAGATTAAGTTTAATACTAGCTGCACACGAGGGTCTAGATTCTGCACACGCAGGGATAACCGTGACAGTTTCATTACTAAAATAACGCTATTGGTGGCCTGGTTTAACAAAACAGACGAAGAATTTTGTTCTAAATTGCGACATCTGCCAGCAGATGAAGGGTTCCACCATAGCACGTCCAGCGCAGACACCTTTACTAATATCAGACAGACCACTAGCATGTGTCTATCTGGACCACTGCAGCCCCCTACATTCAGATGGGGCTTACAAGTATATCTTGGTGGCAGTGGAT
Organism: Calotriton arnoldi; assembly: GCA_963921515.1. Classification (NCBI taxonomy): domain Eukaryota; kingdom Metazoa; phylum Chordata; class Amphibia; order Caudata; family Salamandridae; genus Calotriton; species Calotriton arnoldi. The sequence continues at coordinate 967,593 of CAWUFW010001211.1, forward strand.
TCATGCTCAAGATTCCTATGGGTATGGCCTCAGCACTAGGCTGACGCTCAAACTGTTATAAAAGATTTGCGAATCTTCATAGGGACATACGCAGTTGGCACATTACATTCTGACCGTGGCTCCCACGTTTAGCTCTAGGGCTTGCAAGGAGGCCATGGAAGGTTTTGGTGTAGCATTGCGGTACTCCCGTCCATACCATCCAGAGGGAAATTCGGTAGTGGAGAGGAAAAACCGGGACTTAAAGCAGTCTTTAACAGCAAGAGTCTTAGGCTCGGGTGGTAGTTGGGTCAATCACCTGTATGGGGTACAGCGTGCCCTCAATAACATGCCAAGAAGTTGTCTAGGGGGTGTCACTCCTTATGAAGTCCTATTTGGGACGAGAATGTGGGTACCTGATCTCGATTGTGAAGGCACAGTGGTGGATGAAAAACCATTTGACATCTATAAACGTTTGGATGTTTTACAGGATCTGAATGAATCCAGAGCACTACTAAGCAATGTGCAAGTAAAACGGACCACCACTGGGGAAGTAAAATCAGTCACGGCAAGACTTGTCTGGGTCCCAAAAGTCGGGGATCTGGTCAGAGAAAAGATAGAGGACAAGAAAGAATTTGGGCCATCCTACAGAAAGCCTGTACCTGTCCTGGTTGTCGAAGGAACAAGAACAGTACTTCTTCCGCCTCTTGCCGGCAAAAAAGAAAAGAGATTTGTCTCCATTGATCTGATCAAACCACACTATGTGGCCGGTACTGAATAGTAGGCCTCGTGGGCTCCTGGGTAGCCGACGCTCTCCTCTCGCTACCATACAGGAAGTTCAGACAGAAAGACTCATAACATTCGAAGAGTCACCAATACGAAATGATGGAATTTCCAACAATTAAATGGAACTCGTTCCTCTGGAAACAGAACTTCAAACAACAAGTGAAAGACAAATTTCAAATCGGCCTACCACCGATGTCTACATCAATATGCCTCGACAAGAGACACCTGCCGGTTCAACACAACCTGCCGAGCTACCAAAGATAGATCGAACTGCATCTGGCTACTTCATCGATTTTGATACCTTCTCTCTTGATTGAACCTGAGACAACGCCAGCTCCAGTTTCCCGTAAGCAACAAATTCGTGAATTCTAAACTTTTCTTACTTAGTATCACCTTGGCTCCAGCTCCGGATCATAACTGGAATATTGTTTTTTCTGTTCTGGATTGGCCTAGTGACTGTGTTTTGCTTATTCATAAATGGAAAATATCTCCCAGAACGCTCTGCAGTATCAAATGTGAACTTGGACTTGAAACATCATACATCATCTCATCATGAACAAAGAGACTTGTTTTCTGTGAACATTACAGCTGTTCCAATTCCTGATGGTATAGTTTGGGACAAGGTTGATTATGATTAGGGCTCTCGGTTTTATGGTATTTTTTTTTTTTAACTTTTCAGTCTGTATTTATCCATATTTATTTTTTTGCCATTTTATCTGTATTTATCCATATTTATTTTGTGTTTTGCGTATAAAAGTAGTTGTAAAACTGTACATTTCCATATTTATTTAAATGATAGATGCGCACTCATACTTTGATGTCTGTCGTGTTTTATTTATTTAAGTTGCCAAATATTACATAGCAGTGAATACACTGGCAAATATTAGCATTATACCACAAATGTATGTTGACACATGCAGTTATTTAAAGAAATGTCATCCTGTTATTTAATTTTCCATGCTGTCCATCTGCTCAGCTGTTGGGCTATAATTCATGAAAGACAGCACGAAGAGTCACTTAAAAGAAGCACATTTTCTGTATTTATCCACTTTTAAAAATAAATGCAGATAGAAAACACATTGTTTTCTGTCTGTATTTATCTGTAAAAATCCGTAAAAACTGAAAACAGGGAGCCTTAATTATGATGTATTTGGCCCTACTGAACTTTTGAAAATACCACATTTATTTAAAATTTCTCTAAATTACATCATTACCTCCAGTACATTTTCTGATGATTGGGATTTTGAAACTGTAAATAATATGTTGTCTGATTTAGAAAAATCTGCTGCATTTTCAAACATTGAAATGTTAGAAGACACATCTGACTTTGATAGTATGTACTGTTAACATCATTATGGTCATCACTTTTTACACAAATTGAGTATCCCTCATAATGTTTTCACATACCACCAATGGGAACATTGCCCAACACCGCCGAGAGTTAGTTCAAAAACTTTTGCACAGAAATTTTCATATTTTTCAGCGTTTAACACTTCTGACCCGACCTCATATTACTATAAGGTTGCACCTACATCTGCACAGAAAACTATGTTGACGAACACCAAACAGATTTATTCTGCATCCTTTAATGCCCAACTGTCTGAACAGGGTTTCGACTTATGGAAGTACACTATAGACACAAAATCCATCTGGGGTTCTAAGGAATGGCAAGTTCAGGGAACAGAAGCACTATTTAGAGTGTGCCTCATTCCGCAACAAATGATATTTCTGAATGAAACTGTGCACCAGACTTCCTGACTTGGACTAGCCAAGAAAAGGATTTGAACACACCACGGTTTCCCACACCTTCACACATCAATTTTACATCAAGTGGAGGGGATACATTAGATGACATCGTGCAGTACAATACATCAGACCCCAAATGGAAGGGATGGTTAGTTTGGCCCACAGACACAAACAGATGTCAATCAAGATTCAGGGGTACAACCGAAGGTTTTAGTATCCATAGGCCAGACCCACGATATGTACAAAGAGAACATCCAGGGGTAGTGACATCATACAGTGTTGGGAAGTTGTGCCTCGATTGGCTAAAAACCTCGACACTGTCCCAGGTGAAACAGCACTTAACCTTACTCTCAGATGAGGTGAATCTAAGGGATTTTTTACCAGGTCCCCGAAAGCCACGCCAGAAACGTTTCTATTACGCTGTCATTAATGAAATCTGGAAAATCTCTCAACAAGAAGCCACAGAGAGACTCCGTGAAATAGATAAAGTTAACCTAGAAAAGGCATTAGCAGTAGTTGACAACGGTCTGACTACATTAACATCCAGGATTTATTCACTGGGCAACATTGTATCTTCTGCTATAGATATACTAGAACAAGACTTGTCCATACTGCAACACGGACAATCTCAACTACGTTCTATTATGTTACTAAGCTGGACGCTGCAATCATTGCGCGCTGGTTATGTGTCTTGGCGATTCATCAACAGTACGTCCTTATTTTCTGCATACAATCTAACAGAAAAGCAGATAACGATGGCACAAAGAGAAGCAAAATATACAATGCTGCGTATTGAAAAACTAGACAAGTTACCTTTTACTGTGGCAGAGTCACCGTCCACAGAATGGTTAATCCATAGCCATATAACACTACCGGTCACTACCTTCCAGTTTCAATATTGCCTAGATCAACAACAGGCAGGCAGATATGAAGCGATGGGTAGTGAATTAATCAAGTAATCTTGGGAATTACCATACAGATTTCGATGTAGGAATGGGGACACAGAAGTATTTCTCAGCGGTACCAACTGTGAGAATTCCTTAAGTGGATCTCTCATATGCCAGGATATCATGCTTCATGGGGCCTGTAATGGTTCAGTTGCTAACTTGTCCTGTCACTTGAAAGGGTCCCCAGCTGCCGTGATTAATCCGGTGTTCAAGTTACTTTCAAAGGGGAGTTACTTGATGCTGAATGATCAAGGTTGTTGTGGGATGCTCCCGGGCATCGCATATCTTGTCACTGTAAGCTCCAGGGTTACTTGCTGTATGCAAGTATTGTTTCCACTGACCCATACAGTCAGGGAGGCGCCATTATGGCCTTCGTTGAATGTTTCCTTTATACGGTTTGATACGCTGAGCCGAATGAAAGCCATGCTTTTACAGCAAACTGTGCCCTTAACCTCCGCCCGAGAAACTTATGATCGCCAGGTTGCAAGGTCCTCGACTGAGATACAGGCACTGACACGAACAAACTGCCCTTTCCATTTCACAGAAATGGTACAACGTATCTTGAACATGTCTGATACGACGGGTATTGTCCACCTATTTAAGACAATAGGTTCAGGACTGTTAAGCATCTTTCAGACAATCCTCAGACTTGTTCCCAACTTCATACACTCCGTATTCGGAAGCATTTTTGGAGGGTTTCTGCTGATCCTGTTCCTAATAGCAGGTATCCTGATTGTCCTTTTTCTGCTACGCAATGGACATCCCAGTCACCAAGGAGATGGAACGCACGCTCTTGGAGCGCCGATACCGTGATCGCATGGTAATCCATCTGGGCACACCTCGTCTTCGAGAACTGAGCGAGTCTTGGTTCTTGTCATTTAGACCAGTCTGGATCGACTGGATACTGCCTGTCCTACGATGTCCGTTCTGGGGACAAGAATGCGTGTTGGACCTCTGTCTAACACTTCCAACAATTGCGCAACCGGACGTTGATGCTTCTGCACTGTCCCCAGCGTATTCCAATGTTGATGTCTGCATTCTTAGAGCCACCACGGGATGCTTAGGCTCCTGTCAGGAAGGATACCGGCTCCTCAACAAATTCTCAGGCCTCGGATGACACTAATACATCCCCAGCAACGGCTGTGATGAATACAGAGGAACATCTGTGCTCGATATATATATAAACTTATTTAATACAGACTTCTATCGCATGCACTATCTTTTTTTTGTGCATTTTTTAGAAATTTTCCATTTTTAAAATACTCTTTTTAATGGACTTATTAATAGTTGCATACCACGTTTAGCCGTACGTAGAATTTTTAGTATGTCGTCCAGTCGGATGAGGAGTGGGTGTTATTTTCCAGATAGGTACCCCAATACAGGCTCAGGTAGTCACTTAACCTTTCACCTATATTCTCCCCTACCATTACACTGCATAATGGTTCTTAGTACTGACCTTTTACCTAGTTACGGTAATGCCTAAAGATGACATGGGGTTTTCTCCGAAAAGCTTAAGCCTCATTCATTATGCATGAAGATTCTTGGAATCACAGCAGGACAGCAGGCCTACCATCTCCTGCATAATAACTATGTATAAGGGTCATTCCTTCCGTCATCCTAGTCCAACATGACACAGCAAGGTATATCCCCAGGGGGTACCACTTTGGGTATATATACACCATATCTTGCTGAGATAGTCAGAGGAGAAATGGACTTCTATGCCAACACACTGATGCGAGACGCTGAGGCTCCTGCACGCAGACACTCCAGCTCGCAGTGGTCAGACATCCCTTGCGGGGTGTCCATCTCGAGACCAAGACGGGGTCCCACAGTCTCTCACTTCAGGTAATGGGGTTGACTTTATCCTAGGGGGATTCTTGGCTTTATACCCACATACATGCTAGGTACATTCAGGTACTTCTAGTTAGGGACGCATCGTAGGAGTACGCATCCTACTGTCATGTATTTTGTATACTTGCCTGTATTCATTGTTTTAGCACGATGGTAGAATCTACCATCCTTTTACTCTGTTAGTGCTTATAATTATTTATATCTGTTACTGTCTAGTGGTTGTTTCAGCACACTTACTTTACACTAGAATTACGCTGGTTCAATAAATGCTTATGGAAAAACGTCCCCACCGTTTATTCTGTGTATCTCTCCGAGACGAAGTGAGCACGAGTGACTGAGCGAAAAGTAGTACACTGTTTCCACGATCCCTGATGGGACAGGGTTGTCCTGTTCGATAGTTGCCAAGAACTATTCTCTCCTTGGTAAGAGGGGTTTCTAGTGGCACTGTGAGCTAGCTGGTATACATGCTAACATATTCGGTAGGGGTGTCTCGAATCAGTCTGACTCCAATCCTACAGTATATGTTGTCTAAACGTGCAGATCTTATATAGGTTTATAGGAACTACACGACAGGAGAAAGGCAAGGGGGGCAGTTAACTTATCGGGCCATCGCCGACCTCATCGCCCCCACGCCATCGCCTCCATGGACAACATACTCATCGGAGACCTGAACTTCCACCTCGACAACCCCAGCGACCCCAACTCCACCACCCTCCTGGACAACCTCGCCAACATCGGACTGAAACAGCTCATCACCACACCTACCCACAAGGCAGGACACACCCTGGACCCCATCTTCGCAGGAGGTAACAACATCCACTTCAGCCACACCACGCAACCTCCATGGACGGACCACCACTGCATACACTTCAGCGTCGAAAAACCCACACCGCCCAAACCTGCACTGCGCCCTCCACAAAGGAACTGGAGCAAAGTCACCGAGGAGCAGCTCAACTCCACCCTCAACCGAGACCCCCCCACCACCTCGACCGACGCCAACCACGCAGCCAAGGAACTCCACAAATGGATCTCCAACTGCGCAGACAAGCTCGCACCCCTACGTAACCCCGACAGACAGCGCCCCAGGAAGGCCACATGGTTCACCACTGATCTCCAAGAATCCAGACGCACCTGCAGACGCCTCGAGAAGAACTGGATAAACAGCAAAACGCCTGAAGATCGCACCACCTACAAGAACGCCATGACAGAACACCACCAACGCATCAGATCCACCAAAAGGACCTTCATCCAAAACAAGATCCTCGCCAACTCCAGCAACTCGAAGGAACTTTTCAGCATCATCAAGGAATTCACCAAGCCCCCCAGCGAAACTGCGGACATCACCCCTTCCCAGGACCTCTGCAACAAGCTCGGATCCTACTTCCATCTGAAAATCAAGGGCCTCTGCGACAATTTCAACGACAAGACGCCTGACCCCGAAACCACATCCTCCAGCAACGCAAGTCAGCCCACCATCTCCTCCTGGACCCCAGTCAACACCGAAGACACCACCTCAACCATGAAAGGCATCCACTCAGGAGCCCCCACGGACCCCTGCCCGCCGCACATCTTCCACAGAGCCGCCACCGCCATCGCTCTAGAACTACGACACACTATCAACGTCACCTTCAAGTCCGGCACCTATCCCGACGACTGGAAACGCGCAGAAGTCAGACCCCTGCTCAAGAAGCCCTCAGCAGATTCCACGGACCTCAAGAACTACCGACCCATCTCCCTCCTCCCGTTTGCAGCCAAAGTCACTGAGAAGACCGTCAATGCCCAGCTGACAAGATTCATCGAAGAAAACTCCATCCTCGATCCCTCCCAATCCGGATTCCGCAGCAACCACAGCACCGAGACTGCTCTACTCGCCGCCACAGACAACATCCGCACGCTCCTCAACCAAGGACACACCGTGGCCCTGATCCTACTCGACCTCTCTGCAGCGTTCAACACCGTCTCCCACCACACACTCACCGCCAGACTACAGGGAACCGCCCTCGACTGGATCCGCTCCTTCCTCACCGGCAGAACCCAAAGAATCAGACTGCCACCCTTCCTCTCTGAACCAACGGAAATCAACTGCGGAGTACCCCAAGGATCATCGCTCAGCCCCAGGCTCTTCAACATCTACATGGCCCCCCTCGCCACCATCGTCAGACAGCACAGACTCAGCATAGTATCCTACGCCGACGACACCCAGCTCATCCTCTCCCTCACCAAGGACCCCATCACCACCAGGCTCAACTTCCAGGAAAGAATCAAGGATGTCGCATCCTGGATGAGCAGCAGCTGCCTGAAGCTCAACTCGTAGAAGACAGAGGTCCTCGTGCTCGGACCCTCCCCCTCTGCATGGGACAACACCTGGTGGCCCACTGCCCTCGGCAGCCCTCCCACCCCCACGGACCATGCCCGTAACCTTGGCATCGTACTCGACTCCTCCCTCTCCATGACCCGACAGGTCAACGCCGTCGCCTCCAGCTGCTTCAACACCCTCCACATCCTCCAAAAGACCTTCAAATGGATCCCCCCGAATCAAGGAAGACCGTCACCCATGCACTCATAACCAGTAGACTGGACTACGGAAACGCCTTCTACGCCGGGATCAACAAGTCCCTGCTCCACAAACTCCAGACCATACAGAACACTGCAGCCAGACTCGTCCTCGGCATCACCCGACACTTGCAGAACCTCCACTGGCTCCCCATAGAAAAGAGAATCACCTTCAAGATACTCACCCATGCCTACAAATGCCTTCACAACACCGGACCCAAATACCTCAACGAGAGAATCTCCTTCCACGCACCCAAGCGAAACCTCCGATCTGCCGACCTCGCCGTAATCCTGCGGATCCGCAGAGCCAGAACAGGGGAAAGAGCTTTCTGCTACATCGCAGCAAAGACCTGGAACGAACTCCCGATCGACATCAGATGCGCCCCCTCCCTGAACATCTTCAGGAAGACACTCAAGACCTGGCTCTTCGACTGAACGGAGCTGCTTACCCCCCTCGCCCCCAGTGCCTTGAGACCCTCACGGGTGAGTAGTGCGCTTACAATTCCCGTGATAGATTGATTGATCAAGGCATCCTCCATTTAGTAAACCTATGACGTTACCTATCTCGTTGTGTAGGGATCTGGGCGTTGTCTGCCCTATAAGTGTTCAAGCAGTGATGTGTTCTGCAGGCAGGAGGTGAAGTACACGCAGGTACGCAGGGCAGGTCAGTTCCCTGAATTCCTTTGAGAGGAACTGTAAACATGGACCCCATGGTTTGTCAAACTGGGGCAGTCTTTGGTTGGTGACGGCTGTCAGTTTTTCCATGCCAAGAAGGTCCCAGATTTTATTAGTCCAATCGAAGTGGTTGGGTATTTTGGCCGTGCCCCAGCGAGCTAATAAGCCTTGTTTGGCAGCACATAAAGCTAAAGTGATAGCACACCCCGTGCAGATTTCAGGGAACATGTCGGGCATTTGGGAAACCCAGTAGAATGTTGCTCGAGAACCCAGGGAGAGCAGTATCATACATTTGGTCAATAGCAGCTAGAACTTCAGTCCAGTATTGGTGGATCTTGGGGCTGTGCCAAAGAAGATGCATCAGGGGCCCCACCTGATCGCAGCCTCACCAACAATGTGCATCCCCCTCCCGCTTCCATTGGGCTGTACATGCTGGGGTGTAACCCCAGTATTGCACAAGTTTGAGGAGTGTCTCTTTGGCAGAAGTGCTGTGAGCCAAGGTATTTGCTAGTTTCTGGATGTCCGACTACTCTTTAGGGGTGAAGGGGCATTCGCATTCCACTTCCCAATGCAGGTGAACCACTGCTTTGTTAGAAGCTTGTGGTGCGTTGAGGAAAGCACACATGTCAGAGAGCAAGTGTTTATCTGTGTGCCAGGTGAGAAGTCACTTTTCAAATGGCAGTAATGGTCTGCTAGCTTGTTGGCATATGGAAGGCTGCGTGACCCAGTGACGAATCACAGTATATTGCCAACATGCTGTTGAGGATATGACGTAGTTATGTTGGATCTGGGGGAAATCCATTAGCCCTGTATGAACGAAGAGGTCTCCTATTCTCTTGCAGTTAGCCTGCTGCCATTGTATATATTCGAAGCCCTGATAAGCTGGGGGGAAAGTCGGGGTTCCCAATAATTGGGGTTTGGGGAGAAATGCGAGTGGACAGCTTCTTCGGTAATTGCACCCTATCCCAGGTACACATGGTGGCCCGAAGTACAGGGGAAATGCACACCCCAGATAGTCTGTGAGGTTTGGACAGCCAGGGCACCTTCCAAATATGAATGCCAGCAATTGCCTGATCAATGACACACCAATGTTTTTCTGTGGAGGGCCTGGTCCATTCTACCAGGTATCGAAGTTGCGCAGCCTGGTAGTAAGGTGTGAGGTGGGGGATCCCAAGGCCACCCTCCACGGGAGACAAATGTGCCTGCTATTTGGCTATGCGTGTATAGCTATTGGGAGCATATGTATTTAGTAACACTGTTGGTCTACCTCCCATCTCGCCCACATAGCAGCCATCCGCCGCCTTTAGTTCAACCGTCACCCAGAAGGAGATACTAGCGACCACCCATAACAGCACCCCTCATGCAGAGGATGTAAAACTAGATTACCATAGCCTGCCCCCCATTTGGTTCGTAGTTTCTCATGTAGCAAGTGTGTCTCCTGTAACAATTCTATCTTTGCCTGGTGTTTGCTCGCATACGACCAAATTCTTTGCCTTTTGATAAGATTCTGTATCCCTTTAACATTCCAAAACAGCGCTGTCACCTCATGCAAGCAGTGTGTGAACCTCACGTGCAACACCTTGTGGTCACACTGACTCGGCTTTGCGATGTATGTAATCCAAGCTTCTCCATCTAGTTCTCTGGTACCGATTCTCCCCTCCCATGTGGCCCTCCCCAACTCGGCCTCCACACAAGACACATATAATCTTTTCCCAGTCCCCCCGAACATCAATCATTCTTCCCTCTCCTGGGGCGATGCCCCCAGGGTCCCTGTCTGGGGTTACCTCGGTGGCCTCGCCCCTTAGTCCCACACACATGTTGGAGAGTGGCAGTGCACATGTATGTCTCCCTGATCACATCCGAATCATACAGCATTCTCATTCCTTTGTTAAATGCACCCCCCTCAGGCTCAAACATACCATCAGCAACGCCCCCTGCAAAAACACTCTCATGATGATAGTTACGCGATTCCCTTCTGGCCCCTGATCAGTAGCTTTCAACAAACTGGAGAGCGTCCTCCGCGTTATCAAAGAAGTGTCTCTTTCCTTGGAGGTCTATATGAAGGTGAGCCGGCTGCAGCAGTGCATAATCAAGACCTCGGTCTCTACGTTTTCGCTTCACTAACAACCTCCGCCTCTGCTGGGTAGCCACGCCATAGTCAGGGTAAAAAGATATTTTGCTCCCATTGTATTTCACACTGCCCTGCTGTCGTGCTGCCGCTAGAATGTTCATCTTGTACTTGTATCGTAGCATCCCTGCTATCAGCATTCACGGTGGGGCTCCTTGTTTGGGTCTACAAGCCCGGCGTTCTGTGGGCCCTGTCCACCGGCAGCTCGCCCCCATCCATCAACCCGGGTAAGACCTTGACAAGCCAACATTCAAGGAATTGTTCCACTGGGGTGGTTACTGTCCCCTCAGGCAAGCCAAGTATGCAGACATTGTTGCGTCTCGATCTGTCCCTAAAATATGCCAGCTTAGCCTGTAGTCGCTTGTCCTGATCAGCTCGTTGATTGGTATGGGCCTCCAGCATCTCATCCACATTATCCCCTCTTGTTCCCAGGTCCTTCTTGCGATCCCTTATTTTATCCATGTCCTGGTGTAATAGCACCATCGTAATGGCCACCCTGTCAATTTTATCTGCAATAGTTTTGTTGCACTCCAGGATTAGATTTTTGATCTCTAGGCTTGATGGGGTCTCCCATGCCAGATTTCTCAGCAGGGGCAACTCTCTGTCCCATTCGGGCCAGTCCCTCTTTAATGGGGTGGTGGGGCTTAGGGGCCGCTCCTGGGCCCCCTCTGGATTTCAGCAGCATCCGTATCCATCGGTGAAACGCTGATAGGTTCGGGCAGAGTGTGTCAGGTCAGCCCTCTCCGCTCTTGCAGGGCACTGGTGGAGTCTTCACGTATATCGTTAATTGTTGCAGTGATTCCCAGCTCAGTAGTTGCTTGGACCAGTCTATAAAGTGCATACAGGGGGCTGTTGGGGGCTTAGGATAGTTGGTGAAGCTAAATACAAGTACATGCATAGCTATGCATCCTGTAATGAGCACCTTATTAGGCTCATCGAGGGAGGACACCACTAGATCTATTCCAGCCCTGGTTTGTCAGCTGCTGAAGAGTCTGTTCAGAGTGGGAACAAGCAGATTATATCCCCTGCTCCCCCTCGCAACCCGGTGAGGGCAATCTGCTGCCTTCAGGCCGTGTAATCATTAATGGGGGCAATACACGTATGCATGTACCTTAATACTGCAAACCTGTCCTGCATTCGGGTGTAGGCAAATCTACCCCACCAGATGTTTCAGAGCAACCTGCAGTTTGTGTGCTATTGTCTTGCTGTAGGTTCCACAGGGTCATTCAGCTGGTAAGTTTTCCATGTACAGGCCTCGTGGCCCCTCCCCCAGTCCAGTCGGGAGTAACCTTATCTCAGTGTGGCTCCAATTACGGACTCTGCAAGGGGGGGCTCCCCGCACCGCTAACAGTGCTCTTCGTAGTATGCGATGAGAGAGCATGGATGATGGTAAGGGTGTCATTGTCTATTCCCTCCAAGTGGACAAAGTTATATCTGCCAAGCGGTGCCCCCTCAGGGCTTCGGGGCCACAGACCACGCCTCACACAGCAGTACAGGAGGCCATTCCCAGACCCCGCAGAGGTGCCGTGATGTCTTGCACTCACTTCTCACAGCCCGGATCCACTGCAGCTTTGTTTTCCGCACGGTCTTGACCACCGAGCCCCACCTTGCTCCCCTGCCTCACCATGGGCCGTGCAGTCCTAGTGTCGGCTCAGCTCTCGTCCGTGTGCCGTGCTTTTAATGAGGGGATCCCCGGTATCTCCCCGACTCCTTCCTCATCAAGGGGGCTTTCTACTGCAATGTGCACCTACAGTGGGGGATGATGGGGGTTCCCAGTCTGTTGGAGCTGTCGCGAGGAACGTTTGGATAGTCTGCCACCTTGGCTCTTCCTCCTCCAACCCAACCATAATTCATGATTTTGTTTGCAAAATATTACCATGACTACCTTGTTATTTGTTGCAAAAGCATCAAAATAAAGGGAGACAAATAATTAAATATCTTTAGAGTGTCTCTAGAAATCCCCCGAAAGTACCTTAGAATATTTTGAAATTGTTGCTTCAACTGTGACTTTATTAAATAACCTCTTCCATCCTTCTGAACTTTCACATTATAAGAACCCATTTCCTTTAATGTAGAGGTAAATCAAATGTCTTTTTGGTCATTAATAATCTACCAAGCAATATTGCAATAAGTGTTGAAATTTGATTAGCCTTCACCAGTCCTCAGTCACCAAGTATAGTGTTACAATGTTCGAAGAGAGAGAAAAAACTAGTTTCTAAACTGATCGCCCTAAATATTTTCTCTCTAGTATTTGTAGGCAATTAATCAAAAACTGCATGTTCTTACATGCGCATCCCTATCTTATAGCATGGACAGTTTCTATTGATAAACGGCAAATAGGTTCATGTGAAATCTAGCAGATATATCCCATGATATTGCATCCTTGTAAGGTTTGGTCCAACTATGGCAAAGTGTAAACAGCAGCACTCCTTTCTGCATGCAGTTGACCTGTACTTAAACAGAGTGTCAGCTTGATTTACCAAAAAATATTCAATTTGGGCACCATAAATTGAAGATGTATTTTATGTATGTAGTATTTGTATAGCGCAAACCTAGTAAAAAAAAAGCAGTGAAGTACGTCATTTCTGTTGCCCATAAAATATTTTAATATTGCATTTTTAAAATCTGCTCTAAGATAATCTTTAAAAAGACTAAACAGTAAGTACTTAAAACAAAAAGCAATATCTATACGACAAATCTTGTTCTTCTTGCAGTTCACCAAATTACTTTACTTTATCCCTCCTCAAAAAATACTGTGCTTCTTTGACCTCACCCTTGATCCGAAGATCACTTTAAATTTTTGAGTGTTTGGGATCCATATCTGGGGTATTTAAAAGAGGGCATTACCCCCCATGCTGGTCCCAAATCTTTTTGGCAACCTCCATCACATATGACATAAATAAATAACAAATGGAAAACCTTTGGTGCTGAACTTTTAAAATAATCCCACGCGATCTAAAACTTTATATACATCCACCAAATCATATGCAGGCATTTTCAACATTGGTGATCTTCACAAATACCTCACAGCCACAGCAATGCAATTATTTTATCAATACGCGATGCCCACCCCCACCCACGTAAGATCTGTTGCCTGGATGATCATCTTGCTAATTCAGCAAATTTTACCAGTCCAAAGTTGACCATCATGCGGTTGACTTGATTGAACTTTGTCTTAGTCAGCATTCATGGGATCACTTAGAATAAGAACAGGCAATGGAGCACATTCATCATTTTAATAACAATAATGCAGTGCACAGTTATGGAAGCATTTTCACGCCTATCTGTTTTTTTATTCTGTATGCAACTTATTGTCCAAAGTTAATTCTTCCATAAAGGTATTAAGGACATTGGGAAGGTATTTAATAACTTTTATACAGATCCGGAAGTGCCTTGCGTGTTATTGATACTACTGAGGGTTTTTAGGGAAGCAAACTATTCGTCCACTAAGGACTTAAGTGGGCGAGGTTGTGAAAGACAAGGTGTCTGAGTTAGAAGTGCAGGGGGAGCTGACATCCTTACCGAATGGGAAGCTTGCTGATAATGATTGGTATGGATTAGATCTACTGTATGAAAGACGTCCATAACTATATTTCTCAACACCGTGATTAGATCTCCTCACCACCAGCAACCTTCATATTCACCTCACACACTTTCAGCCATATCGTCAAAGCACTGGGGAACAGTGACCGATGTCCCAAATGCAGATCACAAGCCAACAATTTTCCTGAATTTTATTGCTAATGATGCACTTAGCTATTTCATCCTGCACCTGTAAATTCTTCAAATCTCATTTGGAGCCTACTACTTCAGTACCACCTCATAATCTTCTCATTGGCTTCCTCCACTCGCACAAATATCTTGTGATGCTCAAGCATAACACACAGGTCATAGAAATCTCACATACTACCATCACCCACAGAGCACATTCTTCACCACTTGTTGGAAGTTACATCTGCACTGATGTTTTAAGAAAGGCTGTGGCTCACAAGTTCCACTTGAACAGATAATCTAAATGACAAGCCAAGAGAACTCACTTACACACAAAAAAATTTAGTAAGTTGAAAATGAAGCATAAAAAACAACCTGCAGGTGAATGACTACAGTGCCTTTCTAGCTGATGCTAACAACTGCCTCTTCATGTAAAAGTGTAGTTTTCAATTCCCACTCTTGAGGCAGTGCTATGCTGTGATTCAGGCATTTGACACACCTATTTTTCTGTTTACCTGTATCTGCCTTATTTGCAGGAATGTGGATTACACTCCAAGTGTGAAAGACTCACTCTTTGTAAAGCTGCATTACTAGGCTGTTATCTGATCCCTGTTAAATTTGCATGTCATGCAAGGTCCTTCACTTGCCAAGAAATGTGTGAACACAACATCCAAATAATCCAATGGATGCTGTAGTTCAGGCTTCTCCAACAAGTAGGTAGCAAGCTAAGGTAGCTCTCCAGCTACCTTTAAGTAGCTCTCCTTTGTGCAGCCCAGCCTACTACATTAGAAGCTTTGGCTTGGCTTAATTAATATATGTGTTCCAAACTTGAAAAGCGTGTATTTTCCAGAACTCATTAGCTGATGTTTGGAGAAAAATGATTGAATTTCCAAAATATATTTAAAGCTGATATTTGAGTGATAAGTCATAGGGCATCAGGGAGACGTATTGCTAATATTATTACCTTGGTGTCAGGGGCATTGAAGCTATGACTGATATATATTACTAATGTAGTCATTCCACATTGGCAGCTGTCGACAGACAATTATGTGAACATCACCATGAGATGGTCTTTGGCCTTGCCCTCATGTTGGGAGCCGAGTGTATTTGTTTTGACTGGGCAGAGGTTGTGTGCTTCCACGAAAAATATGGTTTTGCCCTTCACACAGCTGTGATCACAATGTTTATTTATCCAGCTGTCTGAGCTTGAACATTCAGGGGCAGACACATGACGTAATGCTGTTAAAGTGTATTTCGATAGCTAGATAATTGATGGTGTTTTTCTCTGGCAGCAGCACAGATGGGAGAAAGGTAGTCTTAACCTACATGGATTTTTAGATTTGGCTTGACAGTTCATCTGTTACCTGATCTTTTGACCTACATTAATATTATTGTACAGGTCTTTGCTTCCACACAAATCCATATCCATTCCTATGTTATTTACTCGTAATCTTAACATTACCATACAACCTTCCTACATTCCTTTAAAGCATGACCTATTGGCATCATTGTTGGCAACTTTGCCTAATGCACTGAGGTGAGTACTGCTGGTAATCTTTCATAGGATGGCCATTAATGTAATCGTGTCTGATGTGGTCACTATTATAACCCTAGTAATATTAGTAGCTCGGGATGGTTGCTATTGAACATAATTACAGAAAAGGTTGAAGACCCCTTCTCTAGTTGCTATGCAACAGCACGTGTCAGCAGGTAACTGCCTTCAACAGTAACACAGCTTCTGTTCACCTAGAGTCATGCATTATTATGTGATGATAGCACCCTCAGTAAATGCATCACATCACTGGGCCTTTATTGTTCTCTGTAGCCAGCATGTATGGCATCCGTGCACACAAAAGGTATTCCTAGTAAAATGTATCTGAAGGAAACACGTGCTACCACGCTAAGAAAAGAATTTAGAGGCAGTGGCAGCCGATGCATTTAAACAGTGGTGGAGCGGGTGGTGGGGGCATGGAGGGAGGGAGGGAGCACGGGGTGGAATAATAAAAAAAATAAACTTAACTGATGCGGCTTTTGCCGCCTCGCGCCTCGGAGCTCCTCTGCTTCCTGGTCCCAGCAGCCCCTGGGAAAGCATCAGAGACTCCCTCTGCAGTCCCCGCGCTACTCTCATGCTGCATTGAGAGCAGCACGGGTATTGGCCTGAGCGGGCTTGTTTAACCCTCGCTCAGGCACAGGGATTCTGTGCTGTTTCTCCAATCTGGCTGTACAATACAGCTGGGTTGGAGAAACCTAACTGTGCATGTCTGTTTGGCCGGCCTAAGATGGCCGGCCAAACAGACATGCACAGTTAGCAGTGCACATCACTCTGCCCCCCTCCCATGGCCCGGCCCCGCCCATCTCCACACTAGCTGGCTCAGCCAGTAGCTGAAAAATAAAACGATTGTTTTATTTTCAGCTGCTGGGTGCGTCAGTAGGACGACGCTCCTACGCCATTGCGGAGGAGCTGCCACTGTTTAGGTGAGAGTATGTGGCATAAAGGCCAGAGTTGCCGACTTTGGGGGTAGGGAACCAGGTTCGAGTCTCGGCGTCAACTCAACATCCTGTGATTCCGGGCAAATCATTTAACCTCCCTGTGCCTCATGAAAATGAATTTGTCCTTTTTCAATGTAACTAGTGATCATGTAGAGTAATCCAATACTTTCCGGTCTGGTTCAAGATATTAATGCAGACCGGTTCGGATACGAATACTTGTTACACTTATCAAGTGGTAGTGTTTAGTCTGTAAGGACATTCTATTACATGGCTGTAACTCTACTTATTACGTGGTCAGTTCCTATCTCAGTACTTTGTATCTCTAAGTTTTGTAATGAAACTTCAAATCAGATATGAACTGAAATGCCAACTAGTGTCATTAAAACTTATTCAAAAACTATTTTTGCTCGTGAGCTACACTACCCTGGAAACCTAAGTAGTATCTCGAGTTGTTTTTTTATTGTCACAAAGCCTTTAGATGTGCGTACTACCTTTTACAGTCTCTGGTCTTTGGGATGTGTTTTTCTGCACTCTAGAATGTTTTTGACTACTTGTTCTAGAAGGAGAAAGTATCCCTGCGGACTGATTGAGGTGGATGTTAATAATGTTTGGCCATTGTTGTGATACATGAATGACATCTTATGAACTGCATTGTGAAGTTGATTAACGATAGATACAATTTTACAAATATTCTATCTTGATTTCATTGGCAAAATGCATCATAAGATTTATGAAGAAAAAGTTGAAAGTAGTTTGTCATCGCCCATAAATGAGTTGTCTTTGCCTTGTGGAAAAGAGAAGAGAACTGTGGTCACTAATGCGCTGACCCCAAACCTGTGCTTTGTCCCTTAACTTGTCTATGGAAGAGAGAATGTAGCTGTCCACACAACTCTGGACCCCTGGAGCACCACGCTGCCTCCTCCCTTTCCAAGGTTTACATAGATACTGGAAAGAGGTTTGGTGTATTATGGCCCCACCCCATTTGCTGTTATGGCCTGTTCCATTCTAGAACTCTGGTAGGTAAAGCCTCCCTTGCAAGGGTTGGTTGATTGGCTTTCTGGACTGTTTCTCACTCCACCCCCTATGATCAGAGGGCTCATCCTCTGTTCATTGATATGGCAGCCCTTTGTGAAACTTCATGCTATCCCATTGCTGTCAGGTTTATGTACAACCCTCAGGATTATGGACATCCTGTAGGGGATGAGGTCAGAACCTTTTCCCTCCCTTACACACCGGAAACCTTTGCCAGTATGGCCAAGTACAGCCCTCAGAAGCTATAAGCTGTACTAATGGGACTCCAGGCCCATTCCCAGCATGCTTGTCAGGATGCGTGCTGCAGTAGTAGTGTTGAAGGACCAAGACCCATCCAAGAACAGGAGACTTGGAGTCTTTACCGTGGAGCAGCCCTGTAAGAGGGGCATAAGCAGAATAGGCTGTCAAGTGTTGTCCTAACAAATAGTAACAGAAGGCCCCAGACCCCACCTGATGGCCAAACACTCTTTCTGTGATGGATTGTGAGCCTCATGTAATAGTCAATGACCCCAAAAGTGCCCTAAAGTCTTTTCTTTGGGATGGGAAGAGGTATATTTTCTATGGTCACAAGAGAAAAGAACACAACAGCTGACCAAGGTTAAGCACTTCAATCCAAATGTATCGTTATCAAAATTCGGTGCTACTGCTCCCAGCACCCGCTGTTGATAGGTGCCACTGGTATGAAGTTCAAAGAAAAAAAGGAGGTGCACTCAATAATTATTCAGCAGAGCCAGTTCAGTCCATAAATCTTCTTTATTCAAAATTAATGTATAAATAACTTGAAGCACAGCCAACACGTTTCGTTCCTGTATGCCAAAGGAACTTCATCAGGGCTGAAACAATCACACAAGGACATAATATAAATATACATGTAACATATATACTGAGACAATATTGACATATAAAAACACATACTATAGTCGCTAGACAGCCCACGTGACTTTAAATATACAATTTGGACAGAATCAAAATATTACAAATCGAACATTCAAAATTTCCCAGAGTAAAACATTTATCTAGAGTAATATTTAAAATTAGAAAGAGCTATATAAAAGACAAAAGGTGGGAAAATGAAGAGAAAGGGAAAAAGAAAAAAACTGTGTAAGAAAGTATTGATGAAATAACATGAAAACAGATGATAGCCCCATGTCGGATGCTCCAAGTATAGCGCAAAGCATAAGCAGGCAAGTAAAAGCCACCTTCTTTCACCCAATACTATCTGATGAAATAACAAGAAAACAGATAATAGCGGTTCCCCCCCGTAACATAAAGTTTCACGATGTAACCGAACCACAACTTACATGAAAAACGGATAAAAGCGGTTCTCCCCTATTACATAAAGATCTCACAATATAATCGAACCCCAACTTACTTGATATGACCCGATCAGTCAGAGCGACGGCATGATAACCAGCAAATCTAACGAACATTGTTTCGCGCCATTATTTAACCCCTTCCCTGCGGATGACGGAACCACGCCGTCATGAGCCACGGGCGGCGTGTGCTCATGACGGCGTGGTTCCGTCATGCTGCGGCCGCTCTGCCCACGCGGGACTGATTCCCCGCCTGTGCGGGCGCATTAGTGAGTGGGCGGGGTCGTGACGGAACCACGCCGTCATGAGCACAGCTCGCCTGTGACTCATGATGGCGTGGTTCCGTCATGAGCATGGCGGCGCCGCGCTCACCCCCCGCTCCCCCCAGCGCCGCGGCGGAATTACCGCCACGGCCAAGGGGTTAAAGGGCAAACTATCAGCGGTGTCAATCAAAATATGAAGTCAAACTTGTGCGCGGAAACAGGAAGTATACGCGACAAAAGGTCGAAGAACAACGAGGGAAAATGTTCGGCCACATTGAAATCCAAATGTGATATATAGACTGCCGTGATTTAATCAAAAGGAAGGTATAAATTAAATAGAACCAATGCCGGTTAATACTAATTCTAAAAGAAACAAAAACAAATAACAAACCGGCTATGAATCGAAAACAATTTTTTTTTGCCTGTCTCCCCTATCAAAAAATCGCTAGTATTTACCATCTTAACTGGACAAGGGCTAACCACTAGGTGCCAAGGTGAAACTAAAGCGGCCATCTTGAAATAGAGAGAGCTAATATCTGTTTCCATTCAGAAGGTCATTAACCAGGTCCCGAGCTACTATTGTTTCCACTCTGTAGGTCATTAACCACATACAGTGGATGTCATATAGCAAAGGTTACGGGAATGGCTATTAAAATTAGACAATTATACAGAGAATTGGATAAGAATGAATCAATAAATGAAAAAACGAGTGTGAAATAATAAACTACAAATAATTAAAAAGTGAAAGGAGAAAGGGGAAAAAAGAAAACGAAAAAAGCACACAGTAAAAGCCGATAAATATTAATTTGTCAGTGACGCATGACTGCATTGACACCACTCAATGATCATAGTTATTGTCAATTCAGTCACATATTGGATGCTAATAACAAGATGGTTACTTATTGTCAATGTGAAGGATATGCAGGCGCACACATAGGGATTAATTCAACAGATCTACATATGTATAAAGATCTTAAAAATGATCCCCCATCTATAATTTACGTTAGAAAATAGTTAGAAAATAGTGGAGTTCCCCATCTGTATTATGTCCCATGTGTGTTGCCCTCAAACGGCAAATCCACTTGGCTTCTCTTTGCCTGACCCATAGCTCTCTGTCCCCACCTCTATCTCCGGCAGGTATATGGTCAATACCATGAAACCAAAATGAGGTATCCCCTGGGTGAGCATCATTGTAATGATCCACCAGGGGGTATCTGCTATCCTTATTCAAAATGGCCCTACGATGCTCTTGTATGCGGATCTTTAAGGGCCGAACTGTGCTACCAACATATATTACGTCGCATTTGCATCCCAGGACGTAAACGACGTGTGTGGTCTTGCAATTAATAAAATGCGAAATATTGTGAGATGTTAAGGTGTTATAAGTAAAGTTGGTAATCTTGTTTTTTCCATACAGATTTGGGCTGTAACCATGTTTCTTGTTTACTTGTAACATAACTTGGACATAGTGTGTTACAAAGTGACCTGCCCCTCCTATAAGTAATAGAAGGCTTAACTGGTAGACTGGTTTTTAAACTCTGCACCTCTTTTGAAAGGCCCCAGTTCTTTTTCAGGATATTAAATATCTTATTACTGTTTGTTGAATATTGCGTCACAAATCTGACTGTCCCCTTATTTGTCGAACCTCTATCCTGTCTGTATTTCTCTTGGAGGGTGTCTTCTCTGTTAAGCTGTTGTACTCTGGTAACGGCTTTGTCAAGGACCTCCTTTTTATACCCTCTTTTTAGGAATCTCCTTTTGGATTCCATGATATTAATATTGAATGTTTCTTCTTCGCTACAATTCCTTCTGATTCTCGTCATCTCCCCATAGGGGATGTTATTGATGACGGAATAAGAATGGGCACTAGCAGCGTGCAAAATCCCATTACATGCTGTTTCTTTTCTATAAAGGGTACTTTGTTTGATACCATATTTAACATAGAACTGTATATCCAGGAAATTGATTTTTTCTTTATCAGATGTCATGGTCAACCTAACATTATAGTCATTTGTATTTAAATATTCAAAGTACTGCTCCAATTGATCCTTAGACCCAGACCACAGGCAGATAATATCGTCGATGTACCTCCCCCAGAACACGATGTATTCCGTCCAGGGGGAGGCACGTCTGCTCCAGGCATGCTCCCTCTCAAACCACCCCATAAAGAGGCAGGCATATGAGGGAGCAAACCTGGAGCCCATGGCTGTACCTTGCGTCTGTTGAAACCAACATCTGTCATGTAGGAAGAAGTTGTTATTGAGAATGATATCAATCATCTCTATAATCATTTGATTGAATTCATATTGTTCTGCATTCTCCTTATCCAAGAAGGAATGTACAGCCAATTTTCCAAATTCCTTATGTATACAAGCTTTCCACGTCAAAGGTGACAAATAGAAGCTCATCAGACCATTGAAAATCTCTGAATTTGACAAGAATGTCTTTGCTGTCCCTGACATAAGAGGGTAGATCTAAGACATGTTTATGAAGTCTAAGGTCCACAAATTCTGAAAGTCTCTCAGTGGGTGAGCCCACCCCTGAGATAATTGGACGAACTGGAGGAAATGATCCCCCCTTATGAATCTTTGGCAAGATGTAAATGCATGGGTATTTAGGGCATTCTACCCTAAATTACCTGAATTCATATTCTGTTAATAACGCAATCTCTTTCCATTCACTTAATTTCATATTTATCATTGTGGCAAGTTGCTTGATGGGATTGGTAGCAATCCTCCGATAGCAGTGTTTGTTGCTCAATTGGCGACTGATTTCTGTCATATAGTCGCAATGATTCATGATCACAACATTTGCACCCTTATCCGCCTCTCTGATGACTATGGTATCGTCAAGTTTGAGGCGGTTGAGTGTCTGTCTTTCACTAGAAGTGATATTATGATGTATAGGGAAAGAGAATTTGCTAGGCATCTCTAATTTGTAAAGATCCTCACTCACTTTCTCATAAAAGGTGTCTATATTTTGATGATAGGCCAATGTAGGTGTAAATTTTGATTTTGGCTTTAAACCACTTTTATTGGAACATTTTTGAGGAATATCAAATTCATGTAACAAAGATGGTATATCATGATTTGTTTCATCATCCAAAGTGAGCAGACAGTGAATATTTCTTATGTCAGCAATTGTATGCGTTACAGTTTCAGGTATGATTGGGCTCACAGCGGTCTCAGCATTATGATGTGAAAAATAATCCCTAAGTTTAAGCAAACGAACGAATTTGTATAAATCAATGTGTACATCGGTAATATCTCCACTTTGTGTAGGACAGAAATTTAAACCTTTACACAAAACCGTCATTTCATCATTGTCCAGAACTTTATTGTACAGATTAACAATTTTCAAGTCATTGTCATTTTTCAAACAATCTGAAATACAGTTGTTACAAATTACATTCTCCATCATTGTTTGGACCGTGTTGTTGTGTTCCCCTTGCCTGCTGTTCCTCCTTTGGAACCTCCCTTTGGACCTCCTCCCTCCCCTCCGGGTTTTAGTTGCTCCCTTTTTTGTTGTAACCTGTTGCTTATTCTCAACTTTGCGAGCTCTTTCTGGAATGCGGAGGCCCCTTCCCCTAAAGGGGTCTTATGTGAGGACGCTATACTACTCTGTGATGAGGCAGAAGTACTGCTGACAGAATTTGCATCGTTGCTCTCTTCCCTTTCATCTCTATTTCTTTTCTTATCTTCTGCTCCCTGGGTACTATCAAATTTTTTACCGAACGTATACACTCGCCCATCATGATAGTCTTTATCATCTCTCTTTATTTTCCTTAGCTTTTTATCTTTAAGGTACATTTGATGATTTTCCATGATCTTTTTTAGGATTACAAATTTTTTTTCAATAAGGTCCTTTTGTTCCATTTCATTAATCTCTTTTTCAACAGCCTCTATTTGAACTTGAAGTTTTTCTCCCTTCTCACTGGCATGTCTTACTAGTATCTGCATCATAATTTGTGATGCACCCTCTAGGTTAACTTCCCATTCTTCCAATAATTCTGCGCTTAGGTCTTCAAAAGTTGGAAAGATCAATAATATTAAACCTCTGGGGATTTTCTTATTTTCCAAATACTGTTGGAGCGTCACCCCATCCCACCAATGGGATAGCTCCTGTTTCCTCAAACGTTCAAGTCGGAGGAATAGTGTTATGAGACTAGTCTTATTAATGGCCCCCTGTTCTACAGGCTGTCTTGAAGTACTGTTACCGAAAACATTTTGAGCCATCTCTTCCCTGCCATCTTCAAATCTAGGCATCCTGGATAAATTGTAAAAGATGAGGATAAGTGCAAAACGGTCCAATAAATGATTACAAGAGAAAAGAACACAACAGCTGACCAAGGTTAAGCACTTAAATCCAAATGTATCGTTATCAAAATTCAGTGCTACTACTCCCATCACCCGCTGTTGATAGGTGCCACTGGTATGAAGAAGTTCAAAGAAAAAAAAGTAGGTGCACTCAATAATTATTCAGCAGAGCCAGTTCAGTCCATAAATCTTCTTTATTCAAAATTAATGTATAAATAACTTGAAGCACAGCCAACGCGTTTCGTTCCTGTGTGCCAAAGGAACTTCATCAGGGCTGAAACAATCACACAAGGACATAATATAAATATACATGTAACATATATACTGACACAATATTAACATATAAAAACACATACTGTAGTCGCTAGACAGCCCACATGACTTTAAATATACAATTTGGACAGAATCAAAATATTACAAATCGAACATTCAAAATTTCCCAGAGTAAAACATTTATCTAGAGTAATATTTAAAATTAGAAAGAGCTATATAAAAGACAAAAGGTGAGAAAATGAAGAGAAAGGGAAAAAGAAAAAAACTGTGTAAGAAAGTATTTACATTTGAAAAGCGCAGAGGTGATAGAGAATTGAAAGTAAAAAGTGAAGAATAAATATACAAAGTCCATGAGAGAAAGTACTGAGAGAGTCATAACAAAAATATGAGATAGAAGAAATGGAAAGGGAATAAGATACTAAAAGTTAATGGCAACAATAAAACACCAAATAATCTATGAAAAGTGATAACCGTTTCCAAAATAAAACCCACACATTAAGAGTCTCTGTAATAAAGAGTCTCACCTTGACAGAATTAATAAATTGGTTATAATTTAAAACCAATTTATACTCCGATTGACAGGGTCCCAAGGTAGTTGAAAGAATAAAAAAATTCCAGATTTCATTTCCATAAGGAATAAGAATCAAATACGTAAATTCAATGCTTATAATGTGCAAAAATAGTAATAAAGATCAAAGGCATATGTAGCCTATTATCATCCTGCCAAGTTACGTCAAATATTCTCACCTTAATTAATAGCGAATCTACGTGCATATTCAAAGGCAAATTAGAGAGGTAGCATCATATGATCCCGGAATTCAAAAAGGGTGGATAAGGATGGACAGACTACTTCAATCCTTACTGGAAGATCTGATGCAAACGGAAATTAGAAAAGTTAAGGGCTAAAGAATCAAAATCCAATTAGTCCACTTTGTAGAGAAAGCACCGAAATACTTAAAAAAGGGGGGGGGGGTTTCCTGAGGTTACAACAATCATGTGAACCACATATCAGAATAAGCCATAAATACATACACCAAAACTTTATGCAATTGAGTCTTCAGGCAAAAATCTTCAAAAAAGGATCATATATATCAATGTAAAATTAATACAAAAGGTTCTATTGACGAAAAAACGACTGTCCCACATTTATAACACCTGTATATTATTCACAGCTGGGTACAAGTAATGGATTATATAACAAACAAAATCAGCACGGTCCAACAATTAACACGGAAACGGGCATTTCCGATAGACCGACACCTATTGTAAAACATTATTCCTAAACACCAAATATAAGCATGCGCCCGCCAGGGCAATTCCCTTTTGTAAAAAGGCAAACGAATAAGTGGCCGAACGTATGATGAAATGTTCTGCCCCGCATGCAACATATAATTAAGCGCATAGTCCAAGTGGGCAAAAACAGGGACAACTTCAACTGACACCGTTCTCAAATACCCTATTGTGCAAATGTATATCCATATGCAGCAAACCAGCTATTCAAATATAAACATAAAGCCCCATGTCGGATGCTCCTAGTTTTGCGCAAAGCATAAGCAGGCAAGTCAAAGCCACCCTCTTGTACCAAATAAAGATCTGATGAAATAACATGAAAACAGATGATAGCCCCATGTCGGATGCTCCAAGTATAGCGCAAAGCATAAGCAGGCAAGTAAAAGCCACCTCCTTTCACCCAATACTATCTGATGAAATAACAAGAAAACAGATAATAGCGGTTCTCCCGCGTAACATAAAGTTTCACGATGTAACCGAACCACAACTTGAACTACAACTTACATGAAAAACGGATAAAAGCGGTTCTCCCTATTACATAAATATCTCACAATATAATCGAACCCCAACTTACTTGATATGACCCGATCAGTCAGAGCGACGGCATGATAACCAGCAAATCTAACGAACATTGTTTCGCGCCATTATTTAAAGGGCAAACTATCAGCGGTGTCGATCAAAAAATGACGTCAATCTTGTGCGCGGAAACCGGAAATATACGCGAAAAAAGGTCGAAGAACAACGAGGGAAAATGTTCGGCCATATTGAAATCCAAATGTGATATATAGACTGCCGTGATTTAATCAAAAGGAAGGTATAAATTAAATAGAACCAATGCCGGTTAATACTAATTCTAAAAGAAACAAAAACAAATAACCAACCGGCTATGAATCGAAAACAAATTTTTTTGCCTGTCTCCCTTATCGAAAAATCGCTAGTATTTACCATCTTAACTGGGCAAGGGCCAAGCACTAGGTGCCAAGGTGAAACTAAAGCGGCCATCTTGAAATAGAGAGAGCTAATATCTGTTTCCATTCAGAAGGTCATTAACCAGGTCCCGAGCTACTATTGTTTCCACTCTGTAGGTCATTAACCACATACAGTGGATGTCATGTAGCAAAGGTTACGGGACTGGCTATTAAAATTAGGCAATTATACAGAGAATTGGATAAGAATGAATCAATAAATGAAAAAACGAGTGTGAAATAATAAACTACAAATAATTAAAAAGTGAAAGGAGAAAGGGGAAAAAAGAAAACGAAAACAGCACACAGTAAAAGCCGATAAATATTAATTTGTCAGGGACGCATGACTGCATTGACACCACACAATGTTCATAGTTATTGTCAATTCAGTCACATATTGGATGCTAATAACAAGATGGTTACTTATTGTCAATGTGAAGGATATGCAGGCGCACACATAGGGATTAATTCAACAGATCTACATATGTATAAAGATCTTAAAAATGATCCCCCATCTATAATTTAGGTTAGAAAATAGTGGAGTTCCCCGTCTGTATTATGTCCCATGTGTGTTGCCCTCAAACGGCAAATCCACTTGGCTTCTCTTTGCCTGACCCATAGCTCTCTGTCCCCACCTCTATCTCCGGCAGGTATATGGTCAATACCATGAAACCAAAATGAGGTATCCCCTGGGTGAGCATCATTGTAATGATCCACCAGGGGGTATCTGCTGTCCTTATTCAAAATGGCCCTACGATGCTCTTGTATGCGGATCTTTAAGGGCCGAACTGTGCTACCAACATATATTACGTTGCATTTGCATCCCAGCATGTAAACGCCGTGTGTGGTCTTGCAATTAATAAAATGCAAAATATTGTGAGATGTTAAGGTGTTATAAGTAAAGTTGGTAATCTTGTTTTTTCCTTACGGACACACATTACAAAACCCACATGTAAAAAAAACCTACAGATTTGGGCGGTAACCATGTTTCTTGTTTACTTGTAACATAACTTGGACATAGTGTGTTACAAAGTGACCTGCCCCTCCTATAAGTAATAGAAGGCTTAACTGGTAGACTGGTTTTTAAACTCTGCACCTCTTTTAAAAGGCCCCAGTTCTTTTTCAGGATATTAAATATCTTATTACTGTTTGTTGAATATTGCGTCACAAATCTGACTGTCCCCTTATTTGTCGACCCTCTATCCTGTCTGTATTTCTCTTGGAGGGTGTCTTCTCTGTTAAGCTGTTGTACTCTGGTAACGGCTTTGTCAAGGACCTCCTTTTTATACCCTCTTTTTAGGAATCTCCTTTTGGATTCCATGATATTAATATTGAATGTTTCTTCTTCGCTACAATTCCTTCTGATTCTCGTCATCTCCCCATAGGGGATGTTATTGATGACGGAATAAGAATGGGCACTAGCAGCGTGCAAAATCCCATTACATGCTGTTTCTTTTCTATAAAGGGTACTTTGTTTGATACCATTTTTAACGTAGAACTGTATATCCAGGAAATTGATTTTTTCCTTATCAGATGTCATGGTCAACCTAACATTATAGTCATTTGTATTTAAATATTCAAAGTACTGCTCCAATTGATCCTTAGACCCAGACCACAGGCAGATAATATCGTCGATGTACCTCCCCCAGAACACGATGTATTCCGTCCAGGGGGAGGCACGTCTGCTCCAGGCATGCTCCCTCTCAAACCACCCCATAAAGAGGCAGGCATACGAGGGAGCAAACCTGGAGCCCATGGCTGTACCTTGTGTCTGTTGAAACCAACATCTGTCATATAGGAATAAGTTGTTATTGAGAATGATATCAATCATCTCTATAATCATTTGATTGAATTCATATTGTTCTGCATTCTCCTTATCCAAGAAGGAATGTACAGCCAATTTTCCAAATTCCTTACGTATACACGTATATAAGCTTTCCACGTCAATGGTGACAAATAGAAGCTCATCAGACCATTGAAAATCTCTGAATTTGACAAGAATGTCTTTGCTGTCCCTGACATAAGAGGGTAGATCTAAGAAATGTTTATGAAGTCTAAGGTCCACAAATTCTGAAAGTCTCTCAGTGGGTGAGCCCACCCCTGAGATAATTGGACGACCTGGAGGAAATGATCCCCCCTTATGAATCTTTGGCAAGATGTAAATGCATGGGCATTTATGGCATTCTACCCTAAGATACCTGAATTCATATTCTGTTAATAACGTAATCTCTTTCCATTCACTTAATTTCATATTTATCATTGTGGCAAGTTGCTTGATGGGATTGGTAGCAATCCTCCGATAGCAGTGTTTGTTGCTCAATTGGCGACTGATTTCTGTCATATAGTCGCAATGATTCATGATCACAACATTTGCACCCTTATCCGCCTCTCTGATGACTAGGGTATCGTCAAGTTTGAGGCGGTTGAGTGCCTGTCTTTCACTAGAAGTGATATTATGATGTATAGGGAAAGAGAATTTGCTAGGCATCTCTAATTTGTAAAGATCCTCACTCACTTTCTCATAAAACGTGTCTATATTTTGATGATAGGCCAATGTAGGTGTAAATTTTGATTTTGGCTTTAAACCACTTTCATTGGAACATTTGTGAGGAATATCAAATTCATGTAACAAAGATGGTATATCATTATTTGTTTCATCATCCAAAGTGAGCAGACAGTGAATATTTCTTATGTCAGCAATTGTATGTGTTACAGTTTCAGGTATGATTGGGCTCACAGCGGTCTCAGCATTATGATGTGAAAAATAATCCCTAAGTTTAAGCAAACAAACTTGTATAAATCAATGTGTACATCGGTAATATCTCCACTTTGTGTAGGGCAGAAATTTAAACCTTTACACAAAACCGTCATTTCATCATTGTCCAGAACTTTATTGGACAGATTAACAATTTTCAAGTCATTGTCATTTTTCAAACAATCTGAAATACAGTTGTTACAAATTACATTATCCATAATTGTTTGGACCGTGTTGTTGTGTTCCCCTTGCCTGCTGTTCCTCCTTTGGAACCTCCCTTTGGACCTCCTCCCTCCCCTCCGGGTTTTAGTTGCTCCCTTTTTTGTTGTAACCTGTTGCTTATTCTCAACTTTGCGAGCTCTTTCTGGAATGCCGAGGCCCCTTCCCCTAAAGGGGTCTTATGTGAGGAGGCTATACTAGTCTGTGATGAGGCAGAAGTACTGCTGACAGAATTTGCATTGTTGCTCTCTTCCCTTTCATCTCTATTTCTTTTCTTATCTTCTCCTCCCTGGATACTAGCAAATTTTTTAGCGAACGTATACACTCGCCCATCATGATAGTCTTTATCATCTCTCTTTATTTTCCTTCGCTTTTTATCTTTAAGGTACATTTGATGATTTTCCATGATCTTTTTTAGGATTACAAATTTTTTTTCAATAAGGTCCTTTTGTTCCATTTCATTAATCTCTTTTTCAACAGCCTCTATTTCAACTTGAAGTTTTTCTCCCTTCTCACTGGCATGTCTTACTAGTATCTGCATCATAATTTGTGATGCACCCTCTAGGTTAACTTCCCATTCTTCCAATAATTCTGCGCTTAGGTCTTCAAAAGTTGGAAAGATCAAAATTCTTAGACCTCTGGGGATTTTCTTATTTTCCAAATACTGTTGGAGCGTCACCCCATCCCACCAACGGGATAGCTCCTGTTTCCTCAAACGTTCAAGTCGGAGGAATAGTGTTATGAGACTAGTCTTATTAATGGCCCCCTGTTCTACAGGCTGTCTTGAAGTACTGTTACCGAAAAGATTTTGAGCCATCTCTTCCCTGCCATCTTCAAATCTAGGCATCCTGGTTAAATTGTAAAAGATGAGGATAAGTGCAAAACGGTCCAATAAATGATTACAAGAGAAAAGAACACAACAGCTGACCAAGGATAAGCACTTAAATCCAAATGTATCGTTATCAAAATTCAGTGCTACTACTCCCAGCACCCGCTGTTGATAGGTGCCACTGGTATGAAGAAGTTCAAAGAAAAAAGGAGGTGCACTCAATAATTATTCAGCAGAGCCAGTTCAGTTCATAAATCTTCTTTATTCAAAATTAATGTATAAATAACTTGAAGCACAGCCAACGCGTTTCGTTCCTGTGTGCCAAAGGAACTTCATCAGGGCTGAAACAATCACACAAGGACATAATATAAATATACATGTAACATATATACTGACACAATATTGACATATAAAAACACATACTGTAGTCGCTAGACAGCCCACATGACTTTAAATATACAATTTGGACAGAATCAAAATATTACAAATCGAACATTCAAAATTTCCCAGAGTAAAACATTTATCTAGAGTAATATTTAAAATTAGAAAGAGCTATATAAAAGACAAAAGGTGAGAAAATGAAGAGAAAGGATAAAAGAAAAAAACTGTGTAAGAAAGTATTTACATTTGAAAAGCGCAGAGGTGATAGAGAATTGAAAGTAAAAAGTGAAGAATAAATATACAAAGTCCATGAGAGAAAGTACTGAGAGAGTCATAACAAAAATATGAGATAGAAGAAATGGAAAGGGAATAAGATACTAAAAGTTAATGGCAACAATAAAACACCAAATAATCTATGAAAAGTGATAACCGTTTCCAAAACAAAACCCACACATTAAGAGTCTCTGTAATAAAGAGTCTCACCTTGACAGAATTAATAAGTTGGTTATAATTTAAAACCAATTTATACTCTGGTTGACAGGGTTCCAAGGTAGTTGAAAGAATAAAAAATTCCAGATTTCATTTCCATAAGGAATAAGAATCAAATACGTAAATTCAAATGCTTATAATGTGCAAAAATAGTAATAAAGATCAAAGGCATATGTAGCCTATTATCATGCTGCCAAGTTACGTCAAATATTCTCACCTTAATTAATAGCGAATCTACGTACATATTCAAAGGCAAATTAGAGAGGTAGCATCATATGATCCCGGAATTCAAAAAAGGGTGGGTAAGGATGGACAGACTACTTCAATCCTTACTGGAAGATCTGAAGCAAACGGAAATTAGAAAAGTTAAGGGCTAAAGAATCAAAATCCAATTCGTCCACTTTGTAGAGAAAGCACCGAAATACTTAAAAAAAGGGGGGGGGGGGAAGGGGGGTTTCCTGAGGTTACAACAATCATGTGAACCACATATCAGAATAAGCCATAAATACATACACCAAAACTTTATGCAATTGAGTCTTCAGGCAAAAATCTTCAAAAAAGGATCATATATATCAATGTAAAATTAATACAAAAGGTTCTATTGACGAAAAAACGACTGTCCCACATTTATAACACCTGTATATTATTCACAGCTGGGTACAAGTAATGGATTATATAACAAACAAAATCAGCACGGTCCAACAATTAACACGGAAACGGGCATTTCGGATAGACCGACACCTATTGTAAAACATTATTCCTAAACACCAAATATAAGCATGCGCCCGCCAGGGCAATTCCCTTTTGTAAAAAGGCAAACGAATAAGTGGCCGAACGTGTGATGAAATGTTCTGCCCCGCATGCAACATATAATTAAGCGCATAGTCCAAGTGGGCAAAAACAGGGACAACTTCAACTGACACCGTTCTCAAATACCCTATTGTGCAAATGTATATCCATATGCAGCAAACCAGCTATTCAAATATAAACATAAAGCCCCATGTCGGATGCTCCTAGTTTTGCGCAAAGCATAAGCAGGCAAGTCAAAGCCACCCTCTTATACCAAATGCACAAGTTACTAACTTGTGTAACGATATATCTGTAAGAGACAGTAGTTAGTGATAGATTCCTTACCTTAGAATATCCCCAGGCGTCAGGCTGGATCCGGAAAGTTTTGCGTAGCAGTACCCTTGCGCGTCGGTAGGCGGCGTCGTGCGGCTCCGCGTCCGTCGTCGGCGTCGTGATCGCCGGGATGACGTCGCGGGCAGTACTTAGGCGCCGCCCCTGCGCGCTGACGTCAGTTCTGTACACGACTTTCCGCGCCAGGAACGCAGAGCCATGCAAGAAGCTGACACAGGTGTCTGAAAAATACTAGGGCCCTGAAAGGGATGTCCTTAACCCTAGAAATCAGTTCGCAGAACGGGAGGATGGGTGGGCGGTAGGAATCTATCACTAACTACTGTCTCTTACAGATATATCGTTACACAAGTTAGTAACTTGTGCATCTGAAAGAGACACGTTAGTGATAGATTCCTTACCTTAGAATAGATACCCCAGCAATACCAACCCCGGTGGTGGGTCTGCGAACAAAGATCAGACAAGGAAGTCCTGGAGGACAGAACGGCCAAAGAAGCCGTCCCTCCGGACCTGACTGTCAAGGCAGTAATGCTTTGTAAACGTGTGCAGCGAGGCCCACGTAGCTGCCTGACAGATAACCGGCAGCGGAACACCGCGGCCCAAGGCCGTGGTAGCAGCCGTTGCCCTGGTGGAATGGGCACGCAGCCCAACAGGAGGCTCCTTCTTAGCCAAAGAATAGCAGGTCTTGATGCACAAGGTAACCCAGCGGGAGATGGTCCTCTTGTGCACCGCCCGACCTTTTTGGCGCCCACGTAGCCAACAAAGAGCTGGTCATCCACCCGGAAGTGTTTTGTGCGGTCAATATAGAAAGAGAGCGCACGTTTTGGGTCCAGACGGTGGAGCCTCTCTTCCTCTCTGGAAGGATGCGGAGGCGGAAAGAAGGTGGGCAAAGTGATGGTCTGCCCAATGTGGAAAGCAGTAACCACCTTTGGCAAGAAGGACGGACGCGTCCGAAGAACAACCTTGTCTGGATGAACAGACAGAAAGGGAGGTTTGCAAGATAGAGCCTGGAGCTCACTCACCCGCCGAGCGGAGGTGATGGCCACCAGAAAGGCTGTCTTCAGAGTCAGAAGACGAAGAGGACAGTTATGCAGAGGCTCAAAGGGAGCGCACATTAAAAAGGTAAGAACCAAGTTCAAGTCCCACTGAGGCATTACAAACGGAACAGGAGGGAAGAGGTGAGTAATGCCTTTTAAGAACCTGTTAACAACAGGGGACTTGAAAAGGGAGGGCTGATCAGGGAGCCTGAGGAAGGCCGAGATAGCACAAAGATAACCCTTGATGGTACCCAGGGCAGAACCCTGTTGGGCCAGAGAGAGAAGGAACAGAAGGACCTCAGAAAGAGGGGCAGAAAGGGGATCCACAGCCTTCGCTGTGCACCATGCCACAAATTTGTTCCACCTGCAGGCGTATACCACCTTAGTGGAGGGACGCCTGGCTGCCAGAATCACATCACAAACTTCGGGAGGCAAGTCGAAAGGAATCAACTGCCGCCGCTCAATCTCCACGCAAGCAGGTGTAGACTGGACAGGTTCGGGTGGAGGACCGTCCCCTGCTGCTGCGACAGAAGATCCTCCCGAAGAGGCAGACGGATCGGGGGATCTATGCTCATATTGAGTAGCTCGGGATACCAAACTCTTCGAGCCCAGTCCGGAGCCACAAGAATGACTTGGGCCCGGTCGTGCCGAATCTTCTTCAACACTCTGGGTAGAAGTGGTATAGGCGGAAAGGCGTACAACAGACCGCAACTCCACTCGCGACGAAAAGCGTCGCCGAGCGAGTGCCGCCTTGGAAATTCCAACGCGCAGAACTGATGACATTGCGCGTTCTCTTCGGTGGCGAATAGATCTAACCAAGGCTCTCCCCACTGTAGAAAGAGTCCTTGCGCCACTTCCGAGTGAAGACGCCATTCGTGATCCATCATGCACCTGCGGCTGAGTTCGTCCGCCCTGGCGTTCAGAGAACCTGCCAGGTGTTGAACCATCAGGAACATGCCCTGATGTTCCAGCCATGTCCAGAGGCGCAGAGCCTCCTGACAAAGGGTCCAAGACCCCACCCCGCCCTGTTTGTTGCAGTACCACATGGCGGTGGTGTTGTCTGTGAACACCTGCACTACCTTCCCTTTGACAGAGGGAAGGAATGCCTTGAGTGCAAGCCGGATCGCCCGGAGCTCCAGAACGTTGATATGGAGCCGGGACTCCGCCGGAGACCAGAGGCCTCTGATCTCCGCCTCTCCCATGTGACCGCCCCATCCCAGAAGGGACGCGTCCGTCACAACTGTATGCTCTGGCTGGGGAAGGGAGAGGGATCTGCCCAGGACCCATTGCCGGTTCGAGAGCCACCACTGCAACTGTTTTGCAGTCCCCTCCGAGATCTGGACGTGATCGGACAGGTTGCCCTGGTGCTGCGCCCACTGGAACTTCAGGTCCCACTGCAGAGCCCGCATATGCCATCTGGCATGATTGACCAGCAGGATGCAGGAGGCCATGAGGCCCAGCAGCCTCAGGGTCATCCGTACCGAAACCCAGGATAAAGGCCGAAAGATCGGAATCATAGCCTGAATATCCCGGACTCGCCGTTCGGGAGGAAAGGCCCGAAACTGCGCCGTGTCCAGAACTGCTCCGATGAAAAGGAGCTGTGGAGAAGGAATTAGATGCGACTTCGGCACATTGATGGAGAACCCCAGCGAGTGCAGGAGTTCGGCCGTAGTCTGGAGGTGGGAGACGACTGCCTGGGATGAGCCCGCCTTCAGCAGCCAGTCGTCGAGGTAGGGGAAGACTGAAACCCCTGCCCGGCGCAGATGAGCTGCGACCACCGCCATCACTTTCGTGAACACCCGAGGGGCACTGGTAAGGCCAAAGGGGAGCACGGTGAACTGAAAATGCTCGGGGCCTACCGTGAACCGAAGGTAACGCCGGTGGGCCGGCAGGACGGGGATGTGGAAATACGCGTCCTGCAAGTCCAACGCTACCAACCAGTCTCCAGGGTCGAGGGCAGTCAAGACCTGAGCTAGGGTGAGCATCTTGAACTTCACCTTCCGGAGGAAGCGATTGACGTTCCGGAGGTCCAAGATAGGACGCATGTCCTCCTTGTCCTTTTGGGCACCAGAAAGTAGTGGGAGTAGCAACCACGCCCTACTTCTGGGGTCGGAACATGCTCGATGGCCCTCTTGGTCAAGAGGGCCGTGACTTCCTTCCGTAGAAGCACCAAGTGATCCCCTGACATGCGGTGGAATTGAGGTGGCATGGCTGGGGGGTGGTCTCGAAGGGGAGGGAGTAGCCCCTTCGGACAATGTCCAAGACCCACCTGTCCGAGGTGATGGTGCGCCAGTGGGGAAGGTGATGGCGGACCCTGCCCCCTACTGGCGTGCCGTGCACCGGAAAGGAGGGACTAGGAGGGCTTGGAGGCCGCGGACGGGTTGGAGGTGGTGGCCTGACCCGCACGCTGGTTGCCCGATCCGCCACGGCGGAATCCACGTCCTCGGCCACGCGAAGACGCCTGCTGCGCGGGCCGGTGGCTGGGCTGCTGACGTGAAGGGCGCCCCTACCGTGGCCACGATAGGGGCGAAAAGCAGAAGGCAGCGGAGGGCGTGTAGCAGAAAGGCCCAGGGACTTTGCAGTAGCCCGTGAGTCCTTAAAGCGCTCCAGCGCATGGTCTGCTTTGGACCCAAAAGACCGACTCCATCAAAGGGCATGTCCATGAGAGTATTCTGGACATCCCCTGAAAACCAGTGGTTCTCAGCCAGGCGTGGCGCCGGAGCGCCACGTCGTTGCAATCGACCTGCCCAGCGAGTCGGCGGTGTCAAGGCCACAACGGATAGTGTATTTGGCCGCATCCTCCCTTCCGCAATGGCGCGGGAAAGCAGTGCCTGGACCTCCTCAGGGCACTGGGGCAAAACATCCGCCACCGAATCCCACAGGGAGTGGGTATATCGGCCCAAAAGACAAGCGGTGTTAACGGACCGCAAGCCAGCACTGGAGGAAGAAAAACCTTTCTTCCCAAACTGATCCAGGCGTTTGGATTCCCTATCCGGAGGAGCGGTAGGGAAGGCGGTTTGGGAAGCGGAGGCTTGGACAACCAAGCTCTCAGGAGTGGGGTGGACAGAAAGAAACAGGGGGTCGCCCGGAGCGGGGCGATGGCGTCGTGACACGTTCCGATCCACAGGAGCCCCTGTGTTGGGCTTGGACCAGGCGCCCAAAAGAACGTCAGTGAGGGCGTCGTTAAACGGCAGCACAGTCTCCGCAGAGGAGGCTGCCGGCTGAAGCACCTCTGTCAAGATGTTAGTCTTGACCGTCAAAGTAGGGAGCTGGAGACGTAAGGCCCCAGCAGCCCTACGCAACACCGTACCAAAATTGGCCCCCTCCTCCGTAGCCACGGGAGGAGACAGCATGCCAGTGTCAGGAGAAGTATCCAGACCACTGGCCTCCCTAGACTCTCTGTCCAGTCCTCATCATATTGACAGGTGCGTGTCAGAGGGTCATCAGACCCCTCCCAGTCCTCCTGGTCCTCCTCTGGTTCAAAATAAGGAGGAGGAGGGACATTTGGGACCCAAGGTCCCATCGGCGCCGGAGCCGGCGTCGAGCGACGTCGCTCCGGGTCCATGTCCGGAGCCGGAAGGAACTGGGGACGACGCCGCCCGGAGCCCAGGGCGGCGTCGAGAACGGCACCGGAGACATCGGCGCCGGCGGAGGTGTCGTGAGGTCGACCGGCGTCGATGGGGGTTGTGGAGCCGGGATCGAGGCCGGGGCCGAAGCCGGAGCCGGGATCGAGGCTGGAGGCTCGGGCGACGCCGGGGCCGGAGCCGCCGGCGACGCCGGAGCAACCCCATCAGGGCCCGCGGGGCCCGAAGGCGCACCGGAGGGGCCTGAAGGCCCGAAGAGGCGGGCCATGGCCGACAGGAACTCCTGTACCTTGGCCGGATCCGCCCCCGAACCCGGGAAGGGCGGGTATGACGGGGGCGACTCCACAGGCAAGTCCGGGGCCGCGGGGGCGGGGACGGTGCCGGGAGGGGCCTCAGCCGAGTCGCGAGACCGGCGAGGCGAAGTCCGAGAGCGACGATGCTTCTTGGACTTCTTGTGCTTAGACTTACCGGACGAAGAAGTCGACGACCGGTGTGCACTCCGCGAGCGACCCCTGGACCTCTCACGCGACCGGGGCTTCCGCGGAGCCGAATGCCGGGCCTCGAGGAGCTTTCGAGACCGCTCTCGCAAAGCTTTCGGGTTGAGGGCCTGGCATTCGGGACAAGACTCGGTGTCGTGGCCTCGGCCGAGGCAGAAGAGACACTCCCAATGCGGGTCGGTGACGGACATCATCCGCGCACAGGCGCCGCATCGCTTGAAGCCGGGCATCCCTACGACACCGTAAAGTTGGAAAAACCAGTGAAAAAATCACCAAAAAGTATGGTCAAAAATTGACCAGGGCACTGCTCTTCCCGGATCTGCGCTTGCTGGCGCGGAAAAAGAAGAACTGACGTCAGCGCGCAGGGGCGGCGCCTAAGTACTGCCCGCGACGTCATCCCGGCGATCACGACGCCGACGACGGACGCGGAGCCGCACGACGCCGCCTACCGACGCGCAAGGGTACTGCTACGCAAAACTTTCCGGATCCAGCCTGACACCTGGGGATATTCTAAGGTAAGGAATCTATCACTAACGTGTCTCTTTCAGATAAATATCTGATGAAATAACATGAAAACAGAT
Source organism: Calotriton arnoldi (assembly GCA_963921515.1). Lineage (NCBI taxonomy): Eukaryota > Metazoa > Chordata > Amphibia > Caudata > Salamandridae > Calotriton > Calotriton arnoldi. Next base: position 1,005,417 of record CAWUFW010001211.1, read on the forward strand.
GATAGCCCCATGTCGGATGCTCCAAGTATAGTGCAAAGCATAAGCAGGCAAGTAAAAGCCACCTCCTTTCACCCAATACTATCTGATGAAATAACAAGAAAACAGATAATACTAATTCTAAAAGAAACAAAAACAAATAACCAACCGGCTATGAATCGAAAACAATTTTTTTTTGCCTGTCTCCCTTATCGAAAAATCGCTAGTATTTACCATCTTAACTGGGCAAGGGCCAACCACTAGGTGCCAAGGTGAAACTAAAGCGGCTATCTTGAAATAGAGAGAGCTAATATCTGTTTCCATTCAGAAGGTCATTAACCAGGTCCCGAGCTACTATTGTTTCCACTCTGTAGGTCATTAACCACATACAGTGGATGTCATGTAGCAAAGGTTACGGGACTGGCTATTAAAATTAGGCAATTATACAGAGAATTGGATAAGAATGAATCAATAAATGAAAAAACGAGTGTGAAATAATAAACTACAAATAATTAAAAAGTGAAAGGAGAAAGGGGGAAAAAAGAAAACGAAAACAGCACACAGTAAAAGCCGATAAATATTAATTTGTCAGTGACGCATGACTGCATTGACACCACACAATGTTCATAGTTATTGTCAATTCAGTCACATATTGGATGCTAATAACAAGATGGTTACTTATTGTCAATGTGAAGGATATGCAGGCGCACACATAGGGATTAATTCAACAGATCTACATATGTATAAAGATCTTAAAAATGATCCCCCATCTATAATTTACGTTAGAAAATAGTGTAGTTCCCCGTCTGTATTATGTCCCATGTGTGTTGCCCTCAAACGGCAAATCCACTTGGCTTCTCTTTGCCTGACCCATAGCTCTCTGTCCCCACCTCTATCTCCGGCAGGTATATGGTCAATACCATGAAACCAAAATGAGGTATCCCCTGGGTGAGCATCATTGTAATGATCCACCAGGGGGTATCTGCTGTCCTTATTCAAAATGGCCCTACGATGCTCTTGTATGTGGATCTTTAAGGGCCGAACTGTGCTACCAACATATATTACGTCTCATTTGCATCCCAGCACGTAAACGACGTGTGTGGTCTTGCAATTACTAAAATGCGAAATATTGTGAGATGTTAAGGTGTTATAAGTAAAGTTGGTCGTCACATTCCCTGCTTATGGCCTGCTAACTCCATCCCCCATGTGGTATCCAGGATATTGCGTTCCCAAGCAGCTAGGGTACATCTGGCTGGACTGCCCGTTAGGTAAGTTGTTTGGAGGCAGCTAACGACGTCAGGTAGATCGGAAAGATAATCAGTACAGTTGTTGCTATATGTGATGGTGATATCCAGGTATGCTGTGGGAGCCCAAGGACCCTCAACAGCAGTGTTGGGCATCCTTCACCCCTCCTGCTGGAGTGTACCGGAAATAGAACAGCAGGCACATGTACTGCAAGTCTCTAAGGAGTCACTTGCAGGAGGGCATTGATGAAGGGCGCATTCACCATTCATCGTTCTCAAAAGCTGGGGAGGACACACCATGGCAAACTTACATTCGCCAAAAATAGGATCTGGGGTCAGAATATCCAAATAGTTAGAATGATAAAAAGAGCTGGAGTGAGTGTGAACATTGGATGTGGGAGCAGGGCCGGCTTTAGGGCAGTACGACTGGTGCGGCCGCACTGGGCGCTGACCTGTGGAGAGGGGTACTGTGACCTCAGGGGGGGCGTTGTGTTTAGCAATATCTTATGATAGGAGAGATGAGGGGCACTTTTGCAGGGGGTAGAGAGAGAATCTGAGGCGGTGGTCATGGGACGCGGGGGCGACAAAAGTGATTGTGGCACCGGGCACCACCAACACTAAAGCCGGCCCTGTGTGGGAGTGTCCCAAGTGCTTCCATAGTCTCATTTCTCATGTGTCTTTTGTCAACATGGGAAAAGGGGGAGTGAGGTGCAGTGTGCAAATGCACATTGGCACAATTTTTACTCTCCTGTAGAAGTAAGTGTAATAGAGTAGGAGTATGTCTGGAAATCTATGACTTGCGTAGATTTCCAAAGAGTAGTTCATGAGAGTCTCTCAGATTTCCTAAAAAGTTAGGGTAATTACGCAAATTGTACGACGCAGTCTACGAGTTATCATTTTTTTGGACATCAGTGTGACTCGTGTCCTTTCGGTTTACCTTTACTGTGACCTCGCATCATTCCCGAAGAATAAATAGATTATTATAGCGTGCAATGAACCTTTTCTGTAAATCCTTACAGCACATTTGCCTTCACATACTGCTTCGAAGCCATAATGCTCGTTTTTGAAAGCACAGGAATGGTTTTGGATGGCGATCGCGGTTTCATTTCTCTCCCTCTCATAAATCCTCCATATGAATTTGTAATTTGGCTGGGTTCTTTGGCTGGTGATATGAGTTCTCGGCAGACTCGTAAGACGATATTAAAATATAATTTGAAATAATGTTTTGTATCAACCAGCTTGAAAGTTTAGCTTTTTTTTTTATTTAAAGGCTGATGCCTAATTTAACTCCTGAGCAGATTTATGTAAATGATGTTCAACTCCTCAAGGTACAATAGACTTTATGAGTTCCCTGCTATGTTATACGTTTTACCATTACGGCTGACAGGCACAGAAAAATTGCAGAACTTTCCGTGGGCAGACCCGTAAAATAAATTAGAAATTGCTTGGTATTCTTTCCTTATGGAGAGGTCCTTCCGCGGCGTTAACGTGTTTATTATTCATGCGCTGGTCTGGGCGGGATCCAGCTAGCGGATCTGAATGCGCCGCGCGGCTGCAGGAAAAGAGGCCCTCTGTCCTCGCCCAGAAATCGCGGAGCAGCACATCTCGTCGGGGTAGGGTCGAGAGTCAAAGTTCGAAGACTGGCCGCCGCTGCAGCCACTTTCCTACTTTTTCATGTTCGCCAAAGCTGTTCACTGAAGAGCACTGGCTAATGCCACCATCCCCAATCGATCGGAGATTAAAAGTGCCAATTAGGTAACTGGCTCTTTTCGAGGGGATTTATGCTCCCTAACAGCCGCGACTGCCTATGCTATGTTACAGCCTCCTCATGCGTTTAATTGGAGACGTTTTAAGGCATGGGGAAAGTGCGTAATTGCCCAAGGCCCACATCTTCCAAGGGCTCCCCTGGAAAGTGAAGTTTCTCTAGATCTCACTTATGTGTATCTATCTTAACCTTTAATGTATAATTCAATATTGTTAGGCAACATAGGGCTTTAATTGCAAAAAATTACAAAAAAATGAGCAACAAAATTCAAAGTTGGCTCAAATTGGGGTCCTCAAAATATTTCTTGCCCAGGGCCCCCAAAATCCTTAAGATGACTCTATGCGTTTCGTGGCCAATCCTGCAGCCAGGAAGCCGTCATATGGAGCTGCCTGTTGCATTATGGTTAAATTCTGATGTAATTTCGGGGAAAAGCCTGTGGTCTATGAGAGTTTTTGTCAAAAAGTGTCTGCAGGCAATAGCCGTAGAGGCACTGAAGCATCCATCCTCCATGAGTAGGTCAAATCACAGCTCCCAGAAACTTCAGGAGTGTGGAGAATGGTAGTGCTGGACTGGAGACCCACCATGCGTTGCTCACTTGCTTGGCATCTGGATTTTGACTGCTCATCTTCTTCCACACCTCTAACATAGCTGTACAGTTGGTCGTGTACAGGGATGCATTGGTGAAATTGCCCTCGGTTGGCTCATGTCAGCCTATTGCTAGCCCATACAGCTGTGCAGCTCTTTAGTCCTTTTTACTAAGCCGGCTTCCTCCATGCATGGCCCTGCAAGTGACATCACCATTCTTCATCCCCTTTGGAGCATTGCTCTTACCTTTACTGCACTTCTGCTCTGCGTAGAGGTCCTTCACTCCCTGTCCAAATAGTAGCTGACGTTGTATTTCTCCTAGAAAATTCTCTAGTAGTACAGCTACTCCCTGCAGGCATTGTCAGTAATACCACACAATTCTCACACATACAGCTGATTGTGCAATCACGTCACAGCAGTGAGAAACAAGCTTGGTTTCCACCGCTGGGATGTAATAGTGCTCAATACTGGAGCTGGAGCCTGCTTCCTTCAGTCAGTGTTTATTTCTGTGCTTAAACCACCACAATTTGAAATGCTTGTAGTGAATAGGTTGGAAGCCCATCTACACATAAAATTAAAGAAGGGTAACTTTGAATGACAGAGGTAGCTGATAGAGACTTCTAGCCGCTGATTCCTTACCTTTTGAATTTTCCAGGCATCAGACTGGATCCGGAAGATTTTTCATGAACAGTACCCCTTGCGCGCCGGTAGGTGGAGTCGATCTGCTCCGCATCTGCCGTCGGCATCGTCCGCGCTGGAAGTGATGTTGCGGTACCTATATAGGCGCCACTTCTTTCCGGATCCCACAGACCTCGTGGGTCAGGTGACCAGCAGTCAGGTCAGTCTGCCACCCCCCTCTACTGCAAACATCTCTAAGCCCTTCTAGTCTGCCCCTTTACCTCTAAGAGTTTCGTATCAATGGGGTAACCCGAAAGACCACTGGACTCGGGTAAATAGTGGTACAAAAGAGATAGTCACAGTGGAAAAAATTCACAATGTATCTGCAACCAATACATGGTCTATGTACAAAGAATATGACAACACCAATTAGCTCATTCAATAAATGATTATGATTTAATAAATATCACAAAAATTGTCATCATAGATCAAAGCTCAAAAAATGTGAACTGAATATCACATTTAACATTTACTAAAAACAGGTGCATACAACGTGAGGTGATAAGTGCGCAGTTGGAATAAGTGCAAGTGATGTGCAGGGGAAAGGTGGTGCAGTATATATACATCAAAATACAATAATGATAACCTAACCTGCCAAATTACTGGCAAACATACAAATGCGAAATCATACACAAAAGATGCAGATATAAATTCTCTGGAATTCCTGGATGACAGAGAATTTATATCTGCATCTTTTGCTCACAAATGCCTCTGAGATAAGCCTGTCTGCTCGTGCCAAGCTACCAAGGGGGTGAGCAGGGGTTATTTTAGGAGTGTACCCCCCTACCCTGACTAGAGGCGAGGGTCCCTATTTGTCACAAGTACCTACCTGTGCCAACAAGAGACCCCCAATTCTAACATTGGTGGTCAGCGGTGAGGATTCTGGACTTGCATTTGTGACTCATGTACAGTGATTGGTGAACACTACTAGTGAGTGCAGACCAAAACGCGACCACATACTTTTGGTAGATTTTTTTCTAGGACTTTCCATTTTTAGCCAAGTTCAGCCATCATGAAACCAGCATCCATAGCATCTGTTGATTTTGATTGGGAAGAGGAGAAACTAGAATGCTACAATGCAAAGCAGCTGAAGCACTTCTGCAAAAGATTTAATGTTGCAATTACCGGGCTCACCAAGAAGGATGAGTTCTATAAGGCGCTGAGGGCCTGGGTAGAAGCAAGGAAAACCCCTGAGAATGAGGAAGGGCATAATGATGCAGATGTGCAGCTGGAAGGGCCATTGGGTCCAGGGGAAAGGAAGGCACCTTCCCCAGCAGGTAGCAGTGTTTCTGCCAAAGGTCTGTCCACAGAAGAACTGGAGGACAGGGAGAGAAATAGGATGCATGAGTTGGAGCTGGCCAAAATGAATGGGCAATTGGAAATTAGGAAACTGGCCCTGGAAGAAAAGAGGATGCAGCTTGAGCATGATAGAAGTTTGAGGGAGTTGGATTTGAAAGCTAGGGGCTTAGAAATTACTCCCTCTGGTGGCAGCACACCGTCAATGCCTGTGGAATCTAGAGTGTATATTCCTAAGGATGTGGTCAGAGAGTTTTTTAAAAATGATGACATTGGGCAGAGGTTCAAGGCCTATGAGGTAGCCATGTCTTCCCACCGGGTCCCTGAGAAGGATTGGGGAGCAGGGTTGTGGGGACGGTTCCTTAGTGAAGGGCGGGACACACTGCTAGATTTGCCTTCTGATGTCCATAATTCATATCGCCACATGAAGGATGCTTTAATGTCTAGGTATGGTTTAACTCCTGAATTGTATAGGCAGAGGTCCAGGGGTTGCAAGAAGATAGAGAACAGTACCTGGGTTGAATATGTCACTTTTTTCTGCAGAGCATTGGATGGTTGGGTGAAGGGTAGCAAAGTTGATGATTTTCAGGGGCTCCTTGATTTGATTGCATGGGAGCACTTGTCAAGTAACTGTTTTCCAGAGCTACGCCAGCACCTGATAGATAGCAGGCTGACTATCCCTAGGAAGCTTGCTGAGGAGGCGGACCGCTGGGTCAGTACCAGGGTCCACAAGGGTCACGTGGGAGACTCAGCCAAGGGTGGGCAGGGTCCCCAGCAGAAGAGTATGGGGGACAAGGGTAAACAGAGGGAGTTCCAAAGAAGGCCCCAAAGTGGTCCCCAAGGGAACCAAGGGAAAGGTTCCCAGCCTCCCCCCCAGAAACCCTCAGGGGCCCGACAGGTCCACCTGTTCAAAGGGGACCCCTGAGATGCTTCAAATGTGGGGACCTGGGTCATATAGCGAATGATCCCAGGTGCCCCCAGTTTGGAAAGACAGCACCCCCTGGTGCAGCCCCCCGGCAGATGGCTAGTGTAGCCCTGGGTGAGGAGATGAGTGCCCAAGATGGGTGGGGTCCCACAGAGATGTCCCTTGTCTCATTAGGAGACTGTGAGGTGGTCCCCAAGACCCAGCTGCCTGATAACACTAAGAAATACAGGCAGTGGGTGACCATCAATGGCCATAGGGTGGAGGCTCTTAGAGATACAGGAGCCAGTGTGACAGCTGTCAAGTGTCACCTGGTGTCTCGAGCAGGTTGTCCCCCATGCCTTCTATCCAGTTGTTGCCGCTGACAACACAGAGAGTCACTGCAAGGTGGCTCAGGTTCCCTTTGAGTGGGGGGGGGTCTCTGGTACTCTTCAGGTAGCTGTGAGGCCCGCCATGCCTGTTGACTGTTTGTTAGGGAACGACTTGGAGAGCTCACCTTGGGCGAAGGTGGAGCGAAGTGCTCATTTAGAGATTTTGGGTTTGCCTGACTGGGCGTGTGTGACCACCCGGTCCATGGCAGCAAGTAAAGGTGCTCAAGAGGACCTGGAGCTTGAGAGGGAGGCCCAGGTACCTGCCGTCACGAGAAGAGGCAGGGGGCGCGGGAAACCGGCCCCCGAAGTTCCCACGGTCCAGGAGGAGGCAGACCTTGAGGGGGATGCCCTGGAGCCTACAGGGGAACAGGTAGCTGAACTGGGGGACCTGCCTGAGCTGACCCATTGGCAGCAAGAAGGAGGACCCTCCAGGGAAGAATTCTGCAAGGAGCAGAAAGAATGCCCTTCTCTGGTGGGTCTGCAGCAACAGGCTGCAGACCAGGCAACAGGTGATCAGTCTGGGTCACATTGGGTCTATTGGGAGAATGGTCTCCTGTATAGTGAGCCTAAGGTTGCTGAGCCTGGGTCAGCCCGTGTGCTGGTGGTACCCCAACGCTTCAGAGCCTTCCTACTGGGGCTGGCTCATGATGTTCCATTGGCAGGACATTTGGGGCAGGACAAGACCTTTGAGAGGCTTGTCACCCACTTTTATTGGCCCCAAATGCGCAGGAGTTCAGACACTCACTGCAGGACATGTCAGACTTACCAGGCAAGTGGAAAGAGTGGGAGGAAGCGCAAGGCTCCTCTCCAGCCATTCCCTGTAGTCAGCACCCCCTTTGAATGGGTGGGTATTGACATTGTGGGGCCACTGGACCCCAAGACAGCCATGGGCAACAGGTTCATCCTGGTCTTGGTGGACCATGCCACCCGGTACCTGGAAGCCATACCTCTGAGGACAGTGACGGCCCCGTGGTGGGACGAGCACTGATGGGAATTTTCTCCAGAGTGGGATTCCTCGCGAGGTAGTGTCTGACCGGGGGACCAACTTCATTTCCAAATATATGAAGTCCCTGTGGCAGGAGTGTGGGGTAACCTACAAGTTTACCACTCCTTACCACCCCCAAGGAAATGGATTGGTTGAAAGGTTCAACCGAACCCTCAAAGGCATGATTATGGGTCTTGAGGAACCTATGAGGCGTAAGTGGGACGTCCTCTTACCATGCCTGCTCTTTGCTTACCGTGAGGTGCCACAGAAATCTCTAGGGTTCAGTCCCTTTGAGCTTCTCTATGGACACCCAGTGAGAGGACCTCTAAGTTTGGTCAAAGAAGGCTGGGAGCAATCTCCCAGGAAACTCCCCAGGATGTATACATTTACATGCTGGCCTTTAGGAACCAAACTAGGCGTTTCAGGCAACTCGCTGAGGCGAATCTGGAAGCCAGCCAGGAGGAGATGAAGAGGTGGTACGACCAGAATGCCACTCTGGTAGAGCTTCAGCCTGGTCAGAAAGTGTGGGTCATGGCCCCAGTGGAGCCCTGCGCGCTCCAGGATAAGTGGACCGGCCCCTTTGAGGTGGTAGAGCACAAAAGACCGGTTACCTACTTGGTGGACTTGCGGTCTCCCAGGAACCCCTTGAGGGTCCTGCATGTCAACCGCCTGAAGCCCCACTTGGAGAGGTCCCAAGTGGGCATGCTCTTAGCGACAGATGCTGGGATGGAGGAGGAGACTGAGCCTCTTCCTGACCTCCTGTCAGCAACAGAGCAAGATGGGTCAGTGGATGGTGTCAACCTCTCTTCCACCCTGACCCCTGAGCAACAGAATGACTGCCGCCAGTTGCTGGGACAGTTTTCTGATCTGTTCTCCCTGGTTCCCGGTGTCACAGATTGGTGCATCCATGATGTGGACACTGGGGACAGTACACCTGTGAAGCACAAATCTTACAGGGTGACTGACAGGGTGAGAGCTTGCATCAAGGAGGAGGTCTCCAAAATGCTTGCGTTAGGGGTGATTGAGTCCTCTAACAGTCCTTGGGCCAGCCCAGTGGTCTTGGTCCCAAAGGCTGCCGCACCGGGTGCCACACCAGAACTCCGGTTCTGTGTGGACTACCGAGGGCTCAATTCAGTCACCAGGACTGACGCGCACCCCATCCCCAGAGCTGATGAGCTCATAGATCGGCTAGGGGCTGCCCGGTACCTCAGCACGTTTGACTTGACGTCTGGGTACTGGCAGATCGCCTTGACTGATGGGGCAAGAGAGAGGTCAGCATTCTCCACACCAGATGGGCACTACCACTTCCGGGTGATGCCCTTTGGGATGAAGAATGCCCCTGCCACCTTCCAGAGGTTGGTCAACCAGGTGCTAGCTGGACTGGACTCGTTCAGTGCCGCCTAGCTGGATGACATCGCAGTGTTCAGCGCCAGTTGGGAAGAACATCTGCGCCACCTCTGGGAAGTGTTGATGGCACTGCGGAGAGCAGGCCTCACGATCAAGGCGAGTAAGTGCCAGATCGGGCAGGGTTCCGTGGTGTACTTGGGACACCAGGTGGGGAGCGGCCAGGTGGCGCCCCTACAACCCAAAATCGAAACCATCCTGAATTGGGAACCCCCCAAAACCCAGACAGAGGTGAGAGCCTTCTTAGGACTCACGGGTTACTACAGGAGGTTTGTCAAGGGGTATGGCAGCATTGTTGCACCTCTGACAGAGCTGACTTCCAAGAAGCAGCCCAAGAAAGTGATTTGGACTGACACCTGTCAGGAAGCTTTTGAGGCCCTGAAAACTGCCATGTGCACGGCGCCCGTGCTCCTGGCACCCAACTTCTCCAAAGAGTTCGTAGTACAAACAGACGCTTCAGAGCATGGTGTGGGGGCTGTTCTGTTACAGATGAATGAGGAGGGCCTAGATCAACCCGTAGCCTTCATCAGTAGGAGGTTACTGCCACGGGAACAGAGGTGGAGTGCTATTGAGCGTGAGGCATTTGCTGTGGTCTGGGCACTGAAGAAGCTGAGACCATACCTGTTTGGGACTCACTTCCGGGTTCAGACAGACCACAGGCCCCTCAGATGGTTGATGCAGATGAGGGGTGAGAATCCAAAGCTGTTGAGGTGGTCCATTTCCCTACAGGGGATGGATTTCACGGTGGAACACCGCCCTGGTACAGAACACGGCAATGCTGATGGTCTGTCCAGATTTTTCCGCCTTAGTGAAGAGAACTCCCCTGAGGTAGGGTAGTTCTCCCCACATTTCAGCTGGAGGGGACACGTGTTAGACCTGGCATCCTTGGCGTGGGTCTCCCTTCCATTTTGTTATGATGCCTCCTATGTTATTGATCTGTTTTTGCTGGTGTTAGATGCTTTGGGCACTGTGCCACTGCTATTCAGTGCCACAGTGCAAGTGCTCCCTATGATAAATTGTGTGATGGATTAGTGACCCCATGATTGGATGATTGGTTTACTTGTCAGTCCCTAGTACAGTGCACTGAGTGTGCCCAGGGCTTGTAAATCCAATGCCGCTGGTGGGCTTGCAGCACTGGTTGTGCCACCCACAGAAGCGGCTTGTAAAATGTGCCTCAGGCCTGCCATTGCAGAGCCTGTGTGCAGCCTAGGGCTGCCATGTCGACTTGGTGAGTACACCCACTTACCAGTCCCTAAACCTTCCCTTTACTGCATGTTGGTCACCCCTAAAGTAGGCCCTAGGGCAGGGTGCATTGTAAGTATAAGGTAGGACATGCCCTGGTGTGTGTGGCATGTCCTAATAGTGAATTACAGCCATTTTCGTTTTTCACTATTGCAAGGCTACCTGCTCCCCATAGGCCAGAATGGGCAGACTGACTATTACACCTTATAGTCAGAACTGACCCAGGGAACATGGTAGAAAAACGAATTTAGTATGCCTGAACTCAGAATGATAAAATACATCTTTTAGTGAAGTTGGTTTTAACATTCTGTGTTTGAAAATACCACTTTTAGAAAGTGGGTATTTTCTTGCCTAAACTTCCAAGCCTGCCTCTGCTAGGTTGTGTATTCCTTGTCTGGAGATTGAGTGACAGTGGCTGGGGGTGGCTACAGGAGACAGGGTGAGTCAGCACAGGGCTGAATAGAAAGATCTGCATCCAGAGTGGAGGGAGGAGTTGCACCTGGGTCTGAATAGGGCTGTGCCTGCCTTCCACAATGCTGGCTCCACCTCCTGCCGGGCGGCTGAGCACTCTGCCCCACATTCTGAAAGGAAAGAAGGAGTCAGAAAAACAAAGTGCTCCAGGACTGACCAGAACTGGTTTTGAACTAGGCAGAGGCCTCTCTGCCTTCAGAGAACAAAGAAAAAAGGTGTATAAAAAGGGGGCCCAGACCCCTAGGAAATTAGATCACTTTGGGAAACAAGAAGAAACCTTTGCTGAGGAGCGGAACCAAGAAGAAACTGAGGAGAAGACTATCCCTAAGCTAGAGGGATCTGCCTGCAGTGGTTGCCTGACTGCCAAAGGAAGGAGAAAAGGACTTTGTGTGCACTTTTATTCAACTTGTGAAGGATCTCCAAGGGCTTGAGAAAAGAGCTTGCCTCCTGCTGAAGTCTCTGGGACAACAGACTTCAACCATCAGCTCCCCAAGAATCCTTTGGAAGTGCCTGCTGCTGTTTTGGGCCTTCTGAAGGGACTGCGTGTCGCAAGGAGCTGGAAGCGCGACTCAAGAGGGAGAAGCGTGTCGCCGTCGCAGCCGCTGCCGTCGCATCACGGAGATGACGCCGCTGTAGCTGTCGCATTGCACCGCATCTCGAGAAACGTCCCGCAACCCCGAAGAAGCGTGTCGCCATCGCAGCCGCTGCCGTCGCATCGTAGATGTCGCCGCTGTAGCTGTCGCATTGCACCGCATCAGGAGAAGAGTCTCGCAACGAGGAAGAAGCGTGTCGCCGTCGCAGCCGCTGCCGTCGCATCGTAGATGTCGCCGCTGTAGCTGTCGCATTGCACCGCATCGAGAGAAGCGCCTCGCATCCACGGAGAAGCGTGCCGCCGTCGGAGCTGCTGCCGTCGCATCACGAAACAAGGGTGTCGCCGCTGCAGTTGTCGCATCGAGCGGAAGCGTCTTGCAACGTCGGAGAAGAGGGTCGCCGCCAAAGCCGCTGTCGTCGCATCACGGAACAAGGGTGTCGCCGCTGCAGCTGACGCATCGAGTCGAGACTTCTCGCAACATCGGAGAAGCGTGCCGCATCAGGAAGAACTTGACGTCTTTATTTCTTTGCACCAGAACTTTGTCGCATCTCCATCTCTGCAACACTTTCGTTGTAGAAACGTGACGCATCGTAAGGTACATTGACTCAAAGTGTCGCATTTTAAGAACTGAAGAGAACTAAGCTAAACCTACCATTTTAAGTACAGTATTGTGGATTTTTGTCGTTTATGGTCTTGTGTTAAATCTATATAAAAGATACTTATTTTTATAATACAACCTGTGTGGTGTCCATCTGTAGTGTTGTCACTTGATTACTATATGTGCTCACAAATGCTTTACACACTGCCTCTGAGATAAGCCTGTCTGCTCGTGCCAAGCTACCAAGGGGGTGAGCAGGGGTTATTTTAGGAGTGTACCCCCCCTACCCTGACTAGAGGCGAGGGTCCCTATTTGTCACAAGTACCTACCTGTGCCAACTAGAGACCCCCAATTCTAACACTCATGTTAGCACAGGTCTTGTCTACCCCGGAGCCTGGATGGTAGTGTTGGACTTGCAGCACACTTATTTTCATATTCCCGTCCTACCTGCCCAACGGCGCTGTTAGACTTTACTTTTTCAGCGGGTTTACCCTCAGACTTTTTGCTTTTTGGCTTTCTGTTTTTTACCCTGTTTTGGTTGTTTTTTGGACACTGGGCACTTTACCACTGCTATTCAGTGCTAAAGTGCATATGCTCTCCAGGTAAATTATGTTTATGGGTTGGTGTTTCCATGTTTGGCTTATTTGATTTATTTACCTTTAAGTCCCTAGTAGGGTGCACTGTGTGTGCCCAGGGCCTGTAAATCAAATGCATCTAGTGGGCCTGCAGCACTGATTGTGCCACCCTCACAAGCAGCCCTTCAAAGGGTTCTCAGACCTGCCACTGCAGTGTCTGTGTGCAGTTGTGACTGCCGTGTCGACTTGGCAAGTGCAACCACTGGCCCAGCCCTCACCTTCCCTTTTATTACATACAAGTCACCCCTAAGGTAGGCCCAAGGTACCCCTGTGGGCAGGGTGTATTGTAAGTGAAAGGTAGGACATGTACTGGTGTGTGTGACATGTCCTGATTGTGAAATATGATTTATTTCCTTTTTCAGTATGGAAAGGCCTTCTGTCCCATAGGATAGAATGGGAGATACTTTGTAACATCTTACAAGTATAACTCCCATTGGGACAAGATAGAGAATTGGAGTTTAGTATGCCTGAACTCCGAACGTAAAAATGCATCTTTTACTGGAAAAGCTGTCAGGAGGAAATGTAACTTTGCTGGGTGCTCTGCACTGGTGGCCTGCTGCTTGCTGCTTTCGTCTTGGGCAGGGAAAGGACTGGATTGTACTTTCATCATCCTACTGTTATAGTTTTCTCCAAGGGCCTGAAGTAGAGTTGCCTCCTGTTGGAAGTCTCAGGGAGATAAAAGACTTCAGAGAACTCACTGGGATCAAGAAACCTGCCAAGGAAAAAGAAGTGGGAGAGATGCCAGGAGGAGCACTGCCCCTTTGCTGTTTTGTTGCTTTTCTGGGTTGGCCTGCAGTTGATGCTCCTACCTTGGGCAGTGAAAGAACTGAACTTTTCTTCACTTGTTGCTTAGTATCTCCAAGGGCTTGAGATCTAGCTTGCCTCCTGTTCACAAAGTCTCAGGGACAGCAAAGACTTCACTTACCTCTGGATACCGCGTGTCTCAGTTAGCACAGAGGGAAACCGCAACCCGACGCCGTCACCAAGACCACAGGCAGTTCCATGGCTGGAAGGCACTGCAGAGGGCAGTGCCGCACTTCGCACCGCAACCCTGGTCTCACCGACGACGACCGCCACCACCACTGAGTCGCTGCTTGCACCGCGACATGTGGGCACAGCACTCCGTACTGCCTCACTTCACTCCACCACCCTGGTCTCTTAGATGACGCCATCACCAGCTGACATCGCTGTCGTGGTCGGCACCATGGTCTGGGGCACCGCTTGTAAGCTACACGCAGCAGCGCCCCGTCCCACAATACAGCTGCAGCCCACCGACACCAGCCCCATCGTCCGCCAATCCTCGACGGCCGAAGCTTGCACCCTGACTGTCACCACCGAAATGAGCACTGCCCGCTTCGCACCGCAGACCTGATCTCACCGACGCCGCTGGATGACCGCCACTGAGCCGCTTCCTGCACCGCGATCTGCACCGACGCGGTCGAACTACCCGGTTGGATTTGGTTGTTTACAGCACCGCAGTAGCACCGGATGGAGCTGACTACAAGGAACTGCATTTTTAAGGTTATTCTTGCAGAGTACAGACTTTGATTATTGTATGTTGGACTTTTATTGTTTTGGTCTTGTTTGCAGAGATTATTATTGGTTATCTTTCTAAAACTGGTGTGGTGTCCTTTTGTAGTGTTTTCACTGTATTACTGTGTGTTATGTGCAAATGCTTCACACACTGCCTCTGAGATAAGCCTGACTGCTCGTGCCAAGCTACAAAGGGGGTGAGCAGGGGTTATTTCAGTAGTGTATCCTCCCTTACCCTGACTAGGAAGAAGGGTCCCTACTTGGACAGGGTAACAACCTGCCAACTAGAGACCCTCATTTCTAACAGGTGCTATTTGCGGTTCATGGTAGGCCACAAGCACTTTCAGTTCACTGTGCTTCCTTTTGGCCTTACCTAGCACCCTTTGGGTGTTCACCAAGGTGATTGTGGTGGTTGCAGCTCATCTGCCGAGGTCAGGAGTGCTAGTCTTCCCCCTACCTCAACAACTGGCTGCTAAAGGCGGGCTTACCCCACTCTGCTGTCTCCCACTTTCAGACTACAGCAAACCTTTTGCACTCGCTGGAGTTCACTATCAACATCCCGAAGTCACACCTGACTCCCTCTCTGACGCTCCCTTTCATCTGAGCTGTTCTGGACACTGCAGTTTCTGGCTTAGCCTCCTGAGCGTCAAGTCCAGGATATTCAGGCTATACCACCAATATTTCAGCCTCTATCTGTGGTTTTGGTGAGACTGACTCTGGCTGTTGGGCCTCATGGCCGCCTGCTGGTGACACATTCCAGATGGCATATGCGGGCTCTGCAGTGGAACCTGAAGTTTCAGTGGGCTCAGCATCAGGGGAATCTCTTCGACCTGGTCCAGATCTCAGAGGGAACTGCAAACAATCTGCAGTGGTGGCTAATGAACCGCAATTGGGTGAGAGGCAGACCCCTCTCCCTTCCCCTACCAGATCTCACAGTAGTGACAGATGCGTCACTCCTGGGATGGGGTGGTCATCTGGAAGAGAAAGAGATCAGAGGACTCTGGTCTCTGGCGGACTCCAGACTCCACATCAACCTGAGCTCCGTGTGATCCGACTGGCATTGAAAGCCTTCTGCGCTCCATCAGGGGACGGCCAGTGCAGGTGTTCACAGACAACACCACTACCATGTGGTACTGCAACAAACAGGCGGGGTGGGGTCGTGGACCCTATGTCAAGAGGCCCTGCATCTCTGGACATGGCTCGAACAGCAGGGCATATCCCTGGTGGTTCAACACCTGTCTGATTCTCTGAACGCCAGAGCAGATGCAGACAAATTTAGCCGAAGATGCCTAGCGGTTCATGAATGGCATCTCCACCCAGAGGTGGCGCAAGGTCTTTTTCAGCACTGGGAAGAGCCTCAATTAGATCTGTTTGCCTCCGCCAAGAACACGCAATGTCAACATTTGTAGGCACAGGAGTTTCCAAGGTGTCTCTCGCTCAGAAACGCTTTTCATCTCAAGTGGAGTTCAGGCCTCCTGTATTCCGTCCATTGTATTGTATTGTATTGCGTATTTATATAGCGCAACTGTCACCCTACGGGTATCCATGCGCTGTCACATAACAGAGGAATTCATCAGTCTACAGAGCATCACACGTTTAGGGAATGATATTGGCATTCCTGGGGAAAAGCCATGTTTTCAGATTCCTTCTGAAACATAGCAGAGTGTCAGCTTGTCTGATCTCTTGTGGGAGTTCGTTCCATAGGCGAGAGGCCGTATTACTAAAAGCTCTTCCTCCCATCCTAGATTTTTTGAATCTGTTGGTATTAACTAGATTGGCACCAGAGGATCGAAGGGATCTGGTCGGTTTATACCACGTAAATCTATCCTGCATAGGAAGGGGGCCCAGGCCATGTGCCGCTCTATACACTATGCATAGAGATTTAAAACTCACTCTTTCCCTAACTGGTAGCCAGTGTAATTCTCTTAGAGCCAGCGTAGTAGACGCCTTCCGTTGTCTTCCTAACGCCAACTTAGCTGCCATAGACTGGACTCTCTGCAACCCCTGCAGGATATATTGCGGGGCTCCTAAATATAGGGAGTTGCAGTAGTCCAGTCTGCATAGAATGGTACTTCTTACTACCAAGGGTCTAGTTTCCGCTGGCAGTAGGGGGAGGATCTTCCGCAGTGCCTTCAAAAGGGCAAAGCAGACATTAGTTGTTTTGTTAGCCTGTGATGCCATCTGGAGGTTGTCATCAATTAGGACACCTAAATTTCGGACCGTTTTGACTGTGGACAAAGATTTATCCCCAGGTGAAAATTTAATTTCCATCGGTATCTGGTGTGTCAATTTGGCCCCACCACAGTATACCACTTCAGTTTTTTCCTTATTAAATTGCAAGGAGTTTTCCTTAAGCCAGCTAGAAGTTTGGCACATACATTCTTGGAAGATGTCCATAGTCACTGCATCTTTCCCTTCTATGGAGAAAACTAGTTGAGTGTCGTCAGCATAATTGACCAGGTCCATGCCACTCCTGCCCAGAGGTCTTAAGAAGATCAGGAATGACTGGGCTCAAGTCATCCTTGTGGCTCTGGACTGGCCACAGAGAGTCTGGTATGCTGAGCTTCTGAGCGTGGCCATCGATCCTCTGATCAGGCTGCCCCTTCTGGAATATCTTCTGTGGCAAGGAAGGGTTCTCCACCCGAACCTGTCTGCTCTCCGCTTTCTTGCTTGGAGATTGAGCGGCGACAGTTGACCGCTTTTGTCCTTCCTTCCGAAGTCTGTAATATCATGTTGGCAGCCAGGCATTTCTCCACCAAGACAGTGTACGCCTGCTTTTGGAAAACAATTGTGCATGGTGTGCAGAAAAATCCATTGCTCCACTTTATGCCCTTCTTTCTGAGGCTCTGCTTTTAATTCTTTCTCTTGCCCAGCAGGGCTCTGCTCTGGGCACTCTTAAGGGCTATTTGTCTGCCATTTCTGCCTTCTTGTGGTTACCTTACCAACCCTCTTTGTTCAAGCCCTCTATTGTACATAGGTTCCTCAAAGGTCTAACTCATCTGTTTACCCCTTCCCCATTCGTCATGCCTCAGTGGGACCTTAATTTGGTTTTAGCTTTTTTCATGTGCGCTCCTTTCAAGCCTCTACACAATTGTCCTCTCAGGCTTCTCACACTGAAAACAGCCTTCCTTGTGGCGATTACATCTGCCTGTGAAGTGAGTGAGCTGCAGGCCTTATCATCTAAGACGCCTTACCTCTCAGTCTATCCTGACAGAGTGGTGCTTCTCACTAGGGCTTCCTTTCCCCCAAAGTGTTCATCCCTTTTCATGTAGGCCAATCTTTCACCTTACCTACCTTTTATGCTCCTCCACTTCCTTCTAAAGAAGAGGAGCACGTCTTCCATCTGGTCCCAAGAGTTCCAGATGGACGACCAACTCTTTGTGGAGTATGTTGGTGAGAAGAAAGGTCAAGCGGTGCAGAAGCGGACCACTTCCAAATGGGTCGTTCACTGCATCAAAATCTGCTATGCACTGATCAAGAAGCACCCTCCTGAAGCCTTGCGAGCTCATTCCACCAGACCTAAAGCTGCGACCACTGCATTAGATTGCAGAGTTCCGGTCCTGGACACCTGTCAGGCAGCAGCATGGGCTTCCCTGCATATGTTTACCACGCACTACTGCCTGGACAGGCAGGTCCGCAGGGATGGGAACTTTGCCTGTTAGGTCGTGCAGGGCTTTATCGTTTGAAATTATTTCACAGACCCTCCTCCGGGGATGGTATTGCTACAGTATCTATTCAAAAGGAAAGGAATCTGCGGCTAGAAGTCTCAGATGAACAAGTTAATTACCTTTGGTAACGCCTTATCTGGTAGAGACAATAACTAGCCGCATAATTCCTTACCGACCCACCCATCCTCCCCACTCTGCGAACCAACTTGGTCCTTTTTTCACTTCCGGGTTCTGAGTGACATTATACACAATTCATTGAGTATTTCATGTCACTCAGAACCCAGCTGTGAAAACATCCTGCATAATGTTACCCATCCGTAATTTATACTACTCTATGCTGAATGTCAGAATAGGGCCCAATTCGGAGTGAGACTATGTGAACTTTTTGTGCCCATTTTTTGAGACCACGTTTTAGGACATTACAGAAGTCATTGTAGAGCCATGGTGGTGGGAAGTCTGCACTGAAAATCCTACCATGACTTGTTGTATTGCCTGAATAACCAATAGTTGGTAACGTTTTAAACAAATCTGAATACAGTAGTAAATAGTTGTTTTTCATTCCAAAGAGTCCGGATCTCATAAAGACATTGAATGGAGCTACGTGCATTAATTTCTCCCTGTGGGTCTTTTATTTCACTCCCCTTCCTCAGCTTCATTTAAGTAATGTATGTATTAAACCGGAAATTAACTTATTATTAGTAAACAACAGTTTTTTATTTCTAGGATACACGTTTCTTACAGAGGTTTTTTTTTTTTAAATACCTGAAAGCAGCATTCATGAAGAGCAGGTTTAGATGATGGCCTTGTGTATATGTAAATATGAAAGAATTCGGCCTAAGCAGAATATCCAGTTTGGAGCTAAGCAGTGGGGAAATGCCAATCAAAAGCTGAACTCCATTACAAACCGGTTAAGTTAACAGACGTCTGATGACAGAAGTATGAGATGCTGAGGCGGCTGGCGATGATTGAAAGTGGTGAGGCAAGTGAACTGGCACTGTGAGAAACCAGCAATGCCTTTAGGCTCAAGGCCTAAGCTCTCAATCGTGGCTTGTTATAAACAGCGTTTCAAACGAGCCTCGACTGAGAACTCTGGAGTTGAGGCTGAAGGCAGTGCGAGTTTGTAAACAGTGGTTCAGAAAGGTGCCGACCCGAACAAAATTAAATAAAACGCACGCAATAAACAGTAACTAAATCGCTGATAAGCATTACATTAACGTTTTAAAGTTAAAATGTTTAACTTTAACATGTGAATGTAATGCAGGTCATTGATTTAGTTACTGTTTATATTGCTTAAACATCTTAAAATAAAATATTCATTTACCCACAAGCTGCATGTCCTCCGGTCCTAGTGTTCTTCTCCAGTCGCCTGAGTGCAAGGTCCCAGAACCAACTCCACCAACCAATGCAAATGCTGGGCTCATGCTGTTAATAATATTAGCCTGCATGAGAGAAGCACCAGGATTGGTTGAAGTGGGGTGGCTTGATGCTACTTTAGGCACTGGGGTTCTGTGTCTTCTCTCCACCTGGTTGCCTAACACAGCTCGGGTTGGAGAGTTTTGAAGTGCGCATGTTGGGCTGGCTGCCACGAGACAGCTGGCCAAAGTGACGTGCACTTTAAACTGGTAGAGTAGCCACCATTACTCTGCCCTGCTGGCAATCAGCAGCAATAGCCCTGCACCACCCTCACACTCAGCTCATTTTATTTTTCACATTTGGTGCACCTGCAGCAGTGGGGAGGGGGGATTTGGGGGGGGAACGCTCCTCCCCCCTAATGGAGAAGCCGTCGCTGATGAGATGCATTGTTTGATCTTACTAGTTGAAGGTCAACAGTTTGGTGTGGTTGCTGTATTCAATTTTGAAAGCCTGTGTGAGGTTTCTTTATAAGATAATTGTACATTTCCTTTGACCTAGGCCTGGTGTTTATCAAGCAAAGGAATGTCTGCTCCTGGTCAGTCTGTGGTGAAGAGTGCAAGACTGCTTTCCTTTTGTGTGATGCCTGCTATGAGTATAGCATACACACAGACTCACTCACGCATTAAAGGAACAATATTTATTCTTCAAAGAGCTTTATTAGCTAATTATGCATCATTTTGATAGGTCTACCAGAGAGCCATAACTGACATGCACTGTCAGCCCTTGTGAACAAGCTGAAGTTTCCTCAGCAACCGCTTTTCAAGTAAATAGGGGACATTGTTCTGTGTGGTGATGAGCTAACTCCAGAATCATCCGATGGACAATTTCATATTGAGTTTCATCAATGCGGCCAACTGTGTGCCCTTCAAAATATCAAAAAATGAACAATTTCCCAGGATTTGTTCGGTAAAGTGTCCCATAGCTAAAAAGCCTGAATTAACCTACAGACAAAACCTATGGTTACAGCTGTCATTATACAGCTGTCATTAACCATGATAACCCTCAACAATTTCTTTACACTCTGGAATGTCCTGAAGTCTGATCATGTTTACTCAATCAGATTCCCAATAGGTGTTCAGATTCATGCATAGTATGTGGACCCATACCTACAGAACATCTGCTTCATTCATTCTTGATCAATACTTCTAAGTGAAAATTCCTCGGCTTAGAATACTTCCCAGGTGCTAGACTGGATCAGGAAAACTTTTCAATAGCAGTTCTCCTGCGCGGTGCTAGGTGGTGTCATGCAACTCCGTGCTGAACCACCATTGTCGGAGGTGATGAAGCAGAGCCACATGCAAGCACCACCCCTGTGCGTTGATGTCAGTTCCTTTCTTTCTATGCCTTCCAAAACAGATTCTGAGCTCCACTTCCAACTTTTCTTTTTTTCTGACAACTTCTGAACAATTTCATTAGTGTGTTAAGGAACAAAGTCAACCACGCAAGATGGCACATTTCAAGCCATGCTGCGACTGTAGGAAAGAGAGGTAGGTCACGGACCCGCATGAGGTATCTCTTAGATGTCTGGCTTGGGACATACTCTAAGTTATGTGATGAGTGCACCCTGATGTACCCGAAGGTGATCAAAGATGGGAGGCGCAGTTGTATGTGGCCAAACGCACAAAAAAGTTGTGGCCTTCACGTAGGTCCCACTCACGCTCCAAGGTGTGGAGGCATCTCGATTTTGCACTCGAAGTCCTCCACTAAGTCGAAGGGCAAGTATAAGAATGGAAAACAGGACTCTACCCTATTCTGCCGCTTTAACTTCAAAGAGAAGGCACAAGGGTGTCACAATATCCACCGCACTCTTTAGAGTTCTCTGGCAATGGAATCGATTCCTCAGTTGGTTCAGATGTGCCCAAAATTTCTAGGGACATTGTCGACCCCGCAGAAGATTGAGGCCTTCAAGGAGACCATGCTGCACATTTTCATTGTGCTTCCTCCTTTATGTGGCATGCCTTTGGGTGCCATCAAAGTGCAGGGCATTCCAGTCATGTTCATCCAGGTGCCATCTGCCCCCTTGGAACCTATTGCCGGGCTGGAACCAACACTGGTAAGACTTCTACTCTGGCTCCGAAATCCACATTGGTCCCGCTACTCTGATGTCAGTGGCAATGCCACTAGTGCCAGAGGTTGACCTGGTGCGAAGGCCAATGTCGGACCTCAAACCAACTTTGGCTCGAGACTGACCATTGTCATGCTATGAAATCACAAAAGAGCAACCGGTCATCATGCAGCCTGGCTCTAATCCAGGCTCTGATCCTGGACCAGAGCAGGTGCAGCTCAAGATGGTTATGATGATGACAGTGATGGAGATGTCTTGCTTCCACTCTCACTATACTGTTGATGCTTTATATATTGATTTTACCTTTAGAGACCAGGCAAACGGTAGTCACAGCATTGGTTATGTCAAGACTAGACTACTGTAATAGCCTATACTTAAATATACAACAAAGATTTCTGTATAGGCTTCAGCTGCTACAAAATGCTGCGGCCAGATTACTCACGGGCACCTCCAAGTTTTCTCCCATCTCCAAGGAGATTAAAAGTCTACACTGGCTCCCGGTGAGGAACCGGGTACAGTTCAAATCTTTGTGTATGGTCTTTAAAGCACTTCAGGGCTTAGGACCAGAGCATTTGAGGCGACAGTTTCAATGGTACATACCAGCAAGAACTCTTAGATCCTTAGGAGCTAAGTTGGTGGCAGTCCCACTAACAAAAAAAGCTCAATGGGGAGGTAGAAGTTTCTCTTTGTGTGCAGCAAAGGCTTGGAATGAATTGCCATTCTATTTGAGAAATGCTACTAGTCTTCTAGCATTCAGGAAGGGGTTAAAGACCTGGCTTTTTGATAAATAATCCTCATTTTTCAGCTCAGCCTCAGGGAGTAGTAACTAGCGCCAGGACACCTGCGGGTAATCGTGCGCTCTAAAAATTCCCATAACATAACATAACATTTACAAAATGTCAGTGGAGTTGACATTTTACCTGAAATAGACTCACCACTTGGGCCAGAAATGGAAGAAAGTGCCTCATTTGCAGTGGTGGTCTGGAGGGCAACTGAGGCATATAAATTGCAACTACCGTCAGCTGAAATCAAAACAAATGTTCTAATGGAGATTTTGCAGCCTGAGTCTGTGACTTCTGAGCCCTTGCTTCCTTTTACCAAGGTGGGGGTATTAATTCACACAGGAAGTAATGGCGCTCAGCAAAAAACGTAATGTAAATCAACAGAAATAATTATTGCGGTGCCACAGGTGAGGGAAAACCCCTAAACCCTCAGAGTAGGGACCCGAAAGTCCGAAATGAAATTGTCAATTCCTGTGCACACGCATTCAAGTAATGCGAAAGTTCGCCAAACGTGGTAGAATAGATGGAGGCAAGTAATGTCTCTTGATGAGTTTTCTTTGTCTTTATTCAAAACAACAACACAAGGTCCAGCCAACACGTGTTTCGTCGTTAGGGAGTTAACCCTCGACTTCTTCAGGGCTGTAACGTGAAAAATACGGTATTCCTAACCTAAACACCGGTTATAATTCCGACCCAGCTGGTCAAGAGTAATCCAAACTATCCGATCCAATAACCAGTTAATTGTGCCACGAGTCTTTAAGTTATGGCATCAGTACAGAAACTTAAAAGTTAATCAAAGTAGGCCGGTGTGAGCCACAAAAAGTCTTAAGCAAGTATGCTGTGAAGTCCTTACACTGCCGGGAACGCGTTCTGAACTGGAGAACGCGTTCCCGGCAGTTTAAGGACTTCACAGCGTACTCGCTTAAGACTTTTCGTGGCTCACACCAGCCTACTTTGATTAACTTTTAAGTTTCTGTACTGATGCCATAACTTAAAGACTCTTGGCACAATTAACTATTTATTGGATCGGATAGTTTGGATTACTCTTGACCAACCGGGTCGGAATTATAACCGGTGTTTAGGTTAGGAATACCATATTTTTCACGTTACAGCCCTGAAGAAGTCGAGGGTTAACTCCCTAACGACGAAACACGTGTTGGCTGGACCTTGTATTGTTGTTTTGAATAAAGACAAAGAAAACTTATCAAGAGACATTACTTGCCTCCATCTATTCTACCACGTTTGGCGAACTTTCGCATTACTTGAAAGCGTGTGCACAGGAATTGACAATTTCCGTTTACCAATGCCCCAACTGATACATTATTGTTGGCCTCTGGGTCGAAGCTTGTTCTTGCCCAGCTGTGAATAGGTAGGTGGCCAGACACCACAGACTGACACCTGGTGACCTGCAATGAAGTCAATGCAAAATCATATCCGGTCACTTCTCTGGATAGGAGATCCAAGAGTATTGATGCTTCTGGAGAACACACATTTTCTTCAGTAGGTTTAGCACTGCACTCTGTAAATGCGGTTTCTTTGCTGGGTTGCTACAAATATGCCCTTTAGAATATGATTAGCACGATCTAGCCAGCAGTCCCTGGAGACTTTACTGCCTCTTTGGCCAAGACGATCTATGATGGACAGGACTATGCCAGATATGTTATCCATTCAGGTCTTGATACTATGGACTGACTGGGGACAGCAGTAGGTGCTAGTGTTGTCCTTCGTCACCACGCATGTATACATTCCACATAATTCTCTGGTGATGTACAGGCCTACCTCATGGACATGCCTTTTGATTGAGTTCTGCCTTTTTGGTGAGAAGGTGGGCTCTCCGTTGGAGTTCTTTAAAGACAACGTAGCTCCTTGGGATTGTGGACCCCTGCCAAACAGTTCCCTCAACAATTCAGATAGTTTGGAGGCTATTCTAGAGGGCTGGTATATAGGCAGAGACCACACTCAGACCAGTGATGCAGTAGACACCCCATTCCTTTCAGGACATGGAGATAGCACACAAGCCAGTAGGGGCAGCAGTCCTCCAGTTCCGCTTCCCGTGCTACAACGGCCACCAAACCACTTTAGTTTGCAATTCGTAGCACTTGCCTAATGAGTGGGAGTGGCAGGGTTTGGGGAGCAGGATTCAACGTATCCTCCAAAGTTGATAATCCATCACGTCTGATAGATGAGTGTCTACAGATAGTTCAAAATGGCTATGCCCTGCCTTTTCCTTCTGGCCTGCCCACTATTCCTCTCACACCAGACTGAATTTCAGATGACCACCTGTACATTCTGGTACAGGAGGTAGGTTATTACTTCCCAAGGGTGCCATCAGGAGTGTTTCAGGTTAGAAAAGAGAAGGGGGTTGTTACTCTCGCTATTTCCACATTGCGAAGAAGAAAGGCACCTCAGGCCAGTTTTGGACAATCTGCCTCTAAGTGCCTTCTTTAGTAGGACAAATTCAATATACTCACCCTGGCCCAGATCCTGTTTCCTCTGAACCCAGAAACTGGATAGTGTACGTAGACCCACAGGGCAAATATTTTTATATACTCGTTCTGCAGTCCTACAGATATTATCTGTGGTTCAAGGTAGGCCAGAATCATGTTTCGTTTGTAATGCGCCCCTTTGGCTTCACCAGTGCCCCCTGATGTTCATGAAAGTGATGGCGGTGGTCACTTTGGCAGTCATCTTCAGAGATCAGGGCTACAAGTATTTCTGTACCTTGATGACTGACAATTGAAGGCAGGCTCGCCACAGTCATTCTTGAACAACCTCCAGATGACGGTGAATCTCTTGATATCATTTGGGTACACTTTCAACGACCCACCTAACTCCTTCACAGAGTCTTCTTCTCATTGGGGCAGTCCTGGCTTTCCTTCTGCTACAATGAGTCCACGACATTCAGGCTATGAGCCCAATGTTTCAGGCTCGGCCCTGTATCATGGTTTGAGCAGCTCCAAGACTTTTGGCACCTTAGCCTCCTCCATCCTCCTCATCAGTTACACCAGGTGGCACGCGTGCTGTGTCATGGAATTTGAAGTTCTATTGTGACTAGCATCAAGGCAATCTGGCTGATTTCATCCAAGTTTCGGAGGAGACTGCTTGAAATTTGCAATGGTGACTGCTGACTACACAAACACAATTGGTCCAGCGGGAAGTCCCTCTCCCTTCCCCACCCAGATTTGATGGTGGTGAAGGACAAGACCTTGTTGGGTAAGGAGGTCAAATGAGGGGGCGGGGGGGAAGCATTTCTGGTCTTTGGTGGAGGGCCTGCATCACATCACTCTGCTGGAGATTCAGGTCATGAAGACCTTCCTGCTGTCTATCAAGGGGAAGCTGGTACAGGTTATGACACACAACACCACAACCAAATGGTATTGCAACAGGCAAGGTGGAGTGGAGACTCGAGTCCTCTGTCAGGAGGCTGTGCGTCTCGAGGTGGTTGGAGAGCCAGGGTGTTTTCCGGTTTGTGTTGTTTCCTGTTTGTGAACCACATGGCAGGGCCTTCTCATGTGTATGTACTTCAAGCTAATGCATAGATGCTCGCTCCATCTCCTGACCATAAAGACATTCTTCCTCACTGCGATTATGTCAACTCCTCATGTGAGTGAACTTCATGCACTTTCAGTTCCATCGCCTTATACCACCTTTTTCTCAGACAACATGGACGCAGGTGGGATTCTTATCAAAAGTCGTAGTCCCTTCCACATTGGGTAATCCATCACTCTTTGCTCCCCCTTACTCCATGAAATAGGAGGAGAGGCTCCATGGACTGACCCCAAAATGGATTGAAGCTTTTACGTTGATCATACCATGGACTGTTGAGTGGATAGTCAGCTTTTAGGGGGGTTCTCTGTACAAAAGAAAGGGAAGGCTATGCGGAAGAGGACCATGTCAAGGTGGATAGTCCTCTGTATTAAGATTTGCTATGCAGTGGCCAAGAAACAGCCTATAGAAGTCTGAGAGCTCATTCCACCAGTGCTAAGGCTACTACCACTGTGTTGGCATGTGGAGTGGCTGACATTGGCATCTGCCAGACAGTGACATGTGCGTCAGTGCATACACTCACGAAGCACTACTGCCTTGACAGCCAGGTCTGGTGGGAAGGCATTTCTTACACTCGGTACTGCAAGTCTGAGCACAATCCACAGACCCACACATGTGGATGCTCTGTTTTGCTATAAATACTAAAGTGAGGAATCTACAGTTAGAAGAATTCATCAGAAAAAATAAGTTTCTTACCATTGGTAATGAATTTTCTGGTGGATACTCTAACTGCAGAATCCTCACTGCCCTTCCAACTCTTTGTTCTGTGGTGTGGCCTCTTTTTCACAGTTAAAAAGGTCCCAAGTTAGTACCCAGCATACTGTTACCAACAATTGTTCACACTCTGCATCTGAGAGTGCGAAAAAGAAAAAGACAAGAAACTGACGTCAGCACGCACAGCTGGGTCTTACATGTGGCTTTGCTCTGACACTTCTTAGCACGGAGCCACATGATGCCACCTAGTGGTGTTAGGAAGCACTGCTACAGAAACATTTTCCGGATCCTGTCTGGTGCCTCTGGAGTATTCTAAGGTGAGGAATCTTAGATGCGATAAAGTATCCACGAGAAAGAGCGTTACCGAAGGTAAGTAGCTTGTTCGTCTCCACTTAGAAGCTTTCAACATAAAAATGCATCATTCATGGCTCAAAAGATATATTAACGAGAGTATTAAGAGAAGAACTGAGCCTTTTTATGTTGTCATATAATTGGGAAGAATGCTGTCAAGGTGATCTGTCTTTTTATGTACAGACATATGTAGAGTTCCTAATTTAATTGCACTTTTTACCTCGTGATGAACCTTTTGCTTAACTGGGCCAAGCAGTTCTATGGCTCAGAACCAAAAAACACATTAAGAGATCATTTAATAAGAGGGAGTGGGTTGCGGGACTCCTAGGATTTACAGTGATATATGTTTGTTGCAATTGTTATGTGATGGGATGTTAAATTCATTTTGACGTATGGATGTGCCCACTAAGAGATGGCGGTACAATCTGTGCAAACTTACTGTACTCTCTGGAAGGTGAGCCACTGTATCTTATCTACATGATCATTTTTTCCCACCCCCTCACCTCTGGTTGCCTTTCTGGAGCCCTCTGTCCGGGTAGCTCCAAGAGTGGTACCACTTCTTCCTCAGGCCTAGATTCAGGGCTGCCTCACTATATGTTCATCAAAAAAGAAGAGAAAAAGGGCAGCCATCCCGGGTTGGCTTCAATATCCGATGGCTCCCTACATTAACAGAACAATCCAGAACTTGCCACTGAGATGTATAAAACTTCCTAGGATGCCCTTATTTGTCCACACAGCCATGCTTCCTTGGGGATTGGCTATCATCGCTTGTAGTTAACTTGGGGAGATGGGTTGCATAACCCCCACAAGGGATCCTCCTTAATTTCACATGATTCATTCCTAGGGGAAGCTGTCTTCATAATTTTATCCTCTGCGGGTCTGGTAGCCAAGCACCTGCAGCCAGAGAGAAGCCTCAAGGGTTGCGGTGGGATGGCTGAAGTGTACTCCCTTTAGATTTGAAAACTGGATCCTAATGGTTTCCACCACGGGGTACGCTGATCTGCACACTGCTCGGTCTTCTAGCCTGTAATTTGTTGCCAGACATCCAGGAAACTGTGGTAACATTTCTTTTTCAATCTGCTTCAGTGGGTAAGGACGAAATAGAACCTCTTAATATTTTTCCTACGGGGGGCACATGATGCCAGAGACAGCCTAACTATTGTGTATACCCATATCATTATTTGGAAGTGCACTTTGTTTAATATTTGCTTTATATTTCTTTGTTTCTGCCCGCTGTGGGCGCTTGTCGAACTGCACAATAACCAGCAACCACTCTGCATCCTTACCCCTCCTTTATCTGCCTCAATAGAGACCTCAGCTACTCCACTCTTTTCTCATGCACACAGGGTACTGGGTATTCTGAAGGGCCCCAGTTGTGAGAAAGCATTCCTGGACCATTGGGTTAGACCAATTTCAGTGAATTAAAAGGAATCAGAAAATTTCAAGTGTAAAGTGAAACAACACCATCAAACAAGCATATTTCTCTGAAAGCCATATTTCCTGTGCTTAATTACACACTGTAATTCATGACTATCGAACATACACTCAGAGAAGGATGTAATTGTAAGTTAAACATGGATTGCTAGTAATGTATGACATTAATTTCCATTAAAGCGGTAGTAAAATACGTTTTCTAATGCTAGAATAAAATCTACAAAATAGCATAAGGTGTAAAGTGGATTGTGCAGAATGACCGTCATACGGGCACACATCTAGGGTCGTTGAATACCTAACTGGCTCTGGGAAAGCAACCATAAAGTGCAAAGTGCTTAATCTCAACCTGGTCAACAGAACTTGATGGTAGGTATTATTTGCCCGTATAAAGTACAACCCCATACCTGATCCTGAGTTTAAAAGACTGTACTTTTGATGTTCTCTGTACATTTCTTCTATATCAGCTCCATAAACGATCCTTTAAAATGTGTTTAAAGGCTGGTAAAAGGGTCTTTACCACTCAAGGAAACATCGGGAAAAGGAAGGCACTGCAAGCTGCTGGTAAGGAAAGGCTTACTACTTACTCTATTGCTAATTTTCTATATAATGCCATGGGGGTTGTTGAACACGAACTTGATGCAGTTACAGTGCAGATGAACAATGTTGCAGGGACCAATAAAGATACATTTGGGGTCACCGCTAGTAACTCCACTGCTGACTCTAGTTCAACCCATCCATTGTTGGTAATTGAATCACACCATTCATCACCATGCTAACCATGCACTCTGAAAAAGGACACCAAGGTCCCGATGGAAAGCACAGCTATTTGCAGCCTTGTCAGGGTAATGAAGCACTACACAAATGTTGAAGCATAATACAGTACAGTACCTGAAGGAATCACCAGGAATCTTGGATATTGGGTGCTAAGGAGCAATACTCATTAAAACTGGACTTGGGACTGTTTAGGACAGGCCAGTGTCTTAGTGGGATGGATGTAAGAGGTTATCCTTCATACCACTAAATTAAATTGTCTGTACTTTACATTAGAAATTGGATCTTAAGACGGGAACTGTACTGGGGGTATTGGTAGATCTGTTCATCAACTATGCTCTGTAGTTACTGTGAGAAATCCCACTCCTGGGACTTTAGAATTTCAACCAAATGGGGTTTCCCCTATCATATAATTCAAGAAGTGGAATAGACTTCCTTAGGAGGAGTCCTGGGAGTAAATGTTCTACCTGTTATTTTAAATGGGCATAAGGATGTGATTTCTTCACCTGCAGCAAATATGCAGGTTATCTAAATTCTGAAGAAACAGCATGAAGGGGCAATTTTGTCACCCGAAGGGAATGTAGAAATGATGAATTTAAATTAATCTCTCAGACGTGTGTTGAAGGTTTATTGGAGCAAAGAAGGCAATCGTTGCTACGGAAGGTTGTTCTCCGGAGCCCAGGTGTGTTGGAGAAGCACATGAATTTGCATTAAAGTGTTTATTCTTTGAAAAAGCACAGTAGTGATGTAGGCAACCACATCCAACTAAGCCTAGTTCAGAGGGTATAGGCCACTTAAAATAACACAGCCGGTCAGACCTAATCTCGCATCGAGAAAACAGCAAATGGGAGGTGACATTAATTGGCCCTCATTCTTGTATCCTCACTTAGTATGAAGGGTTGAGGGAGGAAAACTGGGAACTCACCCTGCCATGCTGCGTCCCAGAAGAGGGACAGGACTTACACCTCTGCGCACACAGCAGCCAGGAAGGAGATGGAAAGGAAACAAACAGTAGTTGCAAGGATGAGAGAGAAAGACCTTTTTTCAAAAGTCAGAGAGCATACACTAAGACTGAAAAAACACCAATATTGGGACCTATGAAGCCTAGATTGTAAGCTACACTCACAGAAACACAGACAATGGAGGGGCCAAAAATACAGAGATTAGCTGAAAGACCAAACCAAGATTTATATGCGGTATTGAATCAATAGCAGTGGACAACCGTGAGAATTTCTGAATCAAATTTAATGATGGCAGTCTGGACAATAACAATTAACTAGACTAGCTGCCCTATCCCATATGCCAGTCTCCAGAAGTAGTTCTTAGGTGAAGTACGGCCTCTATTCTTTTGTTTGCAAAAACATATCAGGTATCTGGAGTTGCAGCCTTATATAGGCTAAATTCTCTTTCTGTGACTATTACGAATGGTGTTTGCCACTGCAATATAGCAAATGTAGCACTGTCATCAAACTATATTTTTTCCAGATCTGCTAAGAGTTAGGGTTCTGGAGTGTATTTGACTGCCTATTATGTCACTTGCCTGTGGTTGTGTAAGACCCTGGCTCATCCTCTGATTGAGTATCTTGTATATAAACTACAGGTATAGTTTCCCTGTTGTGCAATTGGGGACATGCAGTGTGAGTGTGTCAGGGAACAGGTGAGAAATGAATGAATATGTGGCAAATTGAAACTGTGGCTCTGCATTCATTCTTCTAGGGTCTGCATTGAATCGTTGGGTAAAGGCATGAAAAGTGAGAATGGAGAAGCAGGTCAGGTTTTGACAATATCTGCCAAGACACATTATGCTAACAGCCTCTAAATTACTCCGTTTAAGGACTTCTGGTTCATGAATGTACTCTGTTTTATTTTTGAATGGGTTTGAATCCCCAGTGTTAGCATGGCAGGTTTTGAATTTGAGGGTCAAGTTCTTCCGGTTTTATTATTGGTGAGCTAGTTTTCTTGGTATGGGCCTCGGCCTGTTAGTGGGACCCTGTCTGCCATGATGGCAGCAAGCAGGTTTTTGTAAAGCATACGGACTACCAAAAAACACTCTACGTGAGTGTGTGTGTTCTCCCAGGGGCGCTGAAGTGATTGATTCACCTTAGGACTTTCACTCAATGTTTGAGGGGCTGAGGCTCAAGGTATGAAATTACTCACTATCAGAATACACTTACAGACTCACAAAAATGATGGTTTCCACTGTAGCGCCAGCTGTCTTCCAAACTTCCTTTTTTCCATGATGCCATGTGTCATCGCACCATAGATGCTCTTTCATGTTTTGCCTGGATGCTGCGGGATGACACGGTTGATGTTAGGCAAAGGCCCAATTTCTCTGATGATTCGACTTCACAAAACTTTTGGCGCTGTAATCAAAAGGTGGTTGGTGGCCGAAACATTGTACAGGAGCTCGGTCCTTCTCCGACTCTTCCTCTCTCGTCGATACTGCCTCGCGTTTACAGGTATCGGGTACAATGAGATGATACACCCTTTCTAGTTTACACGTCTGGGTCAGGCAGTGGAACTCATCACCAATAATAAGACCACTCCATCAGGTGAGGTGATAAATTACAGAAGTTTATTCCAAAAGGAGCACAAAATGATGTATCCTACACCATCCCAGTCAGCAACAACTCTCTCTGCTGGAACCACTTCTTCATAACATTCCAGCTCTCCCTTCCACCACTAGAACGTATATCATATGATTCGAAACACAGCACTTTGCACCAGTTCATCTAGATGAAATTGTGCATGCATTTTCTAAGAACCTTAAAATGGAAGAATTAATAAGACCAGTTAGCTGCAGGCTTGTCAAGAGGACAAAGTCGGTCTTGTTCCGGATAAAAGAAGGCATTCTCCCATATCAACCAAGGTTAAACATGGGCACTTCAAAACCATATTCACTGTATTCAGCTGTGAGACATCTTTGCTGTACCTTTCAGCAGGAGGAGCAGCTTTGAATTCCGCTCTTCTGTATTTTTTCCACATATCACAATATGCCGGAAGTATTGCAGGCATTCATTCAGTCTCCTTCAGGATTTTGGCT